>JAFIRS010000814.1:0-537438 GCA_018342105.1 Gonioctena quinquepunctata | reverse complement strand
ATGTTACTCCCCCCAACTCATAACCGTCAATAAAAATATTTCTAATAAAATTTTAAAACTAAAACCCTTTTAAGGGGGCATGTCTAATACAATTCATGTTGTGATTGTTTTGTTGTGTTGTTTCAAAACTTTTAAACATTTGTGTCAAAACTTTTAAACATTTGAGTTACATATATATGTAATTCTGTCCTGTTCATTTTATTTGTAATGACTAATTTTATTACTTGTAATTTTAACTATTGTTAATTTTAATTTTTGTACTTTGACATGCTACAAACAAAATTTTTTATGTAACGTGGTTAAATAATAAATTCTATTCTATTCTATTCTATTCTATAACAAATGATACGTATTCGGATACTTATGCCCAAGTCCTGTTATTCTAGTTATCCGTGACAAACAATTGAAGCTTTTGTAGACCACCTAAACAAATAGGCTAATGAATATGCTGTCACTTTCAAAATTTATTTGTTCCGTAGTTTATTATTTGATATCGAAAATTATACTAGAAACGACAAAATTGACATGTTGCTAATTTGCGAAGAAGCAAAAAAGAATGCTCAGAGATTCCCAATCGTCGCCATCCCACCCCGGCATTATTTTCCTAAATGGAAGGAAAATGCAGAATGAACCGAAGAAAATGCCAATAACTTCATCGTCAGTGAAGAAAAAGAAGTAGACGTGTTGGCTAAGTTGAAGTTGTACGGCGTCAATTCGCAAAATTGTATCTGAGTGTGATATAAGTTATTCGCCCTTTTGGAGAATTCTTCACAAATATAATTGTCGATTATTGAAGTACCAATTTCACCAACATCTTTACGATAACGACCACAACCAAAAGATTAACTTATTGCAACTGGTTTTGACTAAATACAGAGAAGGTAACGTTTCCATTTAAAATTATTTATTCAGATGAAACTCGATTTACCAACTTGGGTCTGTTTAATCGGAATAATAAAAATGTGCGGTCTCAAAAAAATTTACATCTGATGCAAAAAAAAATTTTCAAAGAAAATTGGTGTCAATTCTGGATGGGTATTATCGGGGGAAAAACTTTTGGGGCCAATAATTTCGACGGACAACTTACTGCGGAAAGATATCTTCAGTCCTTAGAAATCAATCATTGAAGTTTTTGCTACGGGTTTAAACCCAATTTTTTTTTTTTTTTTTTTTTTTTTTTGGCTTGGACTTTTTTCGTCATTCGGCCAAAACACAAGTGGAATATTAAAAACACATCGAGGACCATCCTCGGGGTTTCCCTAGAAATTTAACATTAATTCTCTCTAATTAAATGAAAAATTTCTGCCCTGGCCAGAATCGAATTTTACGACCTTTCGATCATGGGGTCGGACGCTAACCCACCGCCCAATCCCCATTTTAAACCGTTGATATCTTTTTTTTTAACAAGATGGAGCGCCACCTCACGATTCTCAAGTCGTAAGAGAAACATATGAATGACACCTTCCCAGAAAAGGGGGTTGGCACTTATGGACCTATTCAGTGGCCTGCGAGGTACATTTTTAAGTTGTCATTTTTTTTTATAATGTATTTTTTTTTTTTATATTCTAGATCACCAGATCTTACCCGATAGATTTTTTTCTGGGGAACAATGAAAATCGGGTTTTTTAACACAGCATCAGCTACTCGTGAAGAACTGGAGTATTAAAAGAAAAAGGGGGGCTTTCCCAGAACATCACTGGGAACAGCTAATCAATGTGGTGAGCGCATGCAAAAATTGAAAAGTTTAACTTTGCCTGATCAAGGAGCAGGTCTTTTTTAAAATTTAGAACCTTAAAGGAATAATTTGCGACTTTTAAAAATTATCAAAACGACTGTGAAGTTTTAAGCCTAAAAGTGTTTTTCCCATGTTACTTGATCAAGAATGAAGCGATTTCCCGATCCATGGCATTCTAGATCGATAAATAAAAATTGGAATAAAAAAAACTTTATTTGTAAAATTTTTTGACAAGTGAGGTGTTGTTGGATTTATATAAAATAATAAAAGGATGTCCCATTTAAAAAATCGAAAGTTTCATTTCCTGTCAACCCGGAAGTACGGAAAAACAAGAAAATATGTAAAAAGATGAAAAATTGAACTATAATCACAACCCGCAAATTTCTTTTTTCTATCTTCAATAAAAAAACGTTATAGGGGTGAGCCCCCTTTGGGAGAATCACCGGTATATATTCTACATCTAAAATTATTTTTTCCCTGTTTTCAATGAAATTCTACCGTACCCGAAAAAAACGCTTAAAAAAACAACTGTGTTGTGGAAAAAAAAAAACTCTATTTATCTGGGAAATTTTTTATTTGAAATTTTTTGTGAAAATTTCCCAGATAAGTAACATTTCAAACATGGGGTTGTTTTCTCGACAGAAATTATACGAAATTCCGATAAAGCAAACGTGGGGGATATATTACAGTTTATTACCAATTAGCAGATGCAAGTGATTGATTGTATAAGATGCAGAGTGTACTGGCATGGAACGTCAAGCAGGATAATAATGTTTTTTTTTATCAGAATCGTAAATTAACGACCAGATCGACCGAATGGAAAGGAAGATTCTCAATTCCATTTCACGTACATATTTCCCCAAATAGTAATGTTCCAACCGCTACATCGTCCGGTGTGCGATAAACAATGGACAATGGCGAACCTCCTTCTCCCATTCTTCCTTTTGTTTCTTCTCCTCTTGTTTGTCTATTATAATAGAATAGAATATTTATTCATCCTTTATTTTTTCAAATACATGTCAATTAAAAAAGTCGAAATAAATCTGAATATTAAGTTATATTATAACACATAATATCAGTCTTGGGAACCACTTCATCACGAAAACTCTTTCCCGCCATCTGTACCAGTTATATTCTCCTTACTACTTGATTCACAATGCGTAGATCATGCGGGAAAAAACTCCCTTAGTAAGTGTTTTTTTTTTTTAGTTTCATATCGATTTTAAATGGCATTATGATTAGTTTTTAGTGATAAAATGGTCGCTTATTTTTTTTAGGCGAATTACATAATTTACTTTATGCACGACCGGGCGTAAGTAGCACTTTAGCGCCCGGATTTGCCCGGGGTAAAATAGACTTTAAAGCCCGCGGACTACTTTTTCGCCCGGCGGGCGATAAAATCGTTGAACAGGCGCTAAAGTGAACTTCAATCTCATATCGATAGAAATATATATTCCGATGGATCATATAATCAAACCCAAAACATTATTAACAATAATATAACGAAAACAATGAACATAAAATTTAAATTTAAAAAAAGAATTATAACAATATTGACAATACAATTAGAACAGTTATTTATGGAAATTTTGGATTTGTTGTTTTCTGTTGTTGAATATTACTGATTTCAACTGATTCCTCATTACTAGAAGTCTGAAGAGAAAAGCATGTTATTATCTGGTGTTTCAGAGTAGTGAGCAATATTTCGATTTGTCTGCAATGGCTAGTAGAAAGGCCCTCATCTTCTACAATTTTCTTGCCAAAATTTAGCTTATTTGCAACTGAATTTTCAATATAACCTTTTCCCCAACAGTCTTGACTTCCACCCAGCATGTCTTTTTAAAAGTTGATTATATCCCCCCTCCCTCTGCTAACATAGTTGCTGAGGAACGTCTGAAGCAGTAACCAGTATATTCTTTCGCATTAGAAATACCTAAGTAAGTGGCTATTCCAAATGGTATTTGACCGAATGTATTTTTTTCCCATAATCTGTCTCGTACACTTGCCATTTTTTTAATATAAAAACCGCTTTTGATGATTCTGATCTCGCAAGGAAGAATATTTTCTGTAAATACCCCAAAAAACTTGGCGTTTTTTGTTCTTTTCGATTACGGGAAATACTCGATCTATCTTCGTTTTGGTTTCTCGTATGGTTGTGAAAAAAGAATGTCTCGAAATCTTGAATGTCGTCCACTGTGATATTTGCCAATTCTTCGCGGCGACATGCCCCCAAAAAAAAATAAATGCTACCTACAAAAAATTTCCCCTCAGATTAACATACTGAACATTGAGAAAACATAAAATTTAGAACTTACTTTCATCATAAGATACAAATCGTCGGGTGCTTCCCCCAAAAATAACTCGTTTTCTTCTCTGCTTAGAATCTTCGATTTCTTTGGTTTATAACCATCAAATTTTCGTTTAAAAAGCTAGAAAGCTTACGTATTTGGCACAGTCGGTAGGATTGTCACGAGGAATCCGTTGGGGGTCATTATCTTTTTCGTTAAATAAAAGGAAAAACCCAAAAAACTACCTCCAACGAAAAATACGGTCATATTTTGGTTCCCGGGGGGTGCGTTAGCAATTTTTTATATCATGTTTTTTTCCCGCTAACTTCGGTAGATTTAGTCTTGGCATAAACTATTTTATTTACATGTATTTCCGTGGGATTTTCAATAAATGTTTTTCTAAAATAATCCGCGTCTGAGAATTTTAAAAAAAGTTTTTGGGGAAAAAGGTAATAACATCGTTGTTGATCACCCTCGCAAACTTTTTTTGTTGATCTGTTTTCGAAAAAAGGGTCATCATAAAAATTGACAAAAAAAAAATTCATCATGCTGTCATTTTTAACTTCCAGGGAAAAATTTTTTAACTGTTTAACGTAATTTTATGGAGAAACCTTGTGGTAACAAAAGTGATCATTTAAGCCGGGGTATTTAAATTTTTATCACAGAAAAAGCCATGTTTCTCAACCAAAGGATTTTTTCCATATTCATCGGTCTATATGTCTTTTTAGGAGCTTTTTGGGTTTGAACAAATTGAAAAATATAATAAATCAAGTAATCATTTTTAAAAATTCCGCGTACTACTTAAATTGAAATGATCGAAATTATCGTCTATGAATTTTGTTATAATTGTGTACCGGATCTGATATTTTTTTTTCAACAAATCACATGATTTATAGTTATTTTTTTTTAAAAACAATATAATAAAAAAACAGAAAAGAAAAATTTTATAATTGAAAAATTTTTTTTGGGGGATTAAAAACATTTAACCTCAATTGAACAAAAATTTTTTTCCCCAACTTTTTCAGAATATCTTAGTTTTTTTTCATTTTGATCGATAATGCTGTGAAGATTTTTTTTGGGGCCCTATTATCAAAAACACAATTAATTTTTTTTTTTTTTTTCCATATATATACATATATAGTTGCGCTAAGTTTTTTAAATTTTTATAATTTTTTTATACTAATTATAATAAGGTTGATTTTTTTTTTAAAAAAAATTTTTTGGGGAAAAAAATTAATATGGGTTTTCAGATGAAATGGCAAAAATACGAACTACCCTAATCAAATTAATTTCAAAAAAAACCTTTAAAAATTTTTAAAAACCAATACACTAGAAAATTTTTTTCCCCCCTCCATAAAAAAAGTTTTTATTTTCATCCGGGTTTTCATATTCATTATATGAATTTTTTTTTGTTATCCATTCCCTTTTCCCCCCAAATACAAAATGCCGGTGTTCTATAACCGTTTTTGAAAAATATATAAATTTTGTCATCTCAAGTTCGAAGAAATATTCGGTTTTTAACATCCTGTATTCAATCATTTGTATTGTCATATTCATTATATGGGAAATTTTTTTGTAAACCATTCCTTCCATACAAATACAAAAATGCCGGTGTTCTATAAAAAAAATTTTTTTTTAAAATATATAAATCTCTGTCATCTCAAATTCGGAAGAAAAAGTCCCCGGTTTTTTTCATCCTGTATTCAATCATTTGTATTGTCATATTCATTATATGAATTTTCTTGTGGCCATCCATTCCTTCCATTCAAATACAAAAAATGCCGGTGTTCTATAACAATGATTTTTGAAAACTATATGGAAATCTCTGTCATCTCAAGTTCGGAAGAAATGTTCGGTTTTGAACATCCTGTATTCAATCATTTGTGTCATGTTAATTATATGAATTTCTTGTGGCCATCCATTCCTTCCATACAAATACAAAATGCCGGTGTTCTATAACAACGATTTTTTGAAAACTTATATGGAAATCTGTCATCTCTCAAGTTCGGTAGAAATGTTCGGTTTGAACATCCTGTATTCAATCATTTTGTATTGTCATATTCATTATATGGTGTTTTCTGTGGCCATCATTCCTTCCATTCAAATACAAAATGCCGATTCTATAACAACGATTTTTGAAAACTATATGGAAATCTCTGTCATCTCAAGTTCGGAAGAAATGTTCGGTTTGAACATCCTGTATTCAATCATTTGTATTGTAACATTTCTAAAAAGACAAGGTTGTTGAAAAAATATATACCATTCGACAAGTTGACAATTGACCCATAATCGACATTCAATAGGGATTTTAAAAGTTATCCACACATTTTTTGTTGTTTTGTCCCATTGGATGTTGATAAATTCAAACCTCAAACTGAATATATAACCATGAACATTGATGATAAAAATATCAAACATAGGTGCCCATCACAGAAAAATTGTATTTTATTGTTGATAAAATTCTGCAACAAACACGTAGAGAAATAAAAATAATTGAAAACCTCAAACTATACAAAATAGTTATTTATGCAAGCAAGAATAAAATAATCATAATAATGTTTATTCGTAATACAGAAAATAATTACATAAATAATCCGGACAAATAAACAAAACCGCAAAGCCTAATTGTGGATGAGTGTATACAATAAAGAAAAGTGTTTACAATTATCATAATATTATTTTTTGCGAACTGTGGAACATCATTCAGAATTGGCAACAAGTTTGGTGTAGTACATTATGGTTTTCTCCAACTAACAGTAAGTGTATGCCTATCAGTACAAAATTAACAAAGCCTGGAGGCTGTCCGCTAAAATTGTTGGTACGGATTCCACTTAGGTAAGTATGAACATCAAGTTTCTATATTCATTTCAATACCAATAAGTGCGATTAATAAACATAAGCAGGAAGTCAAATATGAAATTTTAAGTGCTACTCTATACGTTCAGTTTATTCTCTATTATATGGTGTATTTTCTTCTGTCTTCTATCAAAATAAATTGCTTAAGCTTCGATTTGAACAAATTATAATTAACTATACTTTACAAGTGCTGAAGGTAATTGAATACTCTAGGGGCAAAAGAAAGATGTAACATTTTGACCAACAGTGTTCTTTGAAGTTAATAGAACAAAATTTTTTTTGTTTTATTTCTAGTCTCATGAAAATGAGAAACAAGCAAGAACTTATTCTTGTTTTTTTGACAATACAATGCTATTTTATAAAATAAATCTGACGTGAGTCAGTATTCTGCTTTTTTCTTCATAGAGAGCATCACTTGAAAAGTTACGGTCCTTTTCAAAATAATTTTCAAATTTTTTTTTACAGTATATTGGTCCTTTCAGATTTGATGGGCTGAGTCCTCCCCATCCTAATATACTATAACTTATCCTAGAGTCAACAAAGGCAAAATAGACCATTTTCAATTGCGGCACTTTCATTACTTTAGTAAAGACATTTTAGTTATATATCATTGTCCAGGCCGTATTACTGACTTGTTCAATGTGAATATTCCATCTCAAGTGGCGATCTATTGTGACACCTAAATATTTCATTTTATCTGTCGGTTTAATTTCCAATGATTTGGTTGTCGTATGGAATATCTAGTGTAGTATCAAAGTCAATTAATCCATTCACGTAGCTTGAAAATTAGGTGCCATGGTTTTTTTTGAGGTGATGGTTAACAATTTGTGATTGAACCAGTCTATAAATTTAGTGAAAATCATTCTCAGCTTTTCGTTTCAGATCATTCCGTATTGTCGGCGGTATAAGCACTGCGGTGTCATCAGCAAAACCGCTGGTATTAATATTGGGTAAGCTATTTATGTAGATTGCATAAATAGTAATGGACCTAAAACGGTACCTTGTGGTACTCCACATTCCACTTCCTTAGCATTACTGATATTGATTACTATCGTTTCGGACGTCCATCGTCTCAATGTATTTAAAAGGTTTTCACGACGTTTCGAATGCTTGTATCTGCAATCGTCTTCAGGTGAATACTGACAAAGTTTAGGTGCTACTGCAATTTATATTACTGTCGGCGCAATGATGCGTGCAATTCCGCCATGTGCAGCGGTGCGTGAAATTTCGCGCGGTGTGGTGGTGCGTGAAGTTCGCGCCTCTGCAGCCCGCCAGAAAGAGCAATCAGGGGGGTTTCCATACGTTCTTGATCTCAACGCTTGGTTGACTAAAAGGCGTTATTGTGGCTTCGATGTAGGCGGCCTCCTTGAACTTTCGTTTGACAATGCTCCTCTCTATGTAGAACACTTGCGTCTCGTCCCGCATAGAACTCGATGGTGCTCAGTCCAGGCGTGGTCAGCGATTCCCATTTTGATGTTTCTCCACGTTGATCCATTTCTTGTGCTCATCAATCTTACCGATAACGGTCTCTTTGTCTCTCTCCAATGTAGGAATCTCCGCATTCACATGGAACTTCATCATCACAATTCTTACTGATTTCATTTTGTTGTCAGGTTTGGTCTTGGTCAGGAAACTCCGTAAAGTACCGGATTGGAAACGCTCTTGATGTTGAACTTGTTTCCGATTCTTCCTGATCTTCTCCGGAGACACCTCTGATGTACGGAAGGCAGATCCACTGTGCTTTGTTGTTGCTCTTCAGATGTCTTCGTTCTCGGAGTTGTTTCAATACTTCTTCTAGGAGTTTCTTGGGATATCCATTCCGGTGGAGGTCCTCTCTGATGTGGTTAATTCGGCATCCAGTGATCCCACGTCGTTGCATAGGTGCGTCGCTCTCTCCGCCAATGTTCTCACGATCCCTCTCTTCGTCAAACTCGGATGGTTGGAGCTGTAGCTGAGAGTGCTGCCCGTGTGTGTCTTCTTTCTGTAGACGGAGGTGCGAATTTCGTTGCCCTATTATTCTCAACGTTCACATCGAGGAAGGAATTAAGGCACTATTGGTTTTCCATCTCCATCGTGAACTTGATCGAATCCCTGATTCTGTTATTGTTGATCCTGAGAAGAAATCCTGGAGATGTTCGTCTCCGTGATTCCATACAATGAAGGTGTCATCCACGTACCTCAACCACAGCTGGTTTGTATTCTGCCTCCGTATAGCCAATTCCTCGAACCCTCCATGTATATGTTGGCGATGATTGGAGAAAGGAAGATCCCATCGGGGAGTCCGTCGACTTGAGAGAAGAATCGGTCCTTTTCATGGAAATATGAGTTCTGTAGGCGGCACTGCAGTAATTCCAATATTGCGTGGGTAGGAAGGTCAGTCTCTCGTGCAGCTGGTCATCCTCTTCGAGTTTTCCTTTTGATGATAATGAGGAAATTCCTCTATAGGGACATTGGTGTAAAGGCTCTCACGTCAGAAGCTGATGAAACGATCTTCTGGTCCAAGTTCAACATCTGTGATGGTGTCAACGAAGTGCTTGAATTCTTGACGTATGAACTGCTATTTCCTTGTAAGGGTTGTAGTATCGGTAGGAGGTATTTCGATAGCATTGTAGGTTGAGTTCCGTGAGCTGGTGATCGGTCTCAGTGGCATGTCTGGTTTGTGGATTTTCGGAAGCCCGTAGAGATGCGGTGGTTTGCTGTAGTATTGGCGTTAGATGTGATCGTTCGTTGTCTGGAACAAGTGTTTTGAATTTCCTCAGAGTGTTGTAGATCTTCCTTTCTATAGTGGGTGTCGGATCCTTCTTCAGGAGTTTATAGTTCCCTGTGTTGGAGTAACGACTCTATCTTGTCATCATATGTTGTGGTGTCCATAACAATGGCGTTTCCTTTATCGGCTGGAAGAATCTTTATAGATGAATCCTTTTGTAGAATTTTCAGGGCCCTCTGTTTCCCCTGCGGTGATGTTACTCGGGGATTCCTCTCCTTCTCGATTGTCTCTCTCACTTTCCATCCTGAACTCTTCTGCCTGGATGGGATTCTGTTCTGCTGCTGGTTGATTCTACAGGAGCTTATAATGTCCACATCAAAATCGAGGAATCGCTGACCACGCCTGGACCCCAGGCACCATCGAGGTTCTATGGGACGACGCAAGTGTTCTACATAGAGAGGAGCATTTGGTTCAAACGAAAGTTCAAAGAGGCCGCCTACATCGAAGCCAATAACGCCTTTAGTCAACCAAGCGTTGAGATCAAGAACGATATGGAAACCCTGATTGCTCTTTCTGGCGGGCTGCAGAGGCGCGAAACTTCACGCACCACCACACCGCGCGAAATTTCACGCACCGCTGCATGGAGAATTGCGCATCATTGCGCCGACAGTAATATAAAATTGGTAGTAGCACCTAAACGTCAGTATTCACCTGAGAAGACGATTGCAGATACAAGCATTCGAAGCGATGTTGAAACCTTTAAATACATTCAATTTGATGGACGTCGAAACGATAGTAATCAAGTTACCACATCGTCTACAACCTTCAAACGATTACTGATATTGTTATTGATTTTGACAATTTGTTGACGGTTCGAGATATAACTTTCAAAAAAGTTCGTGAACCCGCCCTCCACAACCCATATTTTGCAATTTAATAGTGTAGATGGTCTACGGTGTCAAATGCTTTAGCAAGGTCAAGAAAAATACGCGAAATGCAGGTTTGGTGTTATCGAGGGCTTCATGCATTCTGAACGTCAATACTAAATTGCATCCTCCGTTGATCGGTTCTTTTGAAATCAAATTGATTTTCGTTCAGCAATCCGAATTTCATCATAAATGCCTCAGGCGTGATTTTATGGCTTTGAAAACTTTGCAAAGCTGATAATCAAGGATAGTGGCCTGTAGTTTGAGTATAATTTGTATATTACTCGATTTATGGAGTGGTTTAGTGACAGAGATTTTACTATATTTCGGGAGGACAAATGCCTTTTCAAAACACAGGTTGATGATAAATGACATTGGGGATGAAATTTCCCTGGCTATTTCTCTTAGGGTTTCGGATGTAATGCAGTCGACTCCAGGCGCCTTATGATTTTAGAGTATTTATTATATCGAAAATATTTCTTCTTCCGTGGTAGGTGTCAAGAACATGGACTTGGGATTAATTTTTTACGGATGGAAGTGGTGATAATGGGGTTTTTCATGTTTTTTGCGAGATCAGGTCAACTTTGGTAAATAAATTTACAAATGTTTCGGCCATTTCAAATCTGTTTCGGTGAGGTATCCTCTTTCAACACACTATTTATAATAATTATTTTATTTTGTGTCCTGTCCTTACAATTGATAACTTTCCATAGCTATTTGGGATTATTTTTACTTTTTCTATTTCAGCACTATGATAATTTTGTTTGGTTATTTTTATTAATGTATTGAGTTTATTCCTATGGTAATAAATCTTGTTTCAGCTCAAATTGTTTTTTGTTCTTTTGATATTCTTTGAATAAGCGGTCTCTACTGATAATTGAATTCATAATTCCTTTTTGTAATCAATCTTTTTTTGGTTAATTTGCTTTTGAGATGTTACGAGTACTGTCTTTTTATAATTTCCGGAGATTTTGTTGAAAAATGAATTAGCAACTACAGGGTCATTCATTTCGTACAAAGTATTCCAATTTAATTGTGTTAAGTTTCTTTTAATTTTGTATAATCAATACGTTTAGAGATAATAGTCTGTTGATGGTTCAGTTCGGATATTTTTCATTTGTTGTTTTAAAGACACTATGCGGTGGCTTTATGGTCGAATATCTTGACTATCTAAAACAAACGAAGAGCATTTGTTGTCTAAATCGCCATCTTGAGCCTTACAAATGCATGGTCGATGCGGGTACTCGATTCATCTTGTGTCCTTGTACCGATATTAGGCTGTCGATATGAAATTAAGATTCACTACAGGGATATCAAGGTAATCATTAGTCAGGTTATTGTCTGAAAAGGGTTTATATTTATGCTATTATTTTGAAGTAATGTTCATATACCGTTGTTGACCCAGGTGGTTTTAGTTCCAAAACTAATTCATTTTCGTTGGTGGATGGTGGCCTGTAAATATAGGCAATTTTATAAGTCACCCATATCGATCAAAACTTCAATTAATTTTACGGGCCTAACTGAACGATGTTTGTTTTAGCATATTTCCTTGTGTTCCTTATATAAACTATAACGCCATCATTTGGTTTATAGTTCCCTGATTATAGACTTGACTCATATAAATCTAAATCGAAAAAGTTGTTCACAATTTCCCACGTTTCTGTTAAAATAATACAGTCAGATGGTTCTTTGAATTGATTTAAAAAAACTTCTTCATTTTTCGAAGTTTTTTGGATATGCTTCGTACATTTTGTTGACAGACTTACAAGTAATCATTTCCAAACCTCAACGTGTTGAAATTATTTGCACTATCAAGAATTTTGTTGCCAATTCTTTATAGCTGTATCTCTAATTGGATTCAATCCTCGTTTGGAAGAGGACAATGGTGGATGGATATTATACTCAAATATAAATTACTAGGTCATGAATGAAAAGTTTTGGTACATTTGAGATACGTACGTGATCACTGCAATTTCTAGTCTTCTTTTCTTTGTAATCGGGCACTGGAAGGTCTTTGCTGGTTGCTTGTAATAGAAGGTTTTGTTACATTTCTGCTGTTGTCTAGATTCTGGGTGTGTTTCGGAGTTGGGTGCTGGAGCATAATTGATTGATATAAAACGACTCTTTTTTTGTGCCTCGCAGTGCATAAAGAAACTTATATTCAGTTGTATACATGATTTTTTCCAATACTTTGGTTTTTTAATATAAAAAATGCAAATACCCTTTATTATTAACGTTTTGAAAGCAAAAGTACAATTTTTATTGTTTTAGCAGTGACCGTGACACTAAGCAAAATTCTTTCAGTCAATCGCAATACATACCTGAAGAATTAGAACAAATATTAGGTTGTCAGGATGCATATTAACAATTACAATTGTTAGTAAAACCGAAAATCATCTGATTTTCGTACATTTATAAATATCGCTTCAATTATGGATGAAGAAAGTTATTTTAGTGATATTCCTGCCGATGTGATGAGTCGGCGGAAGCAGAACCAAATCATTCTTGCGTATTTGGGAGAAAAATCTGAAACTATGAAGTCGTCAACCCTGTGTCAGTTTTCTATGTTAAAATCAACTTTAGCTGTTAACAAGAACATACAAATAGGTAGTTATCCCAAAGTGAAGGCTTTCTTAAAAGCAAAATACAACAAAATACAAATACTTTATTCATCACTGGAGACCTTTGTACAAATAATAAATATAAATCTACAAACTGCAAAGTTCATTGGACTAGTCAATTAAACATAATAAAGAAATATAAAAAAGAACAGTAGAGCTAAAATTTATAAGTACATTTACAAAAATATTTGCGATGGACAGTTAAAACCAGTTATAAACACGTGTTCAGAAAATATAATAAATCATTCTTCTAAATATTCCATTTATAGTATAGAATGCTACTCAGCGAATATTCAGATAAAGCTGATTTAGCTTTGTTAACATTCTTGAGATTGCCAAAGAGACTGATGAATTTGTTAAGAAATTTTATTTGTTATTTGATATGTATGGGAGGCTTGACTGACTGTGAGTCTGGAGAAGGACTGATGGAATTGATTACAGTTTCTTGTATCATGATTATGCAGATCACTATTTTTTTACCAAAGTCACTGTAATTATGTATCATATTCGAAACCAATAAATATATGTATAGTGACGGTAGTGTCATAATTTGCAATTCAATAAATAAAGGTTTGCATGACCTTCGGGGGTGTACTCCCTTCATACATCTTATTTTTTTTTTTTTGCATAATGAATGCCTTGTTAAAATTGAGCTGATGCTCCCAGAAAATAAGCCCATGGGACAGTACAGATTGCACCAATCCGCTTAGTAAGCCATTTTCAAAACATTTAAGAGATACTGTATTTTTCAATTGTCTGATAAGATAGCATGCTGAACTCAGTTTTCCTGCTACATTGTCAATATGTTTTCCCAAGTCATTTTATTGTCAAGTGATTCCTAAAATTTTTTATTGATTTACTTCCTCTATTGGCTGATCATTCATCCATACAAACGGGTTGTCATTTTGTGAAGCGTTTTTGTTAAGAAAGATATAAATACAGTTTATCAATATTAACTAATAGCCCATTGTTCACAAAGTATTGATGGAATTCTTCGGTACTTAAGATTAGCTTTTATTTCTGAGTTTATCTTACTTGTTTATAGCTCATATAGCTCATATAGCATATCTAAGAATCGTTGATATCTCCCTGAGAGCGGTAAACCGTCACAACATAAAGTTTGTTATGTGAAGTTACCATATCTAATCTGAAACAGTAACCAAAATGTTTTCCTACACACTGCAAAGTTATTTATTGACCTCATATGTATTATTTTTTGCGAATATACAAACTCCACCCCGTTTAAAATATTTTCTACGGTATTTGCTTTTCAAACAATATTCCTCAAAAACTATATTCATCAATCTCGTTAGCCCTCAACCAGTGTTCTGAAGTACAACAAATATCTATATTAAATTGATCTAAAAGCAATTCTAACTGAGGTCGTTTATTTCCTAATCTTGAATATTGAAATTCATGACAACAGAGTGGCTTATCGACTTTTGTTTTATTTTATAAGTGCCGGCTATAAGCCGAAAAGAGTAACGTTTTCACCAGAAAGAGGTAATCAAATTTTTTGCTTGATACTGCGGATGAAAATGTTTATTGGTGAAGTAGTAGTTATGATTATGGGATTTTCGGGCGCCTGTCGCCGGGAGGAACTTTCTAAAATGACAATACATGATATTGACGACAAGGATAATTGTTAAAATTCCTGATTCTGAAACGGAAATACAAATAGCATTTGTAGTTCCAAATAACAATGAACACAAATTCAATCAAGCTGAAATTTGCCGTAAGTACATGTCACTGCGTCCCTAAGATAGCGAAAACCCTAGATTTTTCTTCAGTATAGGAATGGAAAATGTACAGTTCAAGTAGTCGGAATCATCTTTTGCAAAATTCGGGTCTAATTTGATCATTTCTTGGAATACCTAATGCTGCAAAATATACTGGCCATAGTTTTAGAAGGTCCTCTGCGTCGCTTTTAGTTGGCTTAGGGGCTGATATTTTGAACCATCATGGTGGATGGCGGCCGTTCAGAAGACTATGTGGAGCAGTGCGTGGAAGAAAAAAGTAAAAGTGGAAACGGTATTTTTAGTGGTGATATCGAAAAGTGGAAATGTCGAGGCGAGAGCAATAATACTTATACAAGAAAAGCCATTTGATTTAGTATTACCAAAATCATCGTTTGGAATTAACATACAGAATAGCAGCAATTGTGTACCTATTAATATAAATCTTGTAAACAATTAGTATGGATGGAATATGATTGTAATATGTTCAATAATAAAAACGATTGAAATGAGAATGATGGTTGTGTGTATTACCCCTGTATGTAAACAACGTAGGTCTGTACTTTTTTTGCGCCGTGCAGTTTTTTTTAACTCTGTTTAGAAATAGCCTACTTTTGGCATTCAAAAGTCATCAGAAATAAACATTTTGACGTAAGTATAGAAAAAAATATTTTTTTAAAATTATGTTTGATATTGAGCCCTATAACGTAAAGACTTTAGAAACAACGTATTAAATATATATTTGACGATTATAATGTTTAAAATTTTGCTTTTTTCTATGACTATTGGCGTCATTTATAGACCATTTCTTCGAGTAGTTAATGATACATTACTCAACAGGTTCGAACCAATCACAGTTGAACTAGATCATTACTCTCAACACTTTGAAGCCAATCACAGATGAGCATATTCATTGCTGTGCAGTTTTGTTTGAATTGTTTCCATTCTTAAAGTATGCCTTGAGAATTTAACAACTTCAAACTTGTTCTCAAAAGTCATAATCATTGAATTGAATGTAAAAAATGGTATAGTTTCTAACAAAACAAGAAGAAAAAAAAGATGGATTCGGAAAGTGACAACGAGTGTACCCCACCAGAAATTTGTAGTGCGGCGAAAATAACATCTTCAAATCTATTACCAAATAAATCCAGAAAAAATATATGAGACGATATATGCAATTTTCATGGATTGGCGAAGAAAAATAATGTGAATTCGTTTTCGGAAAATGTACTTCTAACATATTTTTTCGCAATTAGCTGAAAAAAAATATAAATCGTCCTCGCTTTGGTTTAAATATTCAATGTTAAGAAGTACCATTCTAATCAACCACGACGTCAACATAGAACGTTATTCAAAATTGCTTGCGTTTTGAAACGCAAATCCGATGGTTATATACCGAGAAAGGCTCAAATATTCACCCAGATGGGAAAATAAATTTAATTCATAAACAAAGCACCTGACGAAATATATCTTGCGACAAGGTAAGAAGTGATAGCTTCATATCACTTTAATTTGCAAGCACCTAGGTGGCACATAGCTTAAGCTCTGGACTTTCAATCCAGTGATCGTGAGTTCGAATCACGTCGGTGAAGTTTTATTTTCAATTATCAAACGGTTTGAAATTGAATAAAATACCGAAATTTGAAATCTTTTATATCTCTTTTTTTTGGTTACTGATCATAGAACCCCTGTCCTGCGAATGAAATGCACTCCTATGAAAATAGAGGACTTGGAGGATCGTATATTAGTCATCATACCCAAACGCACCAGAACGAAATTGTTGGAAGATCACCACTTAACTGAGCCTTTTCGCCATATTTGTATTAAATATATCACGCTACGACCGAGTAATATATTAACAGATTCATTTTTTTTTTGAATTATCAGAAGGTAAATGCACCCATCAATCATTTGGAATAAATAAATTCAGACCATGGGAAAACAAATCGCAACATTTTGAAACTTCCAAATCAGAACTATATACTGGGCATACCTTTCGTAGATCATCTGCCACCCTGCTAGTGGATGCGGGTGGAGACATCACTTCTTTGAAGAGGCATGGAGGCGAAAATCAACATCTGTGGCGGAAGGATACATAGATATGAAAAAATAAAATGAATGCTGCAGAAAAAAAAATCTTGGGTTCAATGAAACCGTCTACCAGTACCACCAATCTCACAAGCATTTATTGCACAGAACGCGGAAATGAAAACTGGAAATGATTTGAATATAGAATCTGGATACCTTCAGTTATGATTTCCAACTATTCCAATTCTACTATTAATTTCCTTAACAAAAAAAAATGATTTTGTTTGTAAAAGCATCCTATTGTGCAATTAAATGATTACACTCTTCCAGGTTCCTTCACAAATGAATCTTATCTTCAAATAGTCCTGATATAAATTACAGAAAAGTATAGTATTCTGCTCGCGAGAAATAGCCATTACTCGCTCGAATGATTCACGACAAACTTCATTATCACGATGTAATGGCCATTTTCGTTGAATAATATACTATTATCTACCTCAAACGTACATATTGTAATGTTCCTCCAAAATGATGATTTCATTATTTATTAGATATCGGTCCTTCACACTTCTTGCATAATAGTTCGAATTGTAAAATTTCCCAGTAGTCCTAATGGATCGTAAATGTGTCTGATCCATTAGGTGTTTTCTGTATTTTTTCCTCACTCTAGTGTTCATTTTTTTTATTTTTTTTGCAGGGAAATGATATTCTTATTTGATTGAACTCCGAGGTGGATGATGCTCAGCAGAATTCTTATAGTAAAAAATGCTGGTCTATGTGCCTATTCAAAATAAATGCATTCTATAATAAGAAAAAACTTCGAATGAATGGCAATAAAACTCATCAACACTACAGACAAAGATGCAAAAATGAAGACGGTCATGTTAACGAAGTTTGTAGTAGGTCGTTCTCGGCCATGACATAAAGAAAGGTGAAACCTGTTCCGATCGCCGACGTTGTCACAAGCTTCACGAAAACATCTGCCTCTACTTGATTCTATCCTATAGTATTATTGAGAACTTCATCATAGCCTTATTAGCAAATAAAAATGATGAAAAAAATTGAACAAAGCTTTTATACAAATGCACTAAAAGGAAAAATAATTTCTCTAATTGTTTGGCTTAGGTTATTCTGTGAGTAACAGATTCAAAATATTGCTGCTTAATAATATCACAATTTTATATTCGCGACAAGCTTTTGAATTTGCTACTCACAGAATAACCTAGGTCAAACTTTAATTAATTTTTTTTCCTTTTAAATACATTGTATCAACTTGTTTTATTACCAATTTTTATTCAATTATTTTACTCATTCATGAAATCCATCATCTTATTGAATTTTGACAAAATTAATAATCCTCCGACCCCAAAAAGCTCACATACCAATTTTGAATGAATCGGGCCTTAATAATAACAAAACGTCGCTCTCTTGGATCCGCCATCTTGAATTGATGAGTTTTTGACAAAAGCATCATGATGTCCGACCACAAAACTGAAACACCAATTTTTTTGAATGGAATCGGGCTATAATCAAGCTCTTCGCCATCTTGGAGCCGCCATATTGAATTCGTGGATTTTGAAAAAATAATGATTTCCGACCCCAAAACGGCCTATAACGCTACAAAACTCATCCATATATTTGAAGCCATATTTTGTTTTCATGCCCTCGTTAAAATAATGGTACGCCTGGAAACTTCGTTGACAGCGTTGTAAGAAATCAACTTGGAAAAAAATCTTGTGGTGGATCTTTAGCCTGGGTGGCCAAGGTTGTTCCTCATTTACGCCCAATTACCTTACCCCGAAATAATTTATTTATTTATGCGGATTAACCATTTTTACATAAGTACAAAGATAAATATAACTAGGTCTAAGTTTCATTTTAATATATTTTTTATTATATAGAATTCCCTAAAATTTTAAATAAATTTCCTTAAATTATTATATATTTTGCATTTCTGTACGGGATCTCAATCTATTCTTGAATTGGGTAAGCGTAAATATCAAATAGGTTGCCAACGTATTTCGCTAGGGTTTGTTTTAATAACCCTTAAACTCCTAGAAAATCACGTTACTTGACGCCAGAATTTTTTAGGCGAGGAAATATTTTCCTTTCTCTACTTTCAAATCTCGGGCGCCAGATTTACATAGTGGTTTCTCCACGCACTAGGGTAGCTGAATGGAGATGCAGGAGCGTCCAGGTCGCGGTATATTGACACTTTGAATCTCCACAAAATACTGTAGGCTTTAATTACAAATTTTGGATACCGAACGCCGATTGCTTTTAGGGCTCCCAAAGAGACCGACAGACAGAAATAATGTTTTGCTTGTTTTTTTTTTACTTTGCAAATTGACTAAATACGTCTGTTACGTAGCTTCAATACTTTATAGGAGGAAATAGAAGGGGACTCTTCAATGTAAAACACAGTGTGTAATAGGTATTAAGTGCTGGTATATTCAACAAGATCTGGCACAACAATTTTCGTAATACAAGTACTTTTGTTTGAGAAAGAAAACGGTCTGGCACATTTAAAGGGGGGTAATACATACCGATATGTATACAAATATATATACACACATATATATATATACATATATATATATACATATATCACACATACACATATATATATATATATATAATCCTGTTTATCAAATAATTATCGAAATGATATTTACCTTCACGGTAAATATAACTGTGAAATGAACAGTAATTTTCCGGCAATTTAGGGAATAAAATGTACTACTCTTGAGAGCTAAGAAAACTGTTTCTTCCTGAACACGATTTATCTGACTGACTCAGAAAGTGATTTTTCAAGTTTATAAACAACGGCTTATAACATCCCGATTTCCCCTTGTTAACCTAATACTAAAATTGAATACCACATTAATCCTTGTATATTACCTAAGCTCACGTTGGTAATATTCCCGGCTTTCAATGATATTGAATCTTTTCCCTAAAAATAGCCCTTTTTGTTCTGACTTTGTTCTCGTTAACAAAATTATATTTTCGCCTTTGTTCTCCTATTGTTTTAGCTATCGGTGATTTCCTGAGCAGACAATATTAACAAATGGGCGTGGATACAGACGACAAAGCCTCACAGTATTTTCGTGTTATAAAATCCTTATTTCCCCACAGTGATAAAGTGTTTATTTACCCAAATCACCTTCTCAAGTCGCTATTATGAATTATTCCTCCTGAATATAACTATAAATTATGAAATTCGTGAATTTTGTTTTTTGCTCGGCATGTATTTTCAGGGACATATATATGCCAACGCCTTTATCGCGGCCGATGTTCCGATTGATACCATGAGAATCTTCATTTAGAGTCATATTTTTATTTGCCTCATACAGGGTTTTAAAAAATTGCAGATACTTTGTTCACATGAAAAAATGAGTGGAAGTCAATTTCTTCAGATGGAACCTCCTGTATATTTCTACATTTTTTAGCCCTACAACCAATTTTAGATTGACTTTGTTCAGATGATCCTATTTCGATTTCGAACCGTTTTCGAGATAAACAGAAAATGACGTGGTTTCCTTGTATTCATCACTTATTTTTGAAATTTAACATGTATTTCATACTACGTGATATTTTTTTCGATTTAGTTTTTCAACAGTCTCAAATCAGTCAATTCGAAATTGATATGTACCTTAGAAAAAGTTACAATTTGTATGCATTGAGGTATTGAGTGTCTCTAACGTACAACATTGCAAATTAATATTTTTTAATAGTGTGCTTTGGAAAAATGAATGCTCAAAATTTGAAACGTCAAACTTTCGTTAGTGGTTTTGACTGATTGTGATACCAATTATAATAGAAAAATGTCAAGATTAGGTTACAGTTATGAAGATTTCTTGAATTTATTAATAATTTATGGCGAGTGCAATAGAATTGCAAGTAGAACATGCCGAGTATTTCATGAAAGATATCCACAACTTCCGAAGCCTAATAATAATGTGATGAATCGACTACTAAAAAACTGTAGGTTGGATGGAACCTTTCGTCCAGAAATCATTCGTAGAAAGCCTGAAGTAGCTGATGATGACAATGGCATAATGGTTTTGAGATTTTTTCATGCATTTCCAAATGCTTCTCTACACCGAAAGGCTGAAAGGGAGATAGGTATACCCTACGTGATGATTTATCGCATTCTTAATAAGCACAAATGTCATCCCTTATAAATTCTACCGTGTCCAACATCTGAAAGAGACTGATTTGCCACGTAGAGTGAAATTCTTTGAATGGTTACTTGTCAAGACTCAAGAGGATGAACATTTCTTTGACAATATCATATGGAGAGATGAGGCCAAGTTTACAAAAAATGGAGTTTTCAATAGACACAACAGTCATTATTGGGCGCCAGAAAATCCCCATGTCGTTCGCCAAAGGGGTTTTCAAGAAAGATGGCAATTTAATGTATTTTGTGCCATAAATAATGGGTCAATTTTTTATATCGAGTTTCATTATGATAATTTGAATGCAACAAAATACGAAGATTTACTGAAAAATGGAATTCAAATGTTCGAATAATAAGCCAGTAAGAGAACGTGTACCAAATGGATGGTGCTCATCCCATAATTCTCGTTCAGTAAGCAAGATTTAACTGAAATCTTCGAAGACAGATGGATTGGTAATAATTGACCTTTTCGTTGGCCTCCTAGAACACCAGATGGCAATCCATCAGATTATTTTTTGTGGGGTTCCATTAAAAATATGGTTTTCTCCAACCCAGTAACAACAATGGAAGATATGAAATCGAGAGTTAGAACTGCTTTCAATAGTTTAACTCCAGACTCAATCAGAAGCGCTACACATGAAAATCTTTTGAAGAGATTACATGTTTGTTTAAGTAAGGGTTTTAATTAAAAATTAATTAATTAATTAATTATTTTCAGTTCGTATGTCAGCGTTAATAAAACTATTGTTTGAAGAGACGTTTCATTTGATGGTTGAAGAGTATTTCAATAATTTTATTTATTCATTGTATTATGTGTGACTGATGGAAGAACATCGAACGGAATCTATTAAATTTAAAAAATAAGTGATGAATACAAGGAAACCACGTCAGTTTCTGTTTGAAACAGTTCATCTCGAAAACGGTTCGAAATCGAAATAGGATTATCTGAACAAAGTCAATCTTAAATTGCATGTAGGAAATATAAAAGGTGTTCCATCTCATTTTTTCCATGTGAACAAAGCATCTACATACCCTGTAGGAGGCAAATAAAAATATGACTCGAAGTGAAGATCCCCATGGTATCACTCCACTCCATTTCGAATTTGATCATCTTACCACCAGAGAGTTCAAGTACATGTTTGGTAAATAAAAATGGAAATAAATTTATATCTTCTAAACGGTAACAGATAGGAATGGGAAAATGGTACATGAAGTTGTTGACAAAGTGATAAGAAATCATAATATGATATTATATACAGGGTGTTCCATTTGAAAAATCAAAGTAGCCGCTACTTTATAGTAGAAGCGGCAACGCCGCATCGTCTAAAATTTTGGGCGTGTAGAGCATATTAATTTATGCATACTGTGGAATTTTCAGGTTCATCCGTTTTCTGGTTTGCCAGAAACGCCTAATTAACCCTCATCGTGAAAAGCCCTGTATAGCACGGCCGAATTCTCCAGAAAAGCGTCGATCCCTCGAGAATTTTCTCGAAGTCATGACGTCATCGGTCAACGGCCGCCTTGCCTGGACGTTTGATATAAATAGGGATGTACTCAGGGAATTCCGTTACAATATTATAAATCAAATACTGAATTCTGTTTCACACCCACTTCAAACAGGCCGCAAATGACAAGACTAACTCCGAATTCCAATTCATATCGTTTCGGGAGAGTCGGAAATCTCGTGAGATTTTGAATGATAGATGTCGGTCAAATATATTACAGCTGAAGGCCTGTGTGACGTTTTTAATTCAATACACAGGCCCTCATGGTTTAATTGTCTTAATTTTTTTTTACTTTTTTTACTAATTCGGTGACATTGATTAGGTATCCATCACTCGCTTTTTCGCATAACAGCAGGTTGTGAAGACAATCTATATAATGGTACTTTTTATTTTTTTAACAAAATTAAATCAAATTATTCTGCGAGTTATGCGTCCTTCGTGAGGAAGAGTGTTAGTTACTACAGCAATAACGCTTATTTCCATCACCGGTGTACCATAATGAGTCGTTACTTCATCCTCACTTTTGAAATTTAATACTAAGATTGCAAAGTTTATATTGATAAAGCGTAAACATTATAATTTGGATAATTCCAAACTGTATTAGCGGTTCGTGTTTGAACAATATTTAATAAAAAAAAATCTGTTCAAGAAAGTGTGAAAATAGTGTGGATGCTTTTCATTATATTTGTGGAAACTATTTCGAAACAGAAACAATATATTACAGATTTTGTCAAAAGTATATTATGATATTATAATAGTATGTACTATTTGTGTCGTACAATTAAGACAGTGGAAAAATTGCGAAAATAAATCGTTGCTCTTTGATATGTCTAAGATTTGGAGGGAGCCGACTAATCATGTTGGTTAGTTTTGTTATAGCAATGGTACAAATAAAATAGTCAACTTCATCTGAACCAAGTATACAACGTCAAAATTCAATGGAAGATTTTGCACCACAGTTATTCACAGAAGGATATTCAAATGATTTGACAAGACTTAGGTCTCTAAAAAGATGTTGCCCAACTCCTTGGATCTAGACTACATTCGGAAAACATGTTTTTGGAACCCAATTTACTTGGTACAGAAAACGTGAAATGGAATGTGTTACTTATTTTTCTGAAGGAAGGTCATTCGTTTATTGTTATAATATTCCTGCTGTTATTGAAAACTTGGGTTTGAAAGGTTTTTTTGCATTACACCAACCAATATGCCCTATGCTTGTCGCTCATTTGAAGGAGACTTATGAAAATTTGCAGTTATTACTAAATAAAATTCAGTATTGAAATCCCAGCTGGCAGCTTTGTGGAGATCTTAAAATTGTATCTATGTTATCGGGTCAAAATTGAGGATATACAAAATATCCTTGTTTATTCAAGCAGTTTGTTTATCTGTGTAAACAAATTTCTACATTATATGATTCAAAAATGAAAGAAGGAATTTTTGTTGGACCACAAATCAGATTTTTGATAAATGACAAGAATTTGAAGCAAGTTACCAAATTAGAAGCTTGGCTTGGGTTCAGGATGTTGTACATAATTTCCTGGGAAATTACATGCATTCAGATTATAAAAATATTATTGCAACGTTATTGGATAAATATCAAATCTGGCATGCAATTTGAGCATGAAACTCCATTTTTTATATTCACATCTAGATTTTTCCCTGAAAATCTCGGTGATTTTAGTGAGGAATAGGAAGAACGATTCCATCAAGACATTTAAACTATGGAAAAAAGATATTGAGGTCGTTGGTATGTGAATATAATGGCAATCTATGTAAAAAATCATTCCCAGGCGTAATTTCATGGGAAAACGCAAAACATGTCATTTGAAATGATCGAAATAATCAATCAGAAAATCAAATATACTTTATTGTCGAAGATATAATCCTATTGACAAAGCGTGGCAATACTCTAATTTGGAAATACAAAAAAAGGTATTTATTTACAATGCTAAAAACTTATTGAATTATTGAGGTGTGTTAAAAAGAATAGTCATAAAAATTTAACAAGTATTAATCATAAAAAGTTTACAAAAAACACATCAACTCGCAATAAGTATTAAAATGTCCAAGAATCAAAAACTATATAATGTATTGTCAAGGAAAAATAAGTCTTATCTACAAAGCGTACTTAAAACTAGAACTTGTATATATTATCACAGAATAGTACAGAAACAGACAATAATATATATATTTATATATATATATATATATATATATTTATATATATATATATATATATAAATATATATATATATATATATTTTTTTTTTCTTCTTGTATTCTTGAACCATATATATTATATTTCTGTATTTTATTTTATTTTTGGGTTTTGGTTCACTTATAGGAATAAAACGTTTTATTCCTATAAGTGAACCAAAACCCAAAAAAAAATACAGATATATATATATATATATATATATATACAGGGCTTTTCACGATGAGCGTTAATCAGACGTTTCTGGCAAACCAGACAACGGATCAACCTGAAAATTTCACAGTATGCATAAATTGATATGATCTTCAAGCCCAAAATTTTAGACGATGCGACGTTGCCGCTTCTTCTATAAAGTAGCGGCTACTTTGAGTTTTTAAATGGAATATAATATCATATTATGATTTTTTATCACTTTGTCAACAACTTCATTTTCTATCACTCCATACCTATGTGTTACCGTTTAGAAGATATAAATTAATTTCGATTTTTTTTTACCAAATATGCACTTTTATAAACGCTGATAATCTTGAACTCTCTGGTACTAAGACGATCAAATTCGAAATGAAGTGGTATTTGCCTCATACAGGGTCTTTAAAAAATGCAGATATTTTTTCACATGAGAAATGAGTAGAAGTCATTTTTTTCAAATGGAAGATTCTGTATATTTCCACATTTTTGACCTCTACATCCAATTTTAGATTGACTTTGTTCAGATCACTTATTTTTGAAATTTAACATCTATTTTATACTACTCAATATTCCTTTTCGATTTCGTTTTTTAACAGTCTCGAATCAGTCAATTCAAAATTGATACGTACCTTAGAAAAAGTAACAATTTGTATGCATTGAGGTATTGAGTGTCTCTACCATACAACTTTGCAAATTAATATTTTTTAATAGTGTGCTTTGGAGAAATGAATGATTCAATTTTGAAACGTCAAACTTTTGTTGGTGAATGTGACTGATTGTGACTGATTGTGATACCAATTATGAAAGAAGAATGTCAAGATTAGGTTACAGTAATGAAGATTCCTTGAATTTATTAATAATTTATGGTGAGTGCAATAGAATTGCAAGTAGAACATGCCGAGTATTTCATGAAAGATATCCACAAATTCCGAAGCCGAATGACAATGTGATAAATCGACTACTAAAAAACTGTAGGTTGAATGGAACCTTTTCGTCCAAAAATCATTCGTAGAGAGCCTGAAGTGGATGATGATGACAATGGCATAACAGTTTTGGGATTTTTTCATGCTTTTCCAAATGCTTCTCTACACGAGGCTGAAAGGGAGATAGGTATACCCTACGTGACAATTTATCGCATCCTTAATAAGCACAAATGGCATCCCTATGAATGCTACTGTATCCAACATCTGAAAGAGACTGATTTGCCTCGTAGAGTGGAATTCTTTGAATGGTTACTTGTCAAGACTCAAGAGGATGAACATTTCCTTGACAATATCATATGGACACATTGAGGCCAAGTTTATAAAAAATTGAATTTTAAACAGTCATTATTGGGTGCCAGAATATCCCCAGGTCGATCGCCAGAGGGGTTTTTGAGAAAGATGGCAATTTAATGTATTTTGTGCCATAAAGAATGGGTCAATTTTTTATATCGAGTTTCATGATGATAATTTGAATGCAACAAAATATAAGATTTACTGAGGAATGGAATTCAAATGTTTCTAAATAATATGCCAGGAAGAGAACGTGTATGGTACCAAATGGATGGTACTACACCCCATAATTCTCGTACAGTAAGCGAAGCTTTAACTGAAATCTTCGAAGACAGATGGATTGGTAATAATGGACCTTTTCGTTGGCCTCCCAGAACACCAGATGGCAATCCATTAAATTATTTTATGTG
Organism: Gonioctena quinquepunctata; assembly: GCA_018342105.1. NCBI lineage: Eukaryota > Metazoa > Arthropoda > Insecta > Coleoptera > Chrysomelidae > Gonioctena > Gonioctena quinquepunctata. The sequence goes on along the minus strand of JAFIRS010000814.1, from coordinate 510,765 downwards.
AGGTTTCATTAAAAATGTCGTTTACTCCAACCCAATAACAACAATGGAAGATATGAAATCGTGAGTTAAAACTGCTTTCAATAGTTTAACACCAGACTCAATCAGAAGCGCTGCACATGAAAATCTTTTGAAGAGATAATATGTTTGTTTAAGTAGAGGTGGAGATGTCTTCAACTATTCTGAAATAATAATTATATAATAATAAATGATTTATTCACACTCACATTTACAGTAATTTACAGAATATGAAGTGAAATAGGTGTATGAATAAATAGACAATACCTACGAGATGCATATATATCGAGATATACATGCATCGGTAGGTTTTTGGTTGACATGACGTTAGTAAGTACATATAATACATTATAAAATACAGGTAGATCTAAGTAGTATGAAATACGATTCGATAATATAAAATTACATATAAATCTAGTTAAGTTGAAAGCCTATAATAGCATATAAATATAACAATGAAATAAAAGTAAGATTGGTATGTAAACTGTGAGATTGGTATATCAGAAAATTAAAGAACAAGAATAGAAGAAAAATCTTCATATTTCAAATTTCAAGAACTGAGCAAATATAAAGTGGTGCTGAATCATATATAATTTTTTTTAGGGACTTTTTAAAACGATGAATTGTTGGTTCGTTTTTTATTTTTTCTGGAATATTGTTGAAGGCTTTTGGTCCCAGATACTGATAGCTGCATTGACCAATTGACTTATTCATAAGCGAGAGAATGAATTTGTTCCTTTTTCGTGTCTCATATTTGTGGGAGTGAGTGATCAGCTCTATTGAGTGTGAGTACTGTGTTGTCGCTAGTTTGAGAAAATATAGTTCTCCTAGATCGAAAACATTTGCCAGTTTGTATAGTGCTTCGGTCGGGTAGCGGTTATTTTTATTGAACATTATTTAAAAAATCTCCTTTGAATAATTTCTAAAGGTTTCAAGCAGTTTCGTATACACCACCCCATCCGATGATGCCGTAGTTCAAGTGAGATTCGGTTAGGCTATGGTAAAGGATTTTTTTCTGTCTAGGGTCTAGTATAGATGGCACTTGTTTGTACTCAAAAAGTACTCTTCGGAGTTTTTTGAGTAGATAATCTACGTGGACGTCCTATCTAAGGTGACTGTCTATCAGTATTTGACGCTCTTTGGTTGTAAGATCTCAAAGTCATCTCCTATTGAAATTTTTTTGAACCTTGGGAGATTCGCGGACAGACTACAAAAGGGTAGGTAAAGCGTTTTTTTGGCATTAATAGATAGTTTCCTGTTATCAAACCACTTTTTTATTTGGATAAGATGGTTTTCAGCTTTATTTTTCAGGTCACTCCAGTTGTCATCTTCGTAATATATAACAGCTGGTTATGCTACCTTGTGTGTCTGCAGAGAATAGATTATCCAAATAAACATTAAAAAGTAGAGGTCCCAAGACCGTTCCTTGGGGTACACCGCATACTATTATCTGTTTTATACTGACTATGGTCTTGATTTTTGTTTGTTGTTCTTTGCCGGTTAGATATGACTTGAAAAGGTCTTGTGCTGTGCCTCTCACTCCTAGATCATCTAGGCTATTTTAGAGAATAGTATGGTCAACAGTATCAAAAGCCTTTGTTAGATCTAGGAAAATTGCCATGGACGGCTTTTTATTATCTATGGCTTTATATATTTTTCCTGTGAGTTCCTTTATTGCATCATCTGTGGACTTCCTTTCTCTAAAGCCATATTGTGCTTCTGAGAGTAATTTGTTTTTATTTAGAAAACTGCTGAGTCTTCTTTTGATTATCTTTTCCAGGATCTTGCTGAGGTTAGAGATAAGAGCGATTGGTCTATGATTTGAGACTTCGGTTTTGTCACCATTTTTGTAGACAGGTATGACAGTGGATAGTTTGAATGCAGCAGGAAAGTACCCCCTTGAAAATGATTTATCAATTATGCATGCTAGTGGTTCAGCTATATATTTTGAAATAATTTTCAGCGTCTCTGATTTGTAACCGTCTGGTCCCGGCGATTTTTTGTTTTTTTACCTCGCTCGGGTCACTTGGAAAGAGAAATAGTGTGCTAGCCGATTTATTCCTTATTTCTTTATAGTTTGTATGTTGTTTAATTTCATTTGCTAATTCATTTTCTATGTTGGTGAAAAAAGAATTGAATTCTTCAGAAATTTCTTTTGGATCATGGGTAATATTTCCGTTCTCGGTTTGTATTGATGCTATTCCACTGGATCTTTTGGGTGTTTCAATTCGTTAACTACTTCCCACATTTGTTTTGAGCTGGTCTTTTCTTCTATTTCACGTTTGTAATAACTCGCTTTACTTTCTTTAATTATTTGTTCAAGTACTTTTTTGTAGGTGTTGTATTCTCTTTTCATGGTTTTGTTCTCAGGTTTTTTTTTCAATTCATGAAACATTTCATTTTTTTTCTTATAGATCTCAGCAATGATCCGGTTACCCATTTTTCCCTCTTAATGTCTCTGTTTTTTATCCTCACCTTTGTTGTTGATCTATATATAGCGTTGTCGATTATTTCGATAAATTTAGATACGGATCTATCCAAATCGTCAATTCTATAGAATTTTTCCCAATCTATATGTTCCATATTTTTCAACAGTGTTTTTTCGTTCATTTGTTTGAAGAATTTTGTACTTTGGTCCTCTTGTGTTTTTGTTTGTTCGTTTGTAAATATTATTTGTAGAAATGTAGTGTAATGGTCTGTAATACAGGTTTCTATTGTCATTGGAATTAATGAGTCACTTTTTGAATTAATGAATATGTGGTCCATACAAGTACCTGAATCTGGTTTAGTAGGTGTATTTATTGCTGAGATGTATCCATGTTCTCCTAGTGTGTTCAGGTATGTTTGGGAATCTTCTGTAGCTCCGATTAATCTATATTTATGTCACCAATAAACACACTATAAGTAAATTTTTTTGATTGGTTATTCATTATATTGCTCAGTTCTTCTAAGAAGGGTTCAATTTGTCGGTTTGACGGTGATCTGTAGAGTGCATTTATGACAATTATTTCCTCGTTAATCATAGCTTGTAATTGTAGCAAATAAGTGCCATTTATTTCAAAAGTCTTGTGTGAGTGATAGAGATTGGACTTTATGAGAAGTACCACTCCATCATTTTTATTTAAATTACCAAAGTTATAGAGGGTTATATATCCTTTTATGTTGTATACTCCTATGTCATCTATAATTCGAGTTTCAGTAAGTATTATGCAGTCTATCGTTGTATCTAGTTCTTCTAAAAATATTGTAAATTCATCAAGATTTTTTGATATGCTTCGAATATTATTGTGTATGATTTTGAAATTATAATGGCAGTCATTTACCATTAGTACTTGTTTTGCTTCAATAGCATCTCTTAGAGCAAAATTGTCTAATTTTTTTACACTAAAATCCCTGATATACGGATCCATTATGATTATGTTTGTTGACTGAAAGTACTATTTTCAGTGATTACATAGATATGAGAGAGTGTACTGAACAGCATTCTAATGAAAAGGTATATACATACATACACATATACAAATGTATTTATTTAGAGGTTGATTAATTTTGAGTGGAATTACACTGACAATTGAATTAACTTACTAATTCATGAAATTATTTTCAGTTTCATTTGATGGTTAAAGAGTATTTTAATCATTATTTATTCATTGTATTAACTGTGACTGATGAAGGAACATCGAACGGAATCTGTTAAATTTCAAAAATAAGTGATGAATACAAGGAAACCACGTCAGTTTCTGTTTGAAACAGTTCATCTCGAAAACGGTTTGAAATCGAAATAGGATTATCTGAACAAAGTCAATCTAAAATTGGATGTAGAGTTCAAAAATGTGGAAATATACAGAGTGTTCTATTTGAAAAAATTGACTTCCACTCATTTTTTCATATAAACAATGTATCTCCGTTTTTAAAAGACCCTGTATGAGGCAGATAAAAATATGACTCGAAGGTAAAATCCTCATGGCATCACTCCCCTCGATTTCGAATTTGATCATCTTAGTACCAGAGAGTTCAAGGTTATCAGCGTTTATGAAAGTGAATGTTTGGTAAAAAAAAAATTAAATTAATTTATATCTTCTAAACGATAACAGATAGGTTTAGGGAAAAAGAACATGGAGTTGTCGACAAAGTGATAAGAAATCATAATATGGGTGTTCCATTTGAAAAATTGAAGAAGCCGCTACTTTATAGTAGAAGCGGCAACGCCGCATCTTCAAAAATATTTAAGGCGTGTAGATCATATTAATTTATGCATACTGTGGAATTTTCAGGTTGATACGTTTCCTGGTTTGCCAGAAACGTCTAATTACCGCTCATCGTGAAAAGCCCTGTATATGTATAAAGAAATGAAAGGATGTATAGGTAGGTATATAGACGAAGACAGATATTGCGTCATCAGGAGAATTGACCGTCATCATAGAACTCCTGTAGGCCATAGTATGCTTTGAGTAAAAGTATTTTTTTGACTTTCTTCCGAAACAGCTGGTGTTCCGGGATTTCTTTCGTAGTTGTAGGCAGTCTATTAAAAAAAAATAACTTTCGTACATTATTGAATGTTCAGTCTGCTCTGATCGGAAAATGGGCAGAGCTATATTTTTTTTTGCTACCTGACGTGTATCATGTATTTTTGCTGGATGTTCAGTATCAATTGTGTTCGCTCTATGTTAATGTACTAAACAGGTGGTCTCCAGTATGAAGATAGAGATTTAAGTCAGAATCTTGTCTTTAATGAACAATGGTTTACAGTGGGCGGTGTATTCAGCTCGTGATATAAATCTTATTGCTCGTTTTTGAAGAACATTGAATCGAACATAGATTTAGATTCAACCAAAGAAAAATATGTAACCCTACACATTGACAAACTCCTCTTACTCCATAGCAACCTGATGCTAGTTTCTTTCTTAGGGTGTGAATATGGCTAGAGAATTCTAGACTGTCATCTATTTCAATGCCAAGAAACTCAGTGGATTCAAACCTAACATAAATGAATCAAAGGTAAATTTGAAAGTAAGGAGGTTATTTGTTTTTCTTAATTGGAAGCAGAGGTGGTTTGCGTTACACCAGTTTCTGACCTCACTTGAATCCTGTTCGAGGTTTGATTTTAGACAGTCGATATTTTATCCCTTTCCACATCAATGTCGTATCATCAGCAAACATAGTGAACTTTCCCTGGAAATTTATACTGGCTAAATCATTGAGGTCAATTGGGAACAATATTGGGCCGAGTACTGACCCTTGTGGCACACCACATTTGATAGTAGCGGGGTTTGAGTTACCATCTTGCATCTTCATAATTTGTTTTCTATCTGCTGAGTACGATTCGAACCATTTGTGTCTTATATTTCTGAACCCGTAAGCCAAAGCTTCTGGAGCAATATTCCGTGACTGACACAGTCAAATGCCTTTGAAAAGTCACAGAATACTGCCCCAATTGCTACGTAAACCCCTTCCAATAAAATATTTATAGAACATGTTTTCTTTGTTAGTTAATAAATAAATAATTTTTTGGCTTAATAATTGATTTAAAAAAAAAATTTGTAGAAAACCAAGATGTAAAATGCGGATACCTCAGTCAGGACACGTAAAATGAAAAAATTTGCTATTAACATGGGAAGAATGCTATAAAATTTTTCGTATTTCGGCCAGACTGGCATGAGATACAAAAATTAATAAAAAAATATCTTCGAACTTTTAACCACAGTAATTTGTTATAAAATGGCATTATACACTCATCATTCATGGGTGTGCAAGAGGTTAGATTACACCCTGTATTGTGTATAAAAAAAATCTACTGAATCATTATTTCTTCATTATTCAGGCTATCTCATTCAATAACAAATCAAAGTGTGCATCGTGGGGAACAATAACGTCAGTTCAAATCCTACTGGCTCGGAGTTGGAAATACTAAATAAATAATTTCATATGAAAACAGATCATTTTTGTAGTATAAAATGAATGGAAATATTACGAAATAATTAATTCTTCATTTTTCAATAACAAATCAAAGTTTGCATCTTGGCGAACAATTACTTCGGTTCAAATCCTACTGGCTCGGAGTTCGAAATTGCAAAATAAATAATTTCATATGAAATATAGATCATTTTTGTAGTATGAATTGAATGAAAATATTACGAATCATTATTCTTCATTTTTCAGACATCCCATCCAATAACAAATCAAAGTGTGCATCGTGGGAACAATTACATCAGTTCAAATCCTACTGAACGGAGTTCCAAATGACAAAATAAATAATTTCATATGAAATAATAATCATTATTGTAGTATAAATTGAATGGAAATATTAGAAATCAATCAATCAAATATTACAAATCAATCAATCAATCAACAATTACGTCAGTTCAAATCCTACTGAACGGAGTTCCAAATGACAAAATAAATAATTACATATGAAATATAGATCATTTTTGTAGTATAAATTGAATGGAAATATTACGAATCATCAGCTCTTCATTTTTCAGGCTATCTCATTCAATATCCAATCAAAGTGTGCATCGTGGGAACAATTACGTCAGTTCAAATCCTACTGGCTCGGAGTTCGAAATGACGAAATGAATAATTTCATATGAAGTATAGTTCATTTTTGTAGTATAAAATGAATGGAAATAATACAAATCATTAGTTCTTCATTTTTCAGGCTATCTTATTCAATAACAAATCAAAGTTTGCATCTTGGGGAACTATTACGTCAGTTCAAATCCTACTGGCTCGGAGTTGAAATGCAAAATGAATAATTTCATATGAAATATAGATCATTTTTGTAGTATGAATTGAATGGAAATAATACGAATCATTAGTTCTTCATTCAATAACAAATCAAAATGTGCATCGTGGGGAACAATTTCCGTCAGTTCTACTAGTTCTACTATTCTATAATACAACACGATTGCAACATTGTTTTCCTCACGTATTGTTTTCGTCGCCGGCATGAACAGTTCTTAACAGTTCAGTCATTTCGATTAGGCATTTGCCGGTCTCAACGCACCGCCTCCGCAAAGCTCATTTATGGTATTCGACGTTGAATATATTGAAATTAATTCTGCCTTTCGTCCATTGAATATTCAATTCATTACTAGGGAGTGAAAGTGATGATTACATCGTCATCTGTTTATATCCAACCAATTTCCAGATGATTGTGATTAATGATACTATACAGGAACAAAAATAAACAAGTATTTATCAACATATACCACGTGCATATATTAGATCAAAATACATGTCGAATTAGGATATGTATTTTGTATTCAACCTAAAGACATTGCACAATCAACATATAAACTTCAAAGCTGCAAATATATATTTTCCAGTCGAATCAGCCAAACATTTTTCAAAAGAGAAATATATGAAAACACTATAAATCGCTCGCTAAGTGAAATGTTTCCTACCAATAGAAATGAGTTTGGGGAACGCAGTAATCCCTTTTTCGCTTCTAACGGTTTTCCCAGAGCCGGATTGAGAGGGGGACAAAAGGGGCTGCAGCCCCAGGGCCTCCACAAGAGAGGGGCCTCCACAATATGAACTTTTAGGTAAAATTTCCTAACAAATACCGAAGGATATGCAAAATTATATATAAAAAGAGCAGTTCTCCCACTTTTTCCTCTCATTTTTCGTTTTAAACATTCAAAAACATGTTTCGTATTCTTGTCAAAATCCATGGTTAATATTAATCTTCGATCTGATGGATCATGTGTATATGCGAGAAACAATCACCAAATAAAACATCATACTATTATACAAAATATTATATCGTACCGAAATTAGCTGTAAAGACAAGAACAATTGAATTGAAAAAAAATATACATTTTTTTATTAAATGAAGGATTTTCTGTCGATGTATTCTTCGAATGACACAAGCGATCTAGATATACAATGTCAATAATCATAAGCAGAAGAAAATAATATTTCAATTTATGAATATGATTGCATCAAATTATTTATAAGAGCCCTGTGCGCATTCCATGATAGAACAAAAGTTCAAATCCTGTTGACTATTTTTCTGCCGATTCTACAAACACTTTGCCCGTCTATAGCTGTTTTTCCTATTTATTGGCGTTGACAAGTATCCGCTGAGTGGCGCGCTTGTAATAGAGAAATCCCCGAAATCTGAAAGGATGACATTCCGCAACAAATGTAAATCCTTCTGAAAAAGGACTATCAAAAAGACCAATCTAAGCTGTTCTACTATCAAATTCTTGGAAACCAAAATTTCAGAGCTACATTCCCAAACATTGAAATTACGGTGATTATTTTTTGACATTGCTAGAAACCAATGGAAACGTTCAATTCAAATAATTCATATACGTTTTGGCCAATCAATAGTGGGAATATTCTACCTAGAAAATTGTCGCGGGAATAATTTGAGGTATTTTGTTTTTATTGTCTGATAACCTTTATTTTCAATTTGACGTCTGTCATCAATTCGCATGAAAAGTGAGAAATGAATCAAAATCGGTTTAGTACATTATATAATTTTGCGAGGAAATGTGTTTATGATCGTAACATCAGAAAATAATCTAAAGAATACCACACGAGAGTTCGACATAGTAGAAAATAATTATCTAGATTTCTTTCGCAAACTTGGTGGCATTTTGCAATAGCCACTTGAGCCAGTTGGTCTCTCTTGTCTATTGCCTAGCAACAAGTTTTCGAAAATCTGTCGAATTATTTTCACTCTCTTGTGATATCACAACTGAGAATGTACTTGGTTTTGATGGTGTCGAATTGCACTGGAGAGCGCTCATTTTCCAAAATTTAAAATGTAAAAAATAGGCGAATTACGATGAGACAAAGCCGCCTATCAAAGTTATCACTTCGTAGCATTGAGAATGATTTTCTCCGGGTGCTGGATTTGACCGAAATCATCAATGATTTCTCGTCGAAAAAAGCTCGCAAGAATCCATTTGTTTACGCTGTAATTTAATTTTATTTATTTCTTGTATTTTATTAAACCTACATATGCTCGTGTCGAAATAATTTGATTTGTTCCGCAATAAATTATTCAAACACTTGAGAGAGAAAAAAAACTTGTTTGAAAAATAATTAGGGGCCTCCACTCCTTTGTTGCCCCAGGGCCTCCACACCTTTCAATCCGGCCCAGGGTTTTCCTGATAATTTATGTTTTGAATAGAATGTTGCATACTCAAAAATAAGTTTGAGAATCCAGTTTTTCTTATACTTTCTAAATACCCTCTACTATATCACTTATCTGTATCATCTCTTCAAAGTTTCCAAGGACTCAAAGTTAGTGCCTAAATTGATGGAAACAATCAAATATCCTAAATGTAGGTACAAATGGGGGACGTCATAAATACGTTCGAATGTCTCAACTTCGGTCTCATGATGGATCTATTTTGCCATCATACACTGGATGCAATTTTTAGGATATGGTCAAACGTGAAAAAACGATCACAATTAGATGATCTTGGTCTGGTCTTATAAACTATCACTGAACCCCCAAGTACTAACTTATTTCTCTTCGTTCCATTTTTCTCTAGTAAAACCAGGAATTTAGTGTAAATATATATCAGTGACCGGCAGAAAGTACGCATCATCTGGGATTTTTTTTTTTTTATGTTCTGGTTCCCACGAAAAGGGATATCCTGTAATGTTCAGAAACATCGTGGGAACCAAGGGAAAGAAGGTAGGAGTTGGTTCTTCTTAAATTTCTGGAGGTTGTATGCCTCGGGGAACACCTCCCTAGGCAATGAGTTCCAAAGCCTCGCTGTTCGTTGGATGAACGAGTCTTTGGAAAGTGATGTTCTGCAGGTCTCCAAAGTGACCACGAAGGGGTGTGATGACTGAACTTGACGGGTTAATCTTGAAGAGACTGCCAAAGTAGGAACGATTGTTGATATTTCAGAAGAGCATCGCCCATGAATGAATTTTGTCAAATATCGATACGTGCAATCGCTTCTGCATCAAAATAATGTTTGGCGGGAAATTTAAAAAATTTGAAAATTATGTCTCAAAACACACTTATGCAGAAAAATATCGAAAAGTGTTATCCGGAAATTTTTTAAATATTTCAATAACAATAATATTTTGTAAAGATTTACAAGATATTTCTATTTTATTCGGAGAAAATTTGAAATCTGTGAATTTTCCATGTGTTCAGCTGCTTCATAAGAGGTCACTGCAATATATACATGATCTCGATACTGTTCATTATCAATAAATGCCCTTGTATCTACATAATTTTTATAAAAAAAATGTTCCACCAAAAAATAAATAGATTTTTGGCAAATTGTTGGAATCATACATACCTACAATATTATCATTGTTGCTTGCATCGCAGATGCCATCATGATCGAAGAAGCCTTGAAACAATTGACTAATAATGCTAATATGTTATTGAGAGTTTTCAAACGATTTAGTAGTGTTATTATTTATCCAGGTATTTTTCTCGTCTTTCTTGTATAGTTTCGTTCATTGTAAAAGTGATCTTACATTTTGTTGTGCGTTAACAATAATTAGAGATGCCCCAAGAAAAGCTAAGTTTGCAAGAACAAATTGAGCTCGTCTTGATATGTGGCGAGAGTTTTCATAGTTCCAGAGAAGCCGCAGCTATATTCAATGCTATATATCAAAATGAGAATATCCATGGATCTACTGTGTTGCGTACTTTAAACAAATTTAAAGCTATCTGCAGTGTAGAAAATCGCTACAAAATTCCACATAGTAAGCCCGTCACTAATGAAGAAGGTACCAAATGTTTTGTTATTGGTAACAGAAAATCACAGATGCACTATTGGAGAGGCAGGAAAAACTGGTTTATCTGAAAAATTCATTAGAAGAATTTTGAAGAATGATAAATTTCGTGCATACAAACCAAAATTCATCCACACCTTACTCGATAGAGATTTCGATGCCCGCTTAGATTTCTCATTTTACATCAAATGGCATTTTAGTTGGGCATTACTTTTTTAGGGGCAACTTTGATTCACGAAATTATTCAGAGTTTTTAAATAACGAGTTTTTTTATTTCTTACATGGAAAGAAGAAATTATATTATTTTCCAACAAGACGGAGCGTCAATACATAGTACCCTTGAAGTCAGAGCGTGGCTTAACAGAACAGCAAACCCGTGGCCTGCAAGATCCCCTTGAAAGTAAGGTTCATAAACATCGGCCATTTCATAATATCGACCATTTAAAAGAAGTTATGACAATGTATTATAATAACATTACACCACAAATGCTGCGAATGCGTCCGGAGAAATGAAATCCTGAACCTTTTATGGATTTGAAGTGAGGAACACAACTGAGGAACACAAATGTCAATTCCCCAGTGAATCGATCAGAACCTAGAATTCAGCAGGAATATAACTACTTGGATTCCGTATAATAATTCAAGTATCAGGGTTTGAGACTGATATCGCTGTGTGTTGAGATCTGGGCTTTCGCAGGAGGGTTTACGCAAGACGAAGAGAATATTCGACAGTGAATAGAAATACATTTATTTTCTCAAGGTAAACAGTGATGATTGGCTATACGAGTTACTGTATACAGTTAATCTTTGAACGCCCAGTCTTTTATTGTCCACAGGTGAGGTTTCGGTAAAAAATGTACCTTACACATTTTCGGAAATTCTCAAAAAAAAAACTTTTTTGACAACGTACTCGTATTGCCTGCCCCCATTTTTTTTTCGAAAACTGTCTCAATATATGAAAAACTGAAATTTTGCACAAAAAAATAAAAAATTCGAAACTTTGGGTTCAAAAATTAATCTGCCCCAACACAAACGTTTCTGATTTTTGAATAATTGAAAATGACAAACTTTCAGATCTGTTTTGGCGGATTTAGAAGTTTCAAATTTTTCGCTTCATTGTTCGACTATCCCCATTTGTGGTAATATATTTTTACAACCCCCAGTTGAACCCAATTCCAGTTTTTTCGCTGATCATCATGTTCCAATAGACCGTTTTCCATTACTTTATAAACAAAATTGTCTCACCTGGTCCCTTAGCTCCACCGGAAAGTAGACGCCCCAAGCGAAATATGACTGCGCGCTCGTACTCCTGAACCACCTGCAGAAAATTAATAATTATTATTGAAAAGATATACACACCATATCAATATCAAAGTGCAAAACTCAATGGCGCGTCCATTCGGATGAGCTACTGCTGAGGAATGGGTGATTTTCTGGCTGATTATTAATAATAATAAATATACTTTATTGTCATGGAAGAATTTCTTCTTGTCGACAAAGCATGAAGTCAATAAAAATATTATATATAAAATAAGATAGGTATCAATTCACAGTTGTAATACTAAGAACACCAAACAAAACACAGAACAAATATTTTTGGCAGAGTATAGAAATGAAGCTAATATAACATACATAGGTATATACAAACTTTTTAACAAAAAATTAAACCGACGAAATACGGAACTGAAAAGTGAAAAATAAAATAAACCTCCTTAGTCTCAATAACTAAGCTCCTAAACTAATGTAAGTAACTAATTTTGAGTCGACGCCAAACAAACAAGCAAATGAATTAGGTAAGGCGTAAAATGATGGTATCGAGTTGCGCGGTGACATTCTGATAATTTTTTTGAAGTAATTCAATGACCTTTGTTGATTGTTCGTTTGGCGCCGACTCAAAATTAGTTACTTACATTAGTTTTGGAGCTTAGTTATTAAGACTAAGAAGGTTTATTTTATTTTTTACTTTTCAGTTCCGTATTTCGTTGGTTAATTTTTTGTTAAAAGTTTTTATTTTAATTTTTTGTGGCTGAAATTCACCAATTACTACCTACTTTTTTTTTATTACTTCCAAAATACTACTTACCCACCCTACTTCAACTATTACCAGTTAAATAATATGATTATCTAATTTTACTATTTGTTTTGATATAAATTATTTTTGTTTTTCTGGTTAGTTCATTTCATCACTTCGTATATCATTCGATCCTCTCATAGAATATAATGATTTGGACTGATGTAGGAGAACAAAAATAATGACATGTGTGCCAATGTTCACAAGTGAAAAATCAATTATCCCCTATTTTTCTACCCGTAAGGGTGGATAATTCCATTCGAAATCCAAATTTGATCAACTATGAGGTATACCCTATCTAATAAGGAAAGAATCATCCAAATCTAAGAACCCAGTACTAAGTTATGCCTGATAGAATCGGTTAACGGACCAGAATTCAGAGGGTGAGTAATTAATATCCTTCATTTTGCTACCCTTAGGGGTAAATTTCATCTTTTAAATTCAACTGGGACCAACTTCGAAGTACATCCTATTCACAAAAAATTACGGAATCGGACGTCTCAGTAAAAGGTTATGCGTGATCATACATTAAAAAAATATAAGCGTCGAATAGAGAACCTCCTTCTTTTTGGTTTCGTCGGTTAAAAAACAGTCACGGATATGTAAGTTAACTCGATTAGAATAAAGTAATAATGTGGAGAAGCATACGTCCTCTTCTATGATCAAGAGGACACCAAATCACAGTTTTAAATAGAACATTTTACTTATTTACATTATTTATTATATATTCATCTTTACCTTAATAAACTTATTCCTTATAAAAATGTTTATAACAAATTAAGCAATGACAGTTGCGAGTAGGAAACATAACAGGATATAACTACGGACCGTCTTTCGTATGATGCATAGTCGGTTTCCTGGTAGTTTTTTTTCACGGAAAAATCTCTTGATTGGTCTACAATGAAGCATCAAACTTTCGAGTTGAAACTTACCAAAAGATATCCATCTTGACTCTTAATTAATTTGTATATCATTCAATTCACTCAATATCCTAGTCATCTAACAACATATTTAAGTTGTTATTGTTATATTTATATATTATTTATCTATTCGATACATGAAATTGTATTCCATATTTATTGTGTTGTCTTCTCTGTGTGGAGAGGAGTCAAACAAGCATCTCACGCGCCAGGGTTATCAATCCTTTTGTGAGTTCTTTCTTGTTTATTTACCTCCTGCATATTCTCAAAGGAATAATGGAATGTATTGTCAATTTTTGTTATGCTAATGGTAAATTAATTACAAATTACTAAATTCAGTTCTCCTGTTAGGGAGGGGAGGGAGGTATGTAGCAAACTACAAATCAACTCATATAACTTCCGTTTCAGAATATAAAAAGGTTTTTTCGAAATTTTACATTCTGCTTGCATATAATTCAAATGAGGAGAGATATCTGAGGGAAAATAAAATTACCCTTTTGATATAAATTGAAAATTACAAACGTCAAAGAATAAAATTACCCTTTCGATATAAATTGAAAACAGGAAACGTCGACCTCCTTTCGTGGATATCAAACAACTCCATGCTACAAGCGCCAAATTACTTTATGAAGCATGGAAATTGAAATATAATCTTTTGATATTCAAAGCAACCTGTTCTCTAAGAAATGAAGTTTTGAAGCTCGAGGGAATATTGCGGTTACGTTGTATATGCAAAACAAACTACTTCGAAACCAGAAGTTCAATATAGCTGTAATTCCAATTAGCTATTCTATTCGGTTCTTTTCGGGTGAAGCGACAATACTATTGAAACGAAGATGGCGCAATGTGATACCAATCGAAAATGAAATGATCATCAAGTTATCATATGAATTGGCGTTCGTCCGATGTAGACTGATGATACCTACTATTTTATTCAACAAGTGTGTAATGACGGTCACTACTCACGAGAATAAGGAGAATCATTCGAATGGGCAACAGCTATGATACGCAAGTGGAATGCTATACATTTTATATTACTATGAAGTATAAAGTCGAGATTTCACAATAGAATCCATGCATGATTTTTTTAAACGTTCATGAGATTTATTCAGTTTAGAGAAGGTATATTTTCTCGAATTGAATTATAGGTACACTATCTGCTATCATGGACTTGAAATGAGAATTCTGAAATTCTAAATAGTTTATTTCCCAGAAATACTACAAAAAATATAAAAAAAAAACTAGAAGCTCTATTTATCATTTTCTCAGTGTTCTCAACTCCTCTAAGGCTCGGGAAAAAAATATTTAAAATACCTCAGACTTTCACCTCATTCTACATCTGATGATCATACATATATGATTTTCAATGCACGATAGTATCAGTCCAAAGCTTCATTTCAAACGACGTTTCGACATTTATATTTGTCATCTTCAGGTTAAAACAGGAATATTCTTGTGTTCTCTGTTGCGATTTTTTTGTTTATATTTGAGTACTCCTTCAATGATTTGGTATTGTTGGTTCCAATTTTATTTTCCATAGTTCCATAGAATTCCTCCATTTTTGGCAGTTTCTAGTTTCCTGCCTGATTTTCTTGACCATAAATGTTTATTTATTTTCTCCAGTTTCTCAGAATAAAGGTCATTGTCAGTCAAAAGCTTCATTTAAAACGACGTTTCGACATTTATATTGGTCATCTTCAGGTTGAAACAGGTTTATTCTTCTGTTTTTCTCTGTTGCGATTTTTTTGTCTATATTAGAGTACTCCTTCAATAATCTGGTATTGTTGTTACCAATTTTATTTTTTATGGTTCTGTAGAATCCCTCCATTTTTGTTAGTTTCTAGTTCTCTGCCTGATATATTCTTTTTTATTTTCTTGACCATAAATGTTTATTTATTTCCTCCAGTTTCTCAGAATAAAGGTCATTATCAGTCGAAAGCTCCATTTAAAACGAATTTCGACCTTTATATTTGTCATCTTCGGGTTAAAACAGGAATATTCTTCTGTTCTCTGTTGCGATTTTTTGTTTATATTTGAGTACCCTTCAATAATTTGGTTTGTTGTTTCCAATTCATTTTTCTCCATGTTCTAGATCCCTCATTTTTGGCAGTTTCTAGTTCCCTGCCTGATATATTCTTTTGGATTTTCTTGATCATAAATATTTATTTTTTTTTTCAGTTTCTCAGAATAAAGGTCATTATCAGTCAAAGCTATTAAAAACGACGTTTCGACATTTATATTTGTCTTCTTCAGGTCAAAACAGGAATATTCTTCTGTTCTGCTCTGTTACGATTTTTTGTTTATATTTGAGTACTCGTTCATTAATTTGGTATTGTTGTTTCCAATTTTATTTGGAATATATCGGCAGGGAACTAGAAACTGCAAAAAATGGAAGGATTCTACAGAAGTATGGGAAATAAAAGTGTAAACAATAATACCAAATTATTCAAGGGGTACTCAAATATAAACAAAAAAATCGCAACAGAAAAGAACAGAAGAATATTCATGTTCCAACCAGACGATAAATATAAATGTCGAAACGTCATTTTGAATAAAGCTTTTGACTGATAATGACCTCCATTATGAGAAACTGGAGAAAATAAATAAACATTTATGGTCACAAAATCAAAAAGAATATATATATATATATATACATATATATATATATATATATATATATATATATTGTTATGTTATGAAAAACCAGTTATATATTAAAAAAAAAAAACACATAAAAAAATAATTAATAAATAGCTATTAGTTTCAAGAGATTGTTTTTACACAATTTTGAAGTTCTATTTCCTTTATTAAGCCTCTCTATGATATGAATAGATAAAAATGTGCAAACACAATCAATTACATACACTGTCATAATGATTACAGCCCATAATTCTTCAAAAGACAACAAAAAGTCTAGATTTACAAAAATTTCCTGAATAAAATGTGATCAACAAAATTATAAGCTTAAAACATAGAGTATATGAAATTGTAGCTAACTAAAAGTAGCCAATGGTAGAACAGCAAACTCCTTGATGACAATAGCCAATCAGGGAACAGTATGGTCACATGTAGAATTTGAAATTGTGAGGGAATAAGAACGAGAGAGTGTCAGAGGCAATTATTATTGAAATTTGTACATAGTTAATAAGAATGGAAAAATAGTTTTATGTATAAGTTATGACAAATAACCACAAACAGTGAAAAAGTGACAATATAGTGCGCGAATTCAGAAATTCGAATCAGAGGGAAGGAACAAAATTGGTATCCAGGTGACAACAAACAAAGCCACAAGAGGAGATCAAAAATAAAGAACTTTTTTTCAATTGATTTCGAACTATTAAAGAAATTTTCACTTTCAAGGTAAAAGTGAGGTTGTGTATATTTTACCAATGAACTTTTCTCATGATTATCCATGAATATTTGTAGATTCACCTTAGAGTAAGTTATCTTCCGTAGGCCAGGTAAAATTAAGTTTTCTTGAATAAAGGAAATAATTGCTTTTTGATATTTTGTCGTTTGTTTTCTACAATGATCAACAATCATACTTATGACCATTGAATAAATTGAAATTTGACATATCAAGCAGTGGCTAGTGGCTCAATTGCCTGAACCGGCTATCTGAGACAAGAGGCGTACCAACTGTGCTTAGCTGTGGTAAGGAAGTGATAACAATTGGCAGCAACGTGACGAGAGAACAGTGACGTTAGCTAGCAATTATTATTACATCATTGCAAAATTAGATAGGGCGAAAATACTTATCTATATCATAACAATTTGGCTCACAAAGAAGAGCGAAAAATTATTAGCTATCTTCATTTCATAAACAACAATTTATACAGAACAAATTATCATTACATAACAATTTGGCACCCAAAGTGGGGGAAAAAAAAAAATAATTTGTTAAATTATCAAAACATAACAAATGGCGCCGCAACGTAAGGGCAAGTAAGGGAAATATATTATTTCTTAATATTTACCGCAACGTAGTGGCAAGTAAGGGCAAAGTAAGGGCAATATATCATTTCAAGGCAAAGTAAGGGCAAGTAAAGGAAAAATATTATTTCTTAATAGCACTGGGTGAACATTAGCAATTGGCATTTCAACGTGTAAGGCTAGATATTGGTTAATAAAATGGATTTGAGAGATGGTAAGAAGGTGCAGAAGGTAGAGAAAGGGATGACCAGGAACAAGGAGAGAGTAGTAATGTGAGAGGGAGTGAAAAAAAAGTGAGAATATACAAATGGACTGTAAATTGGATAAAATGATGGCATTCATAGCAAGTATGGAAGAAAGAATGAATGAAAAGTCAGAAAAAAATATGGCAGGTATGGAAGGTAGATTGAGAAAAATAATGGGGGAAACCACACATAAAATGAAAAAATGTATGAAAGAAAGCTTCAAAGAAAACACAGAAGTAATATGTGAACCATTAGAAACAAGTAGTGAGAATAATAAAAGTCAAGGGATAGTTATACAAAAAACAGATGATAGCAATAATTTATTAGAAAAAGATGATAAACTAATACAAAATATAAAAATAAATCTTGATCACAAAAATAATGAACTTATAGATAATATGAACGTGAATAATGAACATTTTGAGATGAAAAAGGGAAAAATAAATAATAAAGTAAAAATAATGAAAATATATGGCATAATAATGGCAAAGATGAATTTCGAATTGCAAAAAGGAAACGAAAATGATAAAATAATAATAATGAAAATGAATGACATGAACGTGGCTAACAAAAATTTTGAGTTGAAGAAAGGAAACAAAATAAAAAAATAATAGTAATGCAAATCAATGATATTTACAGGGCGAATAGAATTTTTGAAATAAAGCAAAGAAATACAAACAATGAAATAACAATAATAATGTAAAGTAAAATGTCAAATATAAAAATAGAAAAGAAGTTGAATGAATATGACGATCAAAAACGAAAGAAGTTTGGATCTATAAAAAAGAGAATAGTTGGAAAAATTATTATGAAATTTCTATTGAAAATTTGTGAAATAAAATATAGGCTTGCAGTTACAAAACAAGCAAGATTCCATAGAAGGAGAGACAAATAATAAAAATGAAAATTTAGGGAATAATGAATTGTAGGTTAACAAATTTGATAGGTGAGTTAGGAATAAAAAAGGAAAAAAGTTAATAAAATAATTTGATAGATAGGTAGGATTTCAGAAACATTTGAATAAAAGAAAATAAAATGGAAAACAAATGCAAAAAAAAAATATATATCAATGAGAGTAAATATTGAGGAAACAAAAAAAACATGAGTGAATATTTCAGGAAAAAACAATAATATTGAATAAAATCATAATACTGAAAAACAGAAAAGTTGATACAAATATTGGTACAGGTTAGTTAGATAAAAAATAAAAAAAAAAATAAAAATTAAAAAAGAAAAAAATAAATAAAAATATTTTGTGTATAAAATGAATGTATGTGAGAAATGAAAGTGGAAATGATAATAATAATAATACTAAAGAAGTATATTATAAGAAATATGATGATGATGATGATGATAAAGGTATATTAATAAATAATATGAAGGTATATTAATAATTAAAATGAAGGTATATTAATGAATTATAAAGGAATATAATATATTAATTATGTATGGATAATGAAGAAGCGAAAGAGTATGTACACAAAATAAAAGTAAATAAAATGAAAGATTCAAATTAATAAAATATCCAATTCAATATGAATATAAAGAACAACTGAAGGAAGAGATAGGAAAAATTATAAAATAGTATAATTGAAAAGAGTACCAGTAATTGTGAAATCGATAATTGAGTATAATATCAGTATGAAATATAAAATGAAAGTAAGATAATAATAAAAGATAAAATAACATATATGATAATATCTTGAAAAGTTTTCTCTTTTGATCCGAAGAAATGTCTGAAATCAAATTTTTCTGGAACAAAAGAATGTGGTACTAGTAGTTGTAAATAATAGTTATCGTTGTAGAATTTGTCTTGAACTGGTGGGAAATCCAGCAAAGTAGTTTTCTGAAAGTAGAAAAATAGTATTAGTTAAAGTAGATTCAATAACTGTAAATAAAGAAATTGTAAATTTAGGAATTTGTTATGTTATGAAAAACCAGTTATATATTTTAAAAAGAAAAAAACACATAAAAAAAATAATTAATAAATAGCTATTAGTTTCAAGAGATTGTTTTTACATGATTTCGAAGTTCTATTTCCTTCATTAAGCCTCTGTATGAAATGAATAAAATGTGATCAACAAAATTATAAACTTAAAACATACAGTATATGAAATTGTAGCAAACTAAAAGTAGCCAATGGTAGAAGAGCAAACTTCTTGATGACAATAGCCAATCAGGGAACAGTATGGTCACATGTAGAATTTGAAATTGTGAGGGAATAAGAACGAGAGAGTGTCAGAGGCAATTATTATTGAAATTTGTACATAGTTAATAAGAATGGAAAAATAGTTTTATGTATAAGTTATGACAAATAACCACAAACAGTGAAAAAGTGACAATATAGTGCGCGAATTCAAAAATTCGAATCAGAGGGAAGGAACAAAATTGGTATCCAGGTGACAACAAACAAAGCCACAAGAGGAGATCAAAAATAAATTTAAAACGAATGCCACGTTATATTTTGGGAGAAAGAAAAATTGAATAATTTCCACATTATAAGCGGAAAACCAACCTTACCTTATTTGTACACCATATACAAGTATCCAAAGCTGATTGCTGAGTTTGTATGGTTCCTTCTATTTGGTATTGGAGTTCCTGATAGCATTGGAGTTAAAAGGAATCCAAATCCTGGCATGTATTGAACAGCGACAGTTCCAGACAGGTATAAACCCTCCATAGTGCACATTCCGAACTGAACAATTTCACCAATAACGCATATTCCATCGGAAGAACTTTATTTCGATTGATTTCGAACTATTAAAGAAATTTTCACTATCAAAGTAAAAGTGAGGTTGTGTATATTTTACCAATGAACTTTTCTCATGATTATCCATGAATATTTGTAGATTCACCTTAGAGTAAGTTATCTTTCGTAGGCCAGGTAAAATTAAGTTTTCCTGAATAAAGGAAATAATTGCTTTTTGATATTTTGTCGTGTGTTTTCTACAATGATCAACAATCATACTTATGACCATTGAATAAATTGAAATTTGACATATCAAGCAGTGGCTAGTGGCTCAATTGCCTGAACTGGCTATCTGAGACAAGAGGCGTACCAACTGTGCTTAGCTGTGGTAAGGAAGTGATAACAATTGGCAGCAACGTAACGAGAAAACAGTGACGTTAGCTAGCAATTATTATTACATCATTGCAATATTAGACAGGGCGAAAATACTTATCTATATCATAACAATTTGGCTCACAAAGAAGAGCGAAAAATTATTAGCAATCTTCATTATATATAAAAACAATTTATATTTACAATGTATCAATACATAACAATATATATATATATATATATATATATATATATATATATATATATATATATATATATATATATTATATTTTGTTATGTTTAGAAGTACGTTAAATGTTTAAAGGGTTGAAATAAGAATTATAAAAAAAAACCCATAAATAAAATAATATTCGTATTTGGTAGTCTGTGCTGTGTTATTTTTAGTTTTTCTGAAGATTCTACCTTTTTTCTGAATATTAATCGATACAACGAACATGTTTTCATTATTACAAGCAATTGGCATAATTTTGAAATTTATAGAAACCAAAATTTACCAATATACTTTTGAGCATAAGCAGATAATGAAATGTTAAAAGTTCGAACACTGTGTATATGAAATTGGGTATGAACACAATAGTCAATGAGATGCCAGGAAAGATCTTGATGCAAATTCAGGAATTTTGAAAAATATGGAAAGCAGAAATGTCGGAAGAATGATTTTTACATGTCTTGTATATGGTATGTAAGGTAGTTAGAAATGTTTCGTAAATAAAAACTGTCAAATAAGTGGAAACAATGAAAAAGCAACAAAAAGGTGCGTGTAAATCGAAAATTTGAGAAGAAAACAATAGTTGTTGGTATCATGGGAGAAAAATCAACAAGCTAAGAAGGAGAACAAAAAAATAATTTTTTGAAGAACCTAATGAAGAAATTGAAAATTTGAAATATGTATTAGAAGAACAGTTATTTGCCAAGACAATATGGAAAATACTATAGAGAACAATAGCAGATAAAAGATCCCAGATGCAGAGTTAAACTAACCGTTTTCCATTGGAGATTCACCAGTAAGCGGCGAGGTCACAGTCGACAAAGGGGCGGCAGTTTCCAAGAACGGGAGAAATCCGAAACAATGAACATTCTCGTTACAAGAAGTCACAGGTATTTTTGAAACCATAAAAAGTTACTGCAGTGCAATTGAAATAAAACTTTCAAAGCACTTTTTTGATGGAACTCTTCATGAATTGATATAATGACCACATAACCCATAAAACTAGGTTAAATTTCACCTTCAGTATCACATAACTCCACATTTTCTGTATATATTCGCTATGAAGCACTATTCAGGTTATTTATCGCAGAATAGGTGGTAGTAAGTTTTTTCCTGAATAAAGGAAATTATTATTTTGATGAATGTCTGCTTTATTTTCAATGATTGAGCAATAACAGTTGCCATTTTCTAAAATTGACTTCAAGAACGACCAGAGTGCTCCACAGTAGAACCGACTTCTGAGATTCCATAGGCGTACCGATTGAGTTAGCTGAGGTGAAGGAAATAAGGTGAAAGAGTAAATGGAAAGAAGGTTAAAATGCATATCCGGACATATTAAATATTTATATGGGTATTTATTCATCAATACATATTAAATAGATCTTCAAAAAGGCAACTAGTTCAAAGATTTTGAAAATAGTAAAAATAATGGTAAAAAATACTAAAAAAATAGTATAACAACAATATTATATATTTTGTTATGATGTCTGGTTGTGGAAAGTAAATAAACAAATATAAATGAAATAAAACAAACCGCAATCAATAATTATATATATATATATATATATATATATATACCCTTTTTTTCAAGACAAACTGTATTTTTAATCGACAAAATCGAAAAGGAGAAGGTTCTCCAGTCGACGCGTATTTTTTTTATGTATGATCATGCCTAACGTTCCACAGAGTAGTCCGATTTCGATTTTTTTTTTAATTGAATTGGGTGTACTTCGAAGTTGGTATGATTTGAAATTGAAAAAAAATTTACCCCCAAGGGTAGCAAAATGTAGGATATTAATCGTTCACCCTCTGAATTTTGGCCCGTTAACCGATTCTATCAGACCTAACTGTGTACTGGTTTATCTGATTTAGATGATAATTTTTTTATTGTTAGGGTATACTTAAATTGGTCATATTTGAATATGAGAAGAATTGTCACCCCTAAGGTAGAAAAATGATTGATTCTCCACGTGTGAACCGATCCTCTTGAAACTTGGCACACATATGTAGTTCTGATAACACTACAAAATAATGGATACCCTAATTGTTAATTGAGTGAGTAGTAATTGGTAGATTTTTGCCACATACAATCAAGAAATAAAAACTTTTTAATAAAAAATGAAACCGTCGAAAAAAGAAACTGCTACGCAAAAAATAACCCTTCTTAGTTTTAATAACTAAGCTCCTAAACTTATGTAAGTAACTAATTTTGAGTCGGCGCCAATCAAACAATCAACGAAAATCATTATATTACTTAAAAAAAATATCAACACGCCACCGCGCATCCCACTGCCACAATTTCACGCTTTACCTAATTCAATTGCTAGTTCGTTTGGCGGCGACTCAAAATTAGTTACTTTTGCATAGTTATTAAGACTATGAAGGGTTATTTTTTGCTTTTTAGTTTCTTCTTTCGTCGGTTTAAATTTTTTGTTAAAAAGTTTTTATTCGTTTCATTGGGACGGAATTAGAATTATCCGGTGAATAATTATAAATCCATAAGCCTGAAAATTGCGTCTTTTTTTCTTGTTCTGTTGTATCTCTACATTGGTAATATGGTATTCTCATTAAGTTCGAAAAGTGTCTATCCAGAGGCTCTGGTAGTTGAATGATTATGACTAGTTGGAAGATATCGACCATCATTACGGACTAGTGATTTAAAATAACACGTGAATACTGTTGCCAGATAGTGTCTCCAAGATTCTCGCACGCGCCTGTTGTGCATTACGAAGCTGTCTACGAACGAAAGTTTCGACTACTCTTTTTTGATTGGCTATTGAATGATCCCACTTAGCAACCAATCAGAAAACAGTACACGTGCACGAAAAGTAATTTGAATGTCCTTATATTTATCTTTTGCTGGTTTTCACAACTGAACACCGAACTGTTCCGTGCGTTATTTACCAGTCGTATATTTGTTTGTTTTTAACCGCCAACTTAGTTGCAAAGCAATCCTCGAAAGTCAAAGACTTGTCTGAATTAAGAAGACGGGGACCTTAGCTTTTTAAGTGTCATTCGAAGCACTAATCGACTGGTAACCGTGGACTGTCCGAAGGATTGATATCTAGGTACCAAGAATGTTCGGTTGATCACCTATCTCCTCCCGCTCAACGAAAATACAGATATAAATGTTCATATCAGTAGTCGTGCCGAAATTCGAACTTGGACCATCTAGACATCAGCCAGCGTCTTTACGCTTACGACCACCAGCCCAGTATATGTTACACAAGATTAGTTTTTACAAGAAAAGCGATTGCTGACTTCGTTGACTGGAAATACCCTTTGTTCCACGCCAGTCGTTGTAAATACATGCATGAGTACCAGCTCAGATGATCTAATACTTCTAACACATTTTGTTACATATAATGTATATATACTGGCAAAATATACTTTTCAAGAATTTCTGACTAGCTTAGGAAACATTTTAATTTCACTTCGATTATATTTCATCCCTCTCATCTCTTTACCACCTGTATTGATTGTGGTATTCTATTCGATTTTACATTTCACATTTTATTCACAAGATATAGTTGAGAATTATACATTTTTACCTTGTAATTGTTGCATCTATACATAACATACATAACATGCTTCTCACATGCTTTCATTTTTCCATTTTACATGCTTTCATTTTTCCACTTTACAATCTTACATTTTGACGTTGTCCTGTCCAAATTTCTATGTTCCCTAAAATGTTTTTCCCAAAAACACTCGTCTGCGTAGAATTTCTTTTTTTTATGTTTTCTTTATTGATCTATGTTTTCTCCTTCCGCTTCCTGTTTCCCGTTTTCCCGTTTTCCTGTTTTTTCTTTATCCGTTATCCCGTTTTCCCGTTATCCCCTTATCCTGTCATCCCATTATCGCGTTTTTTTGTTATCCCGTTATTCCCGTTATCCCATTCTCCTGTTATCCCGTTTTTTCTTTATCCTCGTTATACCCTCATCCTGTCATCCCGGTATCCCATTTTTTCGTTATCCCGTTATTGGGGTTTTTTTGTTATCCCGTTATTCCCTTATCCTTCTCCGTTATCCCGTTTTTTCGTTATCCCGTTATTCCTGTCATCCCGTTTTCCCGTTTTTTCGTTATCCCGTTATCCCGTTTTCCCGTTATCCCGTTTTCCTGTTATCCCGTTTTTTATTTATCCCGTTATTCCGTTTTCCCGTTATTCCCTTATCCTGTTATCCCTTTTCCCGTTTTTTCGTTATCCCGTGATTCCCGTTATCCGTTATCCCGTTATCCCGTTTTCCTGTTTTCCCGTTTTTTCTTTATCCCGTTATCCCGTTATCAATTTATCGTACTACAATTATTATATTCGATTGCCATCTTGCAATTAAATAAAATAAAAATCGCGATGGAAAAATAGGGCTTGATCGTAGAAGGGTAAAAATTCAGGGTGGTATGTATTTTTGAATGCTGTATAATAAAAAAATAAAAACAACAAATTTTATCTAAAAAATAAAAAAAAATTAAGGGGTAGACCACCCTTAACATTTAGGGGGATGAAAAATAGATGTTGTCCGATTCGCAGACCTAACCGATATGCACACAAAATTTCATGAGAATCGGTCGAGCCATTTCGGAGGAGTTTAATTACAAACACCATTTCACGAGAATTTTATATATTAGAAATATTATATTTTTTATATTTGGTACTTTTTGTATTTTGCATTCTTGTATATTTT
The DNA here is from genome assembly GCA_018342105.1 of Gonioctena quinquepunctata. NCBI lineage: Eukaryota > Metazoa > Arthropoda > Insecta > Coleoptera > Chrysomelidae > Gonioctena > Gonioctena quinquepunctata. The sequence continues at coordinate 484,881 of JAFIRS010000814.1, read as the reverse complement.
CGCGTGATTGTGTATCTTTATATTTTGTATTTTTGTATCATTTGAATTTTCTACATTTTGTATTCCTATATTTTTTAATCTTCATATCTTCACAGTTTCATGATTTATAATACTTCATTTCACATCTTACTCTTCTGCATTCTTACATTGACTATTTTATCTGCACGGGAAACAAGTGCTTTGCACTTATCTCTAAAACTACTTTATTCACTTCAGCTTCAAGCCATTCACGTTGTACTCATATTAGATTCAGTTACTCTGAATAAAGTTATATTATTACAACATCAATGCTAGTGAGATCATTAATATATGTAAAAAACATTTCATCAGGACCAAGCCCGTGGAACGCAGCTTACAACACGTTCGCTGCCACTGGCTCTCATAAAAGCCAGGTCGACACAATGAATGTGCTACCGACTCTCTAAAGAGCCGCCGACTTTGGCTGTTTATAACGTAGATGTATTATTTCGGCACTGAAGTCTAACGTGTGTGGCGGTGTGGGCACTGCGTGAAGGTGATATTTTATACGAGAATTAATCTGGTTTATTTTTTTTCTTTTCATAAGTTGGTGGTCGTGTTCAAAAATGAACGATGAGAGTGCTGTATCGGGCCCTTCTAATACAAAAAAGCAAGAATAAGCAAGGAATATTACACAATTATTAGATATTTTATAAAAGTCTGACTGTAATGAGTTTGACGACGTGGAGTCAGTGGTGCCCATGGGGTGGGATTCTAGTGATGACGGGATAGTAAGTGCAGATAACATCACAACAAAATACTGACGACGCTGACCAACAACCAAATATTGCAACGAGTAACAATGATACGGAAGATACAAATGTTGACTGGAAAACAAACCCCCAAGACATGAAAAATGTTCCTCCGATTGGAAATACTCCAACAACTATTTTAGAAATATAGTTTCGTTAGATCAGTTTCTTCAAGAAGTTGTCGAACAAACAAACGAAAATGCAATCAACGATTTTTTATCCATGTTCACTAAAGAACAGTCTCGTATATGCTTTTGGACCTTACAGTGACCAAACCATTGTTTTTTTTTGGGGTGTTCCTTCAAATGGGAATGTTAGGCTGGGGCGTTTCCAAAATTATTGGAAAAAGGACCCTTTTTTCATTGTAAGGCAATAGCAAACAGTATCAGTTGAAATCGCTTTCTAGTTATTTTGCGCTTGCTGCATTCTGCAAAAAATCCAAATGATGGAGAACCACTTTTTACACGCTTTATATTAGCTTCACTTGTATGTTTGTTTGTAACCGACTGCTTTGGGCGCGATTTTGACCTACTTTAAACGGTCAGATTTTATTCAAACTTTGTAGATTTATCGAGGACCGATGGCAATACACCAATTTGATAAGATAATTCCATTTTTTAATTTGCAAAAAAAAAAATAAAAAAAAATAATAGTTAAAAAAAAACTGAAAAAACACGCTGTTATAAATAAACCAAACTAAAAAGTAGGAAATAAATAATAGTTTAAAAAAACTAAAAAACATGCTTTCATAGAAAACCAAACTAAAAAAATAGAAAAAAAAAACATTTATTTTATTTCAAAAATAGCGTAGGGTGCATGGTATCGCCTTGCCCAACAATTACCTGTGATCTGAGACATTCCTTACTTTACTGCCCTAGCTGTGTAATGTACTACATAATTATTGCGCAATATAATACAAGTCGCAGAAAATACTGAGATATCGTTTCTTTTTTTATACAACCAGAGCGAAATGTTGTTCTCTTCACGTCGAGCCCTGACTTAAACTGTGACTTAGTTTGGATCTAGGTTCGGATATTAATTAATTTGCTTATTCAATAACCATTCTGGTATTTTCTAAAAACACGATAACAATGATTTGCATCCGTAGTTATCAAGATCTGTTCTTGCACATTTCTTAGGAATTGATATACGAATTGTGGAAGTTGGGGAAGTGTCCTTCTGAGAGTGACAAATTGACCTGCTGAATATTTTGGTTTCTGATCTGTAACAGTTCCCAAAATCTGCTACGGTAAGAGGTGCGAAGAAAGTTGTTATTTTCCTGAAAAGTACGCACACAAATACAGTTAGACGAACGGATACGTTTTTCCGTGCGGAAAAGGCACTTTGCGCACGTGTTAGGAACAAATATTTATAACAGAAGAACATTTATTGATATTTTGAAATTGTTTGCAGATCTGCTCAATTCATTTGGTGGGTGGCTTATGGTATGGCTTGAGGAACACTGACTGAGCGCGGAAGGGCAGTTGATATTATGGCTTGATGAAGGTTGATTTAACTCAGGACAGTTGCTCAAATGGGTCGATGGAGTTTGACTTAACTCAGAAGGCAGCTGTTCATATGACTAGATGAAAGTTGACTTAATGCAAAAATTTTTGTTGCCAATATTTTATTCGACATATCCTTTTTTTGATCTGTTGAATCATCAATATAGCTCTCGGCGACGAATTCCATTCTCCGAGTCGATATGGTAACCGAGGAACGACGGAAACTATTCTGTTCACTGCTCTGGATTATTCAATTTTAGATATGCAGCTATTTTCGAAAGCATTTTACCGAATTAATTTATTTCAACACATTGAGTACTGCATGCTCCTTGTCTATACTGCACAAAAAACGCCTGTGCAGAATGTATGGTTGTATGGTTGCATTTCTATGATATAATTGTAAATAATGCCCCTCATTTGTTTCATTGGTTACTACAAAGATTCTCGAAGTATTGGTTCACTATCAAATTTCCTTTATCCTCTATATGATCATTCATTATATTGCAAAGCAAAGCACCAGCCAACCCAAAAATGGTGGCGACTTTTATTAGAAGGTAACTTTGATTCGGCACTTCTTCCATAAATCTGGAAACTATGCTTTTTCGAAAAATGTGGCCTTTTTCGGGTGGTTTCCCATATTTTGCTTTTTTAAAACGATGTTAGCTTGAAATATTGACCTGAATCCAAGTTTATTTTGACTTTAAGGACACTTTTTAACATAGAGTACTTACTCAATAAAGTATTTGGTTGAAATGTTTTTGTAAATCTGCAAAATAGGTTAGCATGAAATGAATTTAAACTTGAAGAGTTTTCGACCTCTTGGATGGAATCTGGTAGCTCCCCGCCAGAGCTGCTCATTTTAACAGCGTTCAAACAATTTTATGATTTGATGGAAAAAAAAGCACTAAGTGCGGAAAAGTGTTATTCTTCCGCACTAAGTGCGGAAAAGTGTAACTTTGCGAACGCAAATGCATGCGGAAAAGTACTACTTTGCGCACGCTCGTAGGAAATAGTAATTTACGAAACAAGTTCCGTAAGTGATATTTTACGGGATTAGTAGGAACTTTCTAGGACGAGCCGTAGGCGAGTCCTGGAATCCTGCGAGTCTGGCGAGTCCCGTAAAATCACTATTGGATCGTGTTACGTACAATATTTTTTCTGTAGCCGTTTTGTATGATAAAAAGGATATCGATGGATAATAACGTTTGAACTTTATATAGACAATTAATTATAACAATCACTCTTATGATTACATTACTTATGAATTACACAATCATGACAATTACTCATATTCATATTATTAGGGATATCAACAGAAATTTGAAATTATTTGAAATTATTAGGGATATAACATCCCTAATAATTTCAATAAGACGCATCAGTATTTGTACTAGTTTTCGAAATTTTAATTTCGTTACTGCCCTTTTCAATCTGTGAAGCTATGTGAATTGTGTTTCTTAAATAATTTTCTATATATCCCTCTACTACATTGGTTGATTTCCATCCTCCGTGTCTCTTCAAGTTGGTTATACTTTCACCACTTTCAGCAGTATAGTGGCTGAGCTCCTGCGTAAACAGTGCATTCTTTGGGATTCGGTAATTTAAGAAATTCATCAATTGTGCAAGCGATTTTTCTAAAAGTGTGAATACCAATAGGTTGTATAGTACATTTTCCGTTTTTATAATAAATAAATAATCTATGATGTGGTGTGTTTGCTTGACGTAATGACAAATATTTTCTGAATAAAGAAATATTATTTTCTCCAATGACGACAAATGTTATATCCATATTCGTTTTGGAATAAGGAATTTTAATCACTAACATGGTTGTCTTATCTTCTATATCTCTAAGAATTTCGATGTAACAGTAATTATTTGTAATATGTAATTGGATTTATTCTGTTGATTACAAAATAGATAAAATAAAATAAATAAAATATCATCCAAATTCATTTTACAAAGCTCTTCACGACGACAAGCGCCTGCCAAACCAATTATTAATGCAACCTAGAATAAAAATAAAATAATCATTAGGAATGAGATGATTTTGATTTAATTATATTACCTTTGTCATTGAGTAGATATTATCTCCAGCTTCTGATAAGAAGTGATCTATTTCTTCTTTATTACTTTAGATTTTTTTGGTTTATAGCTAATGGGTTTTATTTTGAGGAAAGCAATAACTTTGGGATAGCGGCTTATATTTATATTATTTTTAATATTAATTGTAGACTGAAGCATCGAGTAATTGCTCCAGAGGCTTGATGGCTTTAAGATTTCAGATTTTCCTATTAAATGTGCAAGAATCACTTGTTCATTCATAGTATGCACATTTCTATCATTGCTCCATTTTTGAAATGAATTGTAGACCAATTCATACCTCTCTCTTGACTTTACCGGCAATATTCATAAGTAGTCGCTTTAGCAGATTCACTAATCTCATGTGGAATCATTTCAGCCTCACTTTCCCTACTGATATCCATTTTTTTGATTTGAAAAAACACCAATGTTACATGACGAGCGCTGTCATAATAAAATACAAAGTTCATGTTATTGTCAAAGCCGCCTACATAGATACTCGAAATCGTCCCGAAAGTAACAAGAATCGTCCCGAAAGTAAAGAAATCGTTTCGAAAGTGGAAAAAATCGTCCCGAAAATAGCTACTTTCGGTACCATTTGTATAAAGGTTAATAAATCATACCGAAAATTTCATTTTCGACACGGCTGCAGAAAAAAAGAATTAACATTGATGAAGTTGGCATTCTTCAGATAAAACTCACTCGGCCGATCTGTTTTTTTTTGTTAGATAAGACCATAATGTTTCTTTGAAGTTTTCAGCAGCTTCTCGTCGATTAGTTATATTTTCAACATCGATTATAATTTAAATATGTTCTAAATCTCTGTTTTTTTATCAGTAGAATGATTGAACATATTCGATGTGGCTTTGTATTTGTTCGATGATGAATTCATGAGGCTTGAGCAATTCATATTTTTGTTACGGTTTTATTAAGCACATCCCCCTGAAAATAAGGGAATGCCCTGTACATAGAAGGAATTTAACGAGGGGGAAACAATCACCCAAAATATGTACACCATGATTAAATATCTGATAATGAACAATATTTGAAATATATTTAAAAAAAACGCAATAATGAAATATATAAAATATATTTAGGATAATGATAGTATTTAATGTACTGAAAATGTATTTAAATAATTAAAGTATACTGAAGCCATAAGTACTGGAGATGTATTGAAAATAATCAAAATATACCGAGGGTATTGAAAATACGGGAAATGTACTTAGGTTTGAAATATAATGAAAATAAATTGAACATAGTGAATATAATATTTGGTGTAATTAACGTAATAAAAACGTGATGGAACTATTGAACTGAAGGAATCAACGATTTTGGTATAATTCACCTCGTGTTCTTAAAAAAGTACCTAGAGCGTATATCTGTTGGTGAAAAATTAAAATGAAAGTTTTCGTTATTGGGACATATTATTATATTTCATTCAAAAATCCTTTAATTGAGGATCAGGGCAAATAACTAAAATATGAAAAGTATTCCAAAATAAATATTTATTAATAAATAAAATAAATAATATAATAAATAAAGTTTGAATGTGAAACTGAAAACAAAAGGCATGCTGATAAAAAAACAGGACAAACAAATTTTCAATAATTTTCCTAAAAATTATTTCTTTCCTAAGAACTTTATTCGGAGTATTCTGAACATTCAAAAAAACAATTAGCCAAATCGGTCCACTGCTGTTTTTATAAAATAAAAAAATAATGTTTCCCCGTCCGGGATTCGGTCCTGTGACCTTCTGCTTGGTAATACATGTCTCGATAGTCTTTTTCTCCGCCAAATTCCTCATATACCCGAATTTTTCAATTTCCGGGCAACTTTCCTGAATTTTTTCCGTATCAACCATCCTCGGGCTATTACGAACATTAAAAAAAATTATCCAAATCGGTCCAGCTGTTCTCGCGTTTTGCGCTTAGAAAGAATCGAGATTTATTTTTATTATATATTCCTGAAAACTTTCCAGGATAAATGAATTTCGAATAACTTTTTTTAAAAACGTGGGGCGCATGACTTAGGTGAACTATCCATGCTTCAATTATCAATTGCATATGCCAAAAGTTTATCGTTTCAAAGCAGACAACTATTTTCATAGCTATTCAAAATTCACAATCAATAATGTTCAGGACAGTCTCTACGAGTTAATATTGTATTGTCATCCAGTTCAGAGCCATTTCCGAAGTTTCAAGTCTCTAGCTCATCGGAAAGTTAGTTTAAAATCGATTGCAAGATTTTAAACTATGTGCAGCAGTAGCCCAGTACATTTTGTTTATATTACGATGGGCAAACTTCATGCAAAAAAATCTACTCCCAAAACTTCTATTAAAACATTTCTCACAGCGCCCCTCTAAAATGATCGGATTATTTTTTTCAATGTAGAAGTTAGAATGATGATACAACATTATTATACTGAGAAAGTTGATCACAAAAGTGTGAAATTGTACCAACAGCACAGAAAAACTACTAAGAGGGGCAAAAATTCAATGTTTAAAAAAACAATATCTCGAAAACGGTAAGACTTTTATTATGGGAATTTTTTCATATCAGGTAGGGTATCCTTTGATCTACATTCTCCTTGATTTTGACGTGGTCTCTACGAGACACCCTGTATAACAATCAATAGTATATTTAAAGTAATCAAAATTAAGTAGGTATTTAGTGGATTTTAGCCACAAATAACTAAAAACCAAAGACTTACAAGCAAAAAATAAAACAAACCTTTTTTGTCTTAATAATTAGGCTCCTAAATTAATGTAAGTAACTGATTTCGAGTCGGCGCCAAACAAACAATCAATGAAGGTCATTGAATTACTTTAAAGAAATAATCAAAACAAAATTACATAAAAATGCAACTAGAAATCTCCAGCGATAAACAATAGCAGTCCGAAAATACGCTCTCCGCACGACCACTCGTGTGTGCTCGTTCGGGTAGCTGTCTCGCTGATATTACCTCCGGGAACGCTCGGAAATTTCCGGTGAAGGAACTCGCCTCAAGTCACCGCCGCCGCCGCGCATCCCGATGTAATCATTGCACGCTTTACACAAATAATTTGCTTGTTTGGCGTCGACTCAAAATTAGTTTAGGAGATTAGTTATCAAGACCAAAAGGATTTATTTTATTTTCTATTCATGGTGGGGTATGCGTACCCATTGATGAGTTTCAGTACTTTCGAGCTTGCGTATATCTCTATGAATGTAAATTGACTTGGAGTTTCATCAGAACAGATCCATTTTTTGTATGGATTTGAATTGATAATCCAATACTCCTAGAGAACGAATTGGATAAACAACCAAAAAAATTAAATGAAAACACGTAAATTCTGAAATACGAAGACTCATACATAAAGAAGCGATAGAATACTGATTTTCTCTTATTTTAACATGGACGTATCCTCAAGGCGGTTATGAATAATGCGACAGACTCATTCCCACAACTCCGTGAAATCCAATAAAATAAACAATCATCGATATAGTAGATACTGGAGTAAGAACACTTATTCCTCAGTTCAGAAAAATTACCTACCATAATGATGAGAATTCTAATAAGTATAGGAGCAGTATATACTTCTAGAAAGGGAAGAGAAAAACTGTTGGCTATGTGCAAAGTACTTGGTGGGGACAGTCGAATCGATCGTAGTGCTCACTATGGCAGAAATATGAAATATATCGGGACTGTCAAATTCATTTTGATAATTCCACGTCAAATGCACTGTCTTATATTTTCACTGTTCATGAGCTCAAGAACGAGATGAGTCACAATATTCGTTGTGTTGTGAACTGCACAAATAATGGAAAAAATAGTTTGTGAAAATTTTACAATTTTCTAAAATCGGTCTGAAATTTTGAGTAAAGAGAGAAATATAGGATAGCTGCTGTAAAAAGGAAAGAGTAAGTAACATAATCAGTATTTCTACTAGAACCTTGGAAACTTCGATCATCATTATTAGAATGTTGCTCATTAAATGGCAAATTAGTGCATGAATTTGGTTTATGGTATTTCAGATATTTGACGCAAAAAAAATGAGTTGCTTTGGGCATTTTGCGATGAGGAAAATTGGATTGGAGCTCAATAATGGTACTATTATTGATTGCTGGATTTGGTTTCCATTATTCATTGATATGGGGAATATTGATATTCATTGATATGAAAAATAAGGAGTCGATTGGTCAATTCTTGAGTGACTGGAGCCTTAAAAATAATATATGAAAACAGTCACAATTCCAACACTTCCTTTCCATTTGCTAACCATATTCGACCAATGGACTGGAACCTCTAGAAATTTTAGAAATCAATAAAGCTATTAAACCTCTAAATTGCGTTAATGAAACAAACACATTTTGACACACGCTCAACTCCCCATCTGATGATATGCTATGTTTGAACTAGATTTTCATCATATTTGAATATACTCATTTTTTTTAACAAATCATTACGCCATCTGTCTTCACCTTCTCATATTCATATAATCCTCCATGAGCATTTCCTTTTTCTAAACAGTTTTCTACCTTTTTATTTCAAGCCATTATGAGGTGATATTTTTTTATACACAATTTTACAAGCTCTTATTCAACTTGCTTCGTACGTATGTCATTCTGTCATTTTTTCCGGTTCAAAATTTTAAATCCATTTTTGGAGCTCTTGCCGACATCCGATTGAGCTGCAATTTGGCAGGTGTTCATAATACCAGTGACAATGAATTATGAATTTTTTTTTTTGAGAAATAACAAAATGGCGGACGAGTTTTGTGATAATGGTACGTTAAATTGGTTTTGGGAAATTAATTTTTTAAAATTTAAAAATTCAAGATGGCGACTCAAGATGGTGCACAGGTTTTGTGATTATGGTCCGATTCGATTCAAAATTGGTGTGTGGGGGTTTTCGGGATCGGAGATTATGAGATTTGTGATTATGGTCCGATTCTATTCAAAATCCATGAAATTGAAAGGGCGGCTCATGGAGTTTTTGTTATAGAAAAAAACAATATCGTGCTTCAAGATGGCGGACGAGATTTAGGTTTATGGCCCGATTCGATTCAAAATTGGTATGTCGGAGTTTTTGGGGTTGGAGATAATGAATTTAGTCGGAGATTATAGATTCTCAGTTAAAATTCATAAATTGAAGATGGCAACTCCAAGATGGCGAATGAGTTGATCTTCAGATGGTCTTCTCATTGGAGAACTAGATAGCTCGGAACTTACAGGAAAAAGGCCCCATAATAACGATGTTTCAACGAAAAAGCATAGATTAAGGCGTACTTGAGTACTAAAAAGCTTGTATGCAAATGCACTAGAAAGCAAAAAATAATTGCTTTGGATGTGTGACGTAGGTTATTCCGTGAGTTATAGATTCAGAAACTTGTCGCTTTTGTATTCGAACTGTAAACTTTGCACGACAAGCTTTTGAATCTATAACTCTCGGAATAACCTACGAAAAACATCCAAAGCAATTATTTTTGACTTTTTAGTGCATTTGAATATTTCAAATGGAATTTATCCACTCGAGAACATTTTTATCTTTATCAGCAGCCAACTCAATTGCTCATTGTCAGTGCCGTTATGTTAAGTTTTGCGGTAAGTTCGACTATTTTTATAATTGACAAACCTCAAAAAAAAAACGAATTTTGTACACAATTAGTTGGAACTAACCAGATATATAATATTATCTGAGAAGTTTTCATTATAGCTTCTATCACTAGAGGACAAACCAGCTCAAACTCTGAATTATTGAGTCGGATTTAGTCAATTCCGAGGTATTCCGACGTACTGAGTCAAATTCATTCCGAGATATGTAGACGGAAGGTCGACTTACTAAGTCGGAATTAACTGATCCCGTGATGTATGACAAGAATTTACCAAGTCGAAATTAGCATATTTCTAAATAATAAGTCGGATTTAGCTGATTTCGATATATTGAGTGGAAATTTCGAGATACTGAGTCGGAATTATAAGGAATTTCAGTGGCCCTTCCACGCCTTCGTAATATGTTGTGGTCAAGACTCTAATCGTGATTTTTTTTATTTTGTGACTTCACGAAAGGTTGCCCTGTGAAGTTATCTACAACCCCTAAAGTTAAGTTTCAGATACGAAATGTTTTTGAAAAGATCCATTGGAGTATCGTTCACCAGTCAGTCTAGTGGAATGTTCAACTAAATATCAGATCTAAATTATTTTTCAAAGAATGACCGAGTTCAAGTCTCAGTATTGCTATCGACTCTAGAGGTGTGCAACTTTAGTGTAGGCACTCACGATTCCGAAATTTTCATCAAACCCGTACTTCATACTTTGGCCAGAAACATTGTAAATTATAGGGGACACAGTGTATGCCTTCCATTTTACAGAGTGAGCGGTACAAGACTCCCACATATCAGGTCATCATTTGTTATAATCACTTCATGTAAATATGCTTGGCTCGATTCCCAACTTCGGTAGATTCAAATCTATATTGTGCAAACATTGTATTGCCAATGATTCCTATTCATGGACATCTATTTTTATATTTCTATTTTATAGTTTTCTATGATGATGTTCGAAATCATATTGAATATTCTAAATTGAACTATAATTCATTTCATTCTCAATAGCCGGTTGTCCATTATAACATTATGATACCTTCTTGATGGTTAGGAATGAATGTGTGAGGGCTCTGTGTTGTTTGTGTAATGATCATTATACTGAACTTATTCAAGGATATGCAAATCAAACAGCATATTCAAACAATGTAGTTGAGTTGATATAATTCTTATATTATTATGTGAAGTTGATAGGGAAAACATTCGTTTTCAATCGCGTATGATGAATTTGAGAAAAAACATTGGATTCATGGAAATGAACCAGAAAAATATTTCACTGATTTTCATAAGGGACCAACATATTGAAACTGCACAAAGGACCAAAAAATGTATCCCAAACCTGAAGGAGTGGCTAGAAACATACCGAGACAGACTTCTACATTACACAATCCTTCAGCGAACATGGGTCTTTTAGATCATATACCAGAAGAATACAAAAATCGACCGATAAAATTTGCATTTGCCAAGGAGTCGATGATCGGAACATACGGTGTTTACTTGTGACAGATGGCATAGGTACAGAAGCCAACTAGAAACGGAGGCCAACAGAGTCATTACGCCAGATAACATTATCCAAATTATGACGGACAGCAGAGGCAACTTTCTCCGAACACTCCTGAAGGAAGAACGCCATTTCCAAGCCAAATTGAAGATGGTGAGCAAGCCAAAATAAGATAGAGTCGTAATTAACTAGCTGAGCTGCGCGACGTGCAGCTGCCGCTCACACCTGTGGTTATGTACCCTGCGGATAGTTCCAGGCGCGAAAGAGGGCAAGGGATGGTTTTGGCCAGTAGAAGACCGGCACTACTCGCTCGTGATGGATACTAAGCAACCAGTGTCCATGATGGATTTCCACCTGACCAAAAAAAAAGGGTAAGGGAACAGGACCGATGTAGACCGTGGAAAGGTATCTGAATTCCCAAACCAGTTGATTGACAATGAACTTCCGGGACTACCCCGAAGGGCCATCACGGAAGCGGTCGAGAAAATCCCAAAAGAAGTTGAGAGACAAATCAGGTTCCTGGATTGAACACATCGGCCGGATAGCTGGTTCTAACCTGCGCCAATCAGGAGAGTCGCGACTGGCATAAGGCGACGGTGGAAACACTCCAATCTTGAGAAGGAGCGTCGAAGGGGGCGAAAAAATGTGGAAAAAGGCGGAAATGCCACGTCTACGTGGTATTCATCCCGGATGTGAGAGAAAAACGCACATTACCTGTAACGAATTTTTCGTTATTTCCTTATACATAACCAATTTCTAATAACTTTTCCGGTTATTTTTGCGGTGGTACGGGTCGATAGTCACTGCTCAAATCGTGAACTGCAATACAGCGATCTTTATTATCGACCATTGAATATATGATGTCGTATTCATGTCAAGTTGATCGAATTTGTTTTCGAGTTGAGCATGTGTTTTTTCCATAAGTGTTTTTATAATAGAGAAAAACCCGAGAATATTTTGTGAAAAAACAGTGAATTGGTGATTTGTTCGAACCGAAAGGATGATGGTTCTCTTTCTTTGATTGAACCTCGATAAAAGCAGGTGTGCTGAATGAACTGATTCTGGTACGTTACGGTTTTCAAATTGAATGACTATCACAGTTGATATTGGTGGAGTATAATCATTTTCCTTATTTTGCAGTCAATGTTGTTGTTGATTAACATTATTGTTCCGCTTTTTATATGCTTGTAATATTCGAATGCTTGGATGGTCATATAATGTTTATTGTTGGAGGTCAAGTATAGGATCTATACTATCAGATTTTTGTCACCTTGGCAATTATCAGTGAATTTACGATTAAATTATCTTCATATTATTTTATATCTTACATATCGTATATGATATTCCCTTCGGCTCATTCCTATCAAGGTTGATTTGTGGTTTGCATTTGAGTGAAGAAGAAACAAAGAAAACTATTTCGGCCATTTTGGAAAGCACTAAGTGTACATGTCTATGTGGCTGACGTTGTATCCGTTCAAACCATTGGGGACTAATTTATTTTGGAAATCAGTTCTACGCCTTTTCCATTTCTAGGTACCAGATAATTGGTAATTTCGAGTGGACTAGCGCTTACTTACCTCACACTACCAGGGGATTATTCCAAGGATTCCGATTGCAAAGGGTGTATTCGACTATTCTGGGACAGTTATGCAGTTTGCCTTATAGGACAGCCCTCTTGTAAGCAATTTTCTTTATTTCATAACTAGACGTTTATGAGATCAATTTTGTTTTCTCTTGAGAAAAGAATTGCTTCTGGAGAGGATTGTACCTCTACTCAACTTGTCTCAGAACACTTGATTTAATATATTCCTCAAGCATAAAATTTGATTCACATTTAATAAGTTCCTTTTATCAATTTACTTCATTCAATTCACAGTGAGGGTTATTTGATTTTTGATCGTTGTAGAATCAATTCATTTCAGTTACTACCTTGTCGCCAAGAGCGAGGAGATTCATTAAATTTTTTGAGAAATACCTGGTTTATCGATTCGAAAAGGGAATTGCCGCCCTATTTCGGAATTATCTTTATCTATGAGAGTTGTGCCCACTGAAAGACGTGCGGTCTCCCTCTTTGGTTTATCTCTGAAAATTCTTCAATAAAAAGAATTACTTAACTTCATCTTTATCTGAGAGAGTTGGGCCACTGAAAGACGAGTAGTCGCTCTCTTCTTATCTTAACTGAATAGTATATTTTTGCTTTAGGGCCTGTTTGATATTTTGGTTCATAACGTTATATTTTCCTTTGGTACTTGCTTTGAAATAGTATATTTTTACTCTGGCAACATTTAATTATATTGCTTTGAAATACTATATTTTTTCTCTGGCAACCTTTAGAGTATTTTTGCTTCAAAATACTATATTTTTACTCTGGCAACATTTAATTATATTGCTTTGAAATAGTATATTTTTTAGAAAAATCGAATTTAAACGGTTTTCTTCACATAAAGGATTCAATATAAAATTGAACCAGAGAAAGGTAGATCTCAGGTGAAAAACAACTACTTTCCTGGCAAATACCACGCAGAACGTTGAATGATATTCACCTGAAAATCCATGCATACTTCCATAAAATATCAATGGACATTGAATGCAAATGTTTCTTTCTGATAAACTCGATTATGTTTAATTTATGTCGTGTTCACTAACAATCCGCATACCGGTTTCAGGCTTCTTGGCCCTCATCAGTACGGAGTAGTCAACCAGCCAAAGGTCCGAAGAACTTTGGCTGAAGTGAACACAACGTAAACAAACCATCATCGATCTTGTAACACCTATAGGTACGCCGGAAAGATAAACTTTAACTGGCGGTACCTAGTGACAGAAAAGAAACACTCGAAAATCTCCCACCTCGATAGGTTTCTTAATAAAGATTCCTTCTCAGTAGAGTGCAAGCCCGTCTAGCATATAGTGAGATAGTGCCATGTGAAGTGGAATGAATAGAAAAATCGAATTTAAACGGTTTTCTTCACATAAAGGATTCAATATAAAATTGAACCAGAGAAAGGTAGATCTCAGGTGAAAAACAACTACTTTCCTGGCAAATACCACGCAGAACGTTGAATGATATTCACCTGAAAATCCATGCATACTTCCATAAGGTGAATATCATTCAACGTTCTGCGTGGTATTTGCCAGGAAAGTAGTTGTTTTTCACCTGAGATCTACCTTTCTCTGGTTCAATTTTATATTGAATCCTTTATGTAAGAAACCGTTTAAATTCGATTTTCTATTCATTCCACTTCACATGGCACTTACTCTCACTATATGCTAGACGAAGCTTACCTACTGAAAGAATCTTTATTAAGAAACCTATCGAGGTGGAGATTTCGGAGTGTTTCTTTCTGTACAGGTACCGCCAGTTAAAGTTTATCTTTCCGGCTACCATAGGTGTTACAAGATCGATGATGGTTTGTTTACTTGTTTCACTTCAGCAAAGTTCTTCGGACCTTGGCTGTTGATACCTACTGATGAGGCCAAAAGCCTGAAACCGGTATGCGGATTGTTAGTGAACACGACATAAATTAAACATAATCGAGCTTATCAGAAAGAAACATTTGCATTCAATGTCCATTGATATTTTATGGAAGTATCATGGATTTTCAGGTGAATATCATCAACGTTCTCGGTATTTGCCAGGAAAGTAGTTGTTTTTCACCTGAGATCTACCTTTCTCTGGTTCAATTTTATATTGAATCCTTTATGTGAAGAAAACCGTTTAAATTCGATTTTTCTATTCATTCCACTTCACATGGCACTTATCTCTCAGTATATTTTTTCTCTGAAACTTTAGAGTATTTTGCTTTAAAATACCATATTTTTTCTCTGGCAACCTTTAGAGTATTTTGCTTTAAAATATTATATTCAATTGTTTCCTGGTAAAGTCTCAAGGAAATCTTTATATTTCTTTTTGAATACAATTACTCATTAAATTTTTTTTACCTTTCTGGTACATATAATCATCTTACTTCATTTCAAAATTTAACTGAATTTCAAAAGAACGTTTTGGGTGAGGTTCGCATAGTTCTGTTTTGGATTTTGCTCATTGTTAATTTTTTTTAAATGATTAAAATTAACTTGGAAATTTAAAACCAGAAAAGCATATTTTATTGCTACTTTTATTTGTTCTTTCACTGTTATTTTCCAGTCTTATATCTGGACTGAGGCATTTTGTTGCATGGTATCATTTGCTATCTTTTGACTCTAGATTAAAATTTGAATCATAAAACCTTGAAGTTCAAAGGATATCCTTCGTTTTCCCCCATTTTGTACAGATTTTGATTCCTATCATCTTCCTCGCATGATATATACCACGGAGTGAAGCCACCTACGGAGACAGAAGGACTGGTACCCCAGGAGGTCATACAGCACATCAAATTGAGTCTGGTCCGTGAAGATCAAACCAATTCACGCTAACAAGGGGGTCTAAGAACCAATAGATAACCACCCACGACCAGATTTGTCGTCGTACCGCTGAGACCAGTTTCGTCGTCGAACCGCTGAGACCATCTGCGTATAAACCAGCCTTCTTCATCTCCCTCCATTGAAGACCTCCGCAGGTATATACCTAGAGAAACCTTGACATTCGTAAATGTTCAAATTATATTGGAGTCAAAAATGTTTAATACACATATAATTTTTCAATTTTTTCATTGAATTTTTTATACCCTTCAAGTAATATTGTTGAGGTTTTTTATAAATTTCACTCACTTGTTGAAGTTTTTTATAATAACCAGTCACTCTTCTAATTGTCTGGAATAAATTTGTTAAGTTGATTTCCTGCATATTGATTTGCCTTCCCATACAAGCTAGGTGACATTTATCTAGTGAATTTTTGTTTATCTTTGGCTTTGGTCTCTAGCAAGCCTGGCGCCCAACTCTTGAACTAGTCAAGTTAATTAATGTATAATTTTTTTAGTGGCCCAATTTGATAAACTAGTAAAAGTCATCAATTGAACCTTACCCACGGCCTAACCGTATCCATCTGAGCAGCCTATTGGCAAAGTGATTTTACGTTCTTAAATTTGAATCAGAAATTTCAAATTTGGGGTTAAAAAAAAGGGTGTTGCACACCAGAAAGCGTACTGAATAGGCTGGAGAGAGTTAACCGGGGACTATTGATGCAGGAGTGGAAAATCTCACGCTGCGAAGAGTTCAGACCAGGACACACATGCACATTCTCGATCGATGAAGCGATTGTGGAGGATCAGGAAAAACTGGACTTCAAGACGTATTTCAGTTCAGGCTGAAAGCCTCGAAGACGTGGTGGCAGCAGACGTAACAGTCCCAACGGAGTAAGGGCATCTGGAACTGACCACTTGCTCAGCTTACTTCGCCGGGGACATCGATGCAGAAAATCCCACCACACTGGTGAAGAACCTAGTCGGCCACTGAAGGAGAAACAAGTTACATCATTGTGCGATGCAAACGCACACCACTCCGTCAGATATAAGTAACAGAGGTGAGCAACTTATTGAATTTCTATTAGGTAAATGGCTCACGAGGTACATAAATAATGAAATATCCATCTGGTTCATTTTCACAGAACCCTCGTGTTTGGATCACCGCCGGCACATTAGATTCGACGTGGTGGCGAGTACTCGACGAAGGATACAATTTAAAGAACCCAAATGTTCGTAAAGGTTTCGAAGCAACACCAAGAGACAGCATGGGAAACGATATACGTAGAATAAGAAATGGTGCGGAGTCATATCCAAAGCACATCCTGACCACCTATCAACGAAATTGCCCTCTTATAACAAAAAATATAATAAATCAAACTCTTGATGGGGCAAAAACCTAGAAAACTGGAGAGCAGAAGTAAGGAGGCTGTCAGAACGAAATATCGAAGGGAGACTTCGGAGCTCCTAGCACAAAAACATTTCTCAGGCGCCATGATTTATAATGAACACTAACTAGCCACTTCAGCCAGGGCGCCCCAGACGACCTATTCGAGAACATTATGAGAAGGCAAACAAAGTCATCAAATCTACAGCGATATAATGGGCCATCCATCACTCCAAATCGCACAAAGCACCAGGAGAGAATGGAATCGCGCTATCACAGGATGGAGCCGAGATACTAACGCCCATACGCACTAAATTTCTTAGAGCTAGCCTAGCATAAAGATACCTACCCTCAAGCTGGACGTCGATAAGAGTTGTGAATGTACGCAAAGTCGGAAACAACACAAAACTCCGCAAATTCCTTTGCCCGATCAGTCTGATATCATTTCTGCTGAAAGCTACAGAGAAAATCATAGATAGGCACATTCGAGTAGAGGTACTGAAGGAAAACCCTGTCAGCACCCAACATTATGCTCAATAGGCAAAAAAATCATCAGGAACTGTATCAGATAACTTTATCGGGAAACTGAACAACTCTCTGAGATGCGACGAAATCGCAATACATTGAAGGCCCATTCTACATAGAGCAGCAATCAACGGAGAGATATCGGAAACTATTTGTTACTGGATCGAGGCGATATTAAGATACAAAATAATTTCGAGCTTCCTCCACCAAGAAAAAATCGTTGCCAGTACGGTGAGAGGCTGTCCACGGGCATGAGTTTTATCTTTTTACTGTGGAAACTTTCCTAAGACGATCTGTTCAGGATCCGTATGGCGGAGGAAAACGAGGTTCAAGCTTACGCTGACATAGTTCTAGCGGTTGGACGACAGTTTGGAAAAGTGATATCGAACATACTCCAAGTGGCTCGTAGGACTATCACTAGGTGCTGTGAAAGTACCATTCACCAGGAGGAGAACGCTGGGCCTCTATGAGGAAACAATTCCATGAGGAAGAAGGGTAATTCTAGAAAATAAACTCACGTGAAATGAGTATGCAACAGAGCAAAGCAAGCCTAATGTACTTGTGGAAGAATATGTGGAAAAATATGGAAAATGCAATGCAACCAAATGTACTGGCTTTACCTCACAGTGGTGAGGCCCATAGAGCGGATGTCTGCTAGGACAACGGGATACAGGAGAGTGCACGAGGAGAGGTCAACAAACTCCAGAGAGAAGAGTGTCTGACCATCTCGTCAGCAGCAATGGAAGTTCTCCTCGACATCCTTTCGTTGCATATTTGCTCAGAGAAGGAAGAAAGAAATAGTGTATATAAAAGCCTGTTGAGGTCAACTAGTTATAGGGGACGAAGTTGTCGCAAGATCGGGTACGAGATGAAATCCCATCCGATTCAAGCAATGCCATCAGATACAATGGTCCTTCTTTACAACTTTGATAGACCTTTTGAGATTATCTTTCCTAGAAGGAATTAATGAGAGATTGAAGAACGAGAACTCATATTGGCCAAATTACAGCTCCAAAACAGATGACGGTATACATGGAGTACGTCATAATATTGCGGTCCATATGCAATTGAACTCTGCCTGCGAGAAGTACTGAAGAGAAACAGTAAAAATCAATGGATTAAAATCATGTCGGATAGCCAAGTCACACTGAAAACTCTGGCATCAAGTCGGATAGAATCCAGATCAGTATGGAACTGTGTGAAGGTCCTTCAAAGCGTAAACAGGGGTATCGACATAACTCTGCTGTGGGTCCCTGGACACGAAGGCTTTGAAGCAAATGAAAAAGCCAACCTTCTGGCGAAAGAAGAAGGCACTATGATGTAGTTCATAGGACCAGTACCCTCTTCTGGAATATCAAAAAAGTGTTATCAGACTGAAACGAGCGGAAAAAAACTCAAGAACTGATATGAAACAGTAGGACAAGTTCACTCGAATGCATTCATGCCCAATTCTACGGAAAGAAGAACAGCAGTCCTGATAGAACTGAATAGGAAGGACCTGATAATCATAACAGGACTACTGACAGTTCATTGTAGTCTGAGATAGCATCTTCAAAAAATATTACTTGCGAAAAGCGCTTCTGCCAGGACGCAAAAGAAACAGCAGAGCACATCTTGTGTAGATGCAACGACCTGAAACTGACCACATTATATCGCATGGATCACGAAAATTGACTTCGTCAGAAGCGCGGGACTTCAAGGTGAACTCTAATCTGATTAGGATCGAGCCACAATCGATCTGGATCTGGGAAGGTAGCACTGGAGAAGGCGTTTATCGCTCCACTCGAAAATAGCCTGATCTAACTTATGGCCTTTGCGGATGATTTGAAAATTATAGCAAGAATAAAATGAACTTATGAGGGATTCAAGGGGAATGGAATAATAAGCAAATAAATGCGGATAATTGTACGAACACAGAATGGAGGTAACCTGACTATGAAAACAAATAATAACAAATAATATATCTTCGAGAAAATCATTAATTGCTTATATTTAGGGATAACTATCAGAAAAATGGACATAAATGACGAAAAATACAGATATGAATTGCAAATGACCGGTTTGAATTTCGAATGACCGTAACACAAAAGAAAGAATATATACGACAGTTGTGAGACATACAGCTACATATGCCTGCAAGACATGGGTAATGACTGAAACAAAAAAATATAAAGGAAAAGCTGGGAGAGTCAAAGCAAGCAGGCAGACCCTGAGCGAAGTTGGGGAATTTTCTTGTGAAAATTGCGATATTCGTTTTATATAGTCCATAATTCCAACCACACTCAAATTCAAAACATCGAATGAAGAAATCCTCTTTGTGAGTGTTTTTATTCCCGGAATAAGGCGATTTGAAGTTGTGTGCAAGCGTGCATTATGAGAGTTATTTGTCTCTCGCGTCTTTCCGCCCACTGTAGTTTTCTAGCGTTACAATATTTAAATGAGTTTTTTGCCACAGAAGGTATCAATCGCATATTTTGTGAATTTTAACATGGGTAGGACTTTCAATTCGTTTTATTTACGTTGGAATTGTCAATATTTTCCTTCCCAATACTTTTGTAGAAACTATCGAGTAACTATGTGAAAGTACAGAACATTCCTTAATATGATAAAATGTTGAAACAAAGAAAGCAATAGTTACATGGTATCTAGCACGTACATAAAAAAAAAGTTCAATCAAATAAAATTTATTTGAATCAAACAAATAAAAGTGTCGTATATGCACGACATAGGTAGGACTTCCAATTCGTTTTATTTACGGTGAAATTGTCGATATTTTCCCTCTCAATAATGTGTTGAAACTATCGTGTAACTGTGAAAGTACAGAACATTTCTTAGTATGATAGAATGTTGAAACAAAGGAAGCAATAGTTACAACGAATCTAGCACGTACACAGAAAAAAAATTGTTGAATGAAATAAAATTTATTTGAATCAAACAAATAAAAGTGTCGTATATGCACGACACAATATAATCCCAAAATGAGTTAAATTATTTCTTGATTTTGGATCAAATTTGAAGTTACAATCAACTGAAACTGATTTGCAAGAACTAAATATCTATGTCGACACACTTTATTCATAACTCGTTTTGACAGCAATGTTGTTTCAACTATGTAATTATTTTGTTGAATCAAACAAAAATATTCATTCAAACAATCATTTATGTCGAATTGATGTTAAATAACTAGTTTAGTAATTTCTATCCAATTTATTTCTGAATTTTCTACCCCGAAAACCCCTATATACCAATTTTGAATAGAATCGGACCATAATCACAAACATTTTAGAATGCATTTTCACCGAATTATGTAAACCTGCTAAATCTAAAATGAATCGGACGATTAGTAGAAGTGGGTCAAATTTAATGCAAGATTTGATTATAGACAGACACACAGACAGGCAGACACCGGGACAGGTGAAACTAAATAAAAGCTTGATTCTCCATTTTTTTGTACATTCGTGAATTATATGTGTTGCTACAATTAGTCAGAATGGCCGCCCTTTCTCGTGTTCATCATCACGGGCGTAACTAATGAACCTCTTTTTCGATTGAATTAGCAGAAAAACAATGTTGGATGTTCAAACAAGTCTGAAAAACTTTCTCCCTCGGTCAAAAGGACAATGGATTTTCCAAAGAAAGAGCTTTCACTATCAGGGAACCTGTACTATGTTTGTCTCATTGTAGCTCAATAAAAAAGTTTCTGTGACACTTATTCAACAATTCTCAGGAGATTCAATAAATTGACTTCGTCGTTTCTTGTGACTCAGTTGCGAGGGTTAATTAAACTTTTTCATCCAACTTCACGGGAACGGAACTTTATGGAATCTCTGAATTATACATTCAGTTGATGAATACGAAATTTGTGACACAAATTTGTATTCAAAATGAGAAAGAACTAAAGGGGAGATGATGTTAAATGTACCGATTTTCCGAACTTTCTAGTGGCTCTCATCGACCCAGATTATATTTTATTACGAGTTTTACTTCACAAAGGCGATAAGGTGATATCAGATAACCGGAAATTACAGTGAAGGCCTATTTCAAATCGGCTCCGTGTAATAGATCACATGAATTGATCATTCTAAGAAAAGTTTGCGGAGTCAAAAGGGATGAAAAGGGATGAACGCTCCAAGTAAATCGAAACAAATGTTATTTATATGAAACATTCATCCATCGACGAAAATATGTTTGAGGTAGGTGGCCCAAATTCAGACACTGCCCTATATTCAGTCATATTTTCTGTTGATTCAGCTAAAATGAGAAATTTACAAATCCGAAAATACGACCATAATCACTAGCATCAGTTGATAACATACAGGGCAAATCAGGTCATAATGACCAACATTTCAGCCGAAATTAAAAGGCATTTAACTTCATTGAATGCATTTTCGCAATCTACTGTCAGCCTGATTTTAATAAAATCATAGTTCAAAAAACTAAAAAACACGCTTATGAAGCAATACGGACTAAAATGTTGGAAATATAGCTATTAATATAACGAGATTATTATGCGATTTATAATGGTCGAGAACATTGCTAGGTGACGAGGCGACAGCCGAGTCACCCGCAATGTCCGAGACGGTTTTAAATCGCTTATAATCGAGTTACATTCAAAGCTTTATCGTATCATTGACAACGGCGATGCGAAAATAAAAGCAACAAGGTTTCATGTCATTTCATTTATTAACCGACGAAACCAAAAAGGAGGAGGTTCTCTAGTCGACCCGTATATTTTTTTTCCATAATTTTTTTTATGTATGTTCACGCATGGCTTTTTACTGAGGCGTCCGATTCCGATAATTATCTTTTCAGTGGATAGGGTGTACTTCGAAGGTGGTTCCATTCGAATTCAAAAGATGAAATCCACTCCTAAGGGTAGCAAAATGAAGGATATTGATCACTCACCCTCTGAATTCTGGTCCGTTAACCGATTCTATCAGGCATAACTTTGTACTGGGTTCTCCAATTTGGATGATTCTTTCTTTAATAGATGGGGTATACCTTATATTTAGATTTCGAATGGAATTATATACCCTCATGGGTGGAAAAATAGGGGATAATTGATTTTTCACTTATGAACATTGGCACACACATACGTAGTTGGCAATGACAGATCGCTACTGACATTATTTCTGTTCCACATCCGTCACACATATCCTATGAGAGGATGGAATTATATAAAAATTAATGAAATGAACTAACCAGAACAACAAAAATAATTTATATTACAACAAATAGTAAAAGTAGATATTCATATTATTTAACTGGTAATAGTTGAAGTAAGGTGGGTAAGTAAGTATTTTGGAAGGAATTAGAAAACAAAAAGGTAGTAATTAGTATATTATAGGCATAAAAAATTGAAAAATAAAAACTTTTCAACAAAAAATTAAACCGACGAAATACGGAACTGAAAAGTAAAGAATAAAATAAACCTTCTTAGTCCCAGTAACTAAGCTCCTGAACTAATGTAAGTAACTTATTTTGAGTCAGCGCCAAACAAACAATCAACGAACATCATTAAATTACTTCAAAAAAATTATCAGAATGTCACCGCGCAACTCGATGCCATTATTTTACGCCTTACATTAGTTTAGGAGCTTAGTTACTGAGACTAAGAAGGTTTATTTTATTTTTTACTTTTCAGTTCCGTATATCGTCGTTTTAATTTTTTGTTAAAAAGTTTTTATGGCATTTCAAAAAGTCGTCATTAAAATCATGCAAGATTTTGATATTCCTGATGATATATTAGCTGCAGCCAACACTATGAGGTTGAACTTTCTTCCGGACAAATCTAAAATCCATTATGAAAAATAATATCGGCAGTTTTGTAACTCTCTGATGATCGTCGACGCTGAAGGCAGAGGTGTATCCATCAAATTTGAAAACTGTCAAAATATTGTTTTACATCTTCATGAAAACTAGTTCTAATATTATTTGGTATCTAACGTATTATGCTTTCGTTACTAACGTATTGAATTATGGTAACTAATGTATTATGAGTAACTGAGGTTTTCTGTAGGTTTTGGTACGTTTATGATGTTTATCGTATCATTGAAGATTAAGACATTTTTATATGAAATCTTTATTAATAATTATCAACATCATAAACGTACTAAAACCTACGCCAGCAATAACGTTTCTTCTGCACCTAGAACATGTACTTTGGTTCGCCACTCACAAAACTGCCGATATTATTTTTCATAATGGATTTTAGATTTGTCCGGAAGTAAGTTCAACATTATAGTGTTGGCTGCAGCTAATATATCGTCAGGAATATCAAAATCTTGCATGATTTTAATGATGACTTTTTGAAATGCCAAAATGAAGTGACATAAAACCTTGTTGCTTTTATTTTCGCATCGCCGTTGTCAATGATACGATAAAGCTTTGAATGTAACTCGATTATTAGCGATTTAACACCGTCTCGGACATTGCGGGTGACTCGGCTGTCGCTTCGTCACCTAGCAATGTCCTCGACTATTATAAATCGCATAATAATCTCGTTATATTAATAGCTATAATAATTATTGATAAAGATTCCATATAAAGATGTCTTAATCTTCAATGATACGATAAATAAGAATAAAGTCATTGACCAAAAAATGTTCTCTTATGTAAAAAAAGCGTGAGGTGATTGATATCAGTTATCTTAGTATAATTATGAAAAGTAATTAAAGAGTACCCCACGCTTCTTTTACATAAGAGAAAATTTTTTGGTCAATGACTTTATTCTTATTATTTTCAAAATTTGATTCCTTATTGCTTCATGAACGTGTTTTATTTTATTTTTAACTTTTTAGTATATATTGCTACAAAACACTTGAAAAGGTAACGGGGGAAAAACTCTTTGGTTGATTCCTCCACCATAATTTGCGAAGATGCATTCGCCATATTTTGAAATGAATATTATGCTGTGAAAAGCTTGTGCTCTCGCCTTATTTTTGAAATGAAAGATTTCTTTTCTGACGATCTAGGTGAGAATATCAGGTCATAGCTATGAAATTATTGTATTGTCATCGGTTCTCAATATGTATGCAAAATTTCAAATACTTCGGAAGTGGGTGAAAATTAATTTCAAAGATTCTATTACCTACATACATACATTGATACATACAGGTGAAGTTGATAAAGCGTGTATAATATGATAATGAATTGAATAAAGGATGTAAAATTATGGACAGATTTTTTATGAAGTGTCATAATAATTGATTATCCTAAAGAATATTTCAAAGAGCTAATCTTTGGGGTAAGGTGCATCTTTAATTGCCAATAATTTTGATTCAGAAGTATGTAATCCATATTTATTAATATCATATCCCAGCTAAGTGACACTAGATTTTTTTAACTGATATTTCTCTGAAGATAATTTAGGTCCAGCTTATTGAAACCGCTTCAGCACCTCTCCCGAACGTTTAATGTGCCCATTTCGATTCCTACCAGTAACCAAAATGTCTTCTATAAAACAAACTACAGCATATAAGCCTTGCATTAATGTTTCTATGATTTCTTTAAACTCAACTGGAATACTAGCTATTCCGAACGGAGCACGATTGTATCTGAACAAACCTTCATGTGTAGATATGTGACAAGATTTTTGATTAATCACTCAAACTTATTTGTTGATATGTATTCGCAAAAATATAATTTACTAAAATGACGAACATATCTTCAGTTCGTGGCAAAGGAAATTGGTCAATTTCAACTGTTACTTTGAAATCCCCGCAAATTCTCAATGAACTATCCTTTTCCATAATTGGAACAATTGGTGTTTCCCAAACCGAACAATCAACAGGTTCAATTACTCCTATAGTACATAATCGTTCCAGTCTCTTTTCTACTTTCTCTTTGATGGCGAATGGTAATAGCCTTGATCTGAAAAATTTGGGATTTATAAAATCTGACTACAATTTTAGGGTAATAATGCCCTTCTTGAGAGTTTCCAGACCTGAAGAAAAAACAAAATAATACTTTTTTATTGAATAATTCAAATCATCTGTAGTCTAGTCAAGAAGTGAGTTTTCTGCGAAAACTAGTTACAAGTCTCCAAAAAATATGAACAATAGCTCATTCAATTCTGAGGACGATATTTTTTTGTTTTTTCTGCTGACGAAACTTGCAATTGTTATCAACAAAAACCAAAGAAAGAGGGGTTCAGTGTTTTGGGAATAACTAAAAAACTATTAGTGATAGCAGAAATTCAAAAATGGATTCTTGAAGAGAAAAAAATTTTTCAATGAAAAAGTCTCGACTTCCAGAGCTCAAGCTCCAATATTAATAATTATAATTAAACATTGGAAAAAAAAATTGAGTATAATTTTCAACAAGTTAGGCATTTGTTAATTAAAAACGGCATAAATGTTTAAATGATTGCTCCAAAAATTGTTCGCGCCTTGGAGCCCTTCTTATTTATTGACCTCAACAAGAAATTTCACGTAATGAAAGTATAAAAAAATGTTCATTTTGTTTTTTATAATTTTTTTAA
This sequence comes from Gonioctena quinquepunctata, assembly GCA_018342105.1. Lineage (NCBI taxonomy): Eukaryota > Metazoa > Arthropoda > Insecta > Coleoptera > Chrysomelidae > Gonioctena > Gonioctena quinquepunctata. The sequence goes on along the minus strand of JAFIRS010000814.1, from coordinate 458,650 downwards.
GTTAACAAAAAATTTAAAATAAAATCCATATATTTTGCTATTGCTGTTTTTTCATCGAACGAAGGCATTCAATAACATTGAAAACAACTTTTTAGGATATTTATTTTAAATTGATTGGTTTATTATTAAAAAAAATTGTCATTCTGTTGTCTAGAGAATATAATGATAATAAAAATGAAAAAAAATCCTGATTTTTTTATTATTGTTTATAATAGTTTTTTTCATATTTCCATTATCAAAATAATTAGGATTTTTTTTTTCTTTGAAAATCATAATTGGCATTTCTCAATTGAAAAACAGAAAAAATATTGAAAATTAAATTGTTTATTAAGTTAACAATTTGTTATAAACAAATTTCTAATCTCTTTATATTTTTTTTCTGAAACTATTAAGAATTACAAAAACAACCATATGCAACAAAGTATCGGATTTTCTTTTTTACATAATTTATAGATTTTTCTAAAATATTATTGAACAAAACGCACATTCAACAACTAAATTTTTACGCGACGTTACTGTATAAATGGGATGAGGTTATATTATTTAATGATGGATAATAATATTTTTATACAGATTTTTATTGATTACAGAATACAATTAATGGAAGTTCTTACATTTTACATTTTCATCAAAAGTTTATTTTCCTCTTTCTGCGTTTTCGTGAAGGCTGGCAGTCCGATGTCGATGGTTGTTGATCTGTCGGTATTTCTTCCGATTGTTCGTCAACTTTTCGAAACATTCTATGCGAATTTTGTGCAACCCATAAATGTCTGTTCCTACTATTGAAATTTCCATCTCTTGTGAAACATGCCTCATCCGTGAATAGAAAGTCGTTTTCTCCTTCATACATCCTCGTCCCAAAAAAATCTACGGGGACCATAATCACCAGCATCTAGGGCTATCACCTTGTGTAGGCGAAATGGATACAAAAGTTGTTCACGTGCTACCCGACTTACTGTTGATTGTGACACTTGTAACCTATACGAAATAGCCCGAGTGCTGGTAGAAGGATCTGCTGCTAATCGTTCTATCCGCACCACAATGGTGTTTACTGAATTCGAAGGACCCCCGTTTCCTTCAATCGTCGATGCACAGCTATAAAAGTAGTGAAATGTGAATGATGTCTGTTTGGATATCTATGTTGATATAATTTATCAGCGGCTCTGGCATTTTCCCCTGTTTCACCATAAACGAAATGCATATCTGTAAATTCTTCAAATGAATGATCCATTTTGAAACGATATTCACTGACTGAAATGATGACAGATGACTCGACAATAATACAAACTGTTTTGGGTTACTGTCAATTATGTCTAATGTAGTATCGATATATCAGTGTGTTTCTACCGGAAACAATGAAAAAAGGCTAGTTCCAAATTTCGTGAATGTTTTATGCGTTGATAAGGGTGAAGAACAGCCTACCACAAACTAGCATGAAAGGCTTGACTTTGCAACTAGTTATCACAAATCGAAATGAATCAATCAATGATATTAAACACAATAATTATTTTTCTTCATCAAAAACATGTTGATTGGAAAACATTTTCTAGATAATTCAACCAGAAATGGCTTTGATAATGATACTCCAACATGAACTTCAACAAATTAAGAGTACTTATCTTCAGTTTTTCGCAAAAATTATTTCAGACCTTAACTCTTATCTAAGTGGGGTATTGAATTTGAGGTTATGTTTGTTTGTCAGTTGATCTGTCAAAACAATCATATGCAAGAAAGTAGAGTACATATCAGTGAATCCACGACATCGATTCGATCAAATAATATGATGAATTAAAAAATTGAGTTATCGGTCTCATTCTGACTCATCTGTACTATGTTTCCGATTCTCCCAACATTAAAAAATATTCAGGAGGTTGACACATATTCCGATATGTTGTGAGGAATAAGTATCATGCGATTATTGCACACAGGAAATTATGTCACTACTAGGACATATCTTCAGTTTTTCTCAATTATCTCAGAAACCTCCAATTTTAGGCACATGGAATATGACTTTTAGGTTGAGTTTCGAAGAGCCGAACTGATGTCAAACGCTCATCTGTCCATTCACTTATCCCGAGAAAATATGGAGGAACATATGACCACATACCATCGTAACTACGCCACTGAATTACGAAAATAAAAATCATAACTTCAAATTAGCACGTTGATAAACCTTGATTGGTGAACCAAGTTTTAATTTTTTCCTTCAGGAATTTTGGAGGAAACAAATTAAATATAAATTTTTTTCGTACATTCGACACCCCGTATCTCAGAGGGGATGCATTTTAGGACATACCTTGATAGCAACTTTTCACCTCGAAGTGAGCTGAAGAATCTGTAGTCGGAGTTTGTCGGTCTTATTCTTACTCATCCTGTATATTTGTATGAAGTCACTGAAGTATAAATAATCATGTATAATCAATCTCCAATTGAATCCATATGATTACCTCATCGAAAAAAAAAATCGTTATCGTTGTTATTTGAATTCAGTAAACCATCAGGGAGATCTGATTGATCCAGATGCCGTTAGTTCCGGTCCAATATCTCACTGGCTTTAGTTATTCGATTAGATAACTCTTGGGAATTCTACCGGTGTGTTCGGATTCGAACTGGCTGATATAAAGTCTTGTCGTAATTGGGTTTGAAAAGTCTTGAAGAAATGTCTTTTCTCTCTCTGAATAGAAGATCATTGTGTGGAACTTCTTCCCGTTGTTACCCCATTTCGTGCTGAGATTTACAAAGTACATTATTAATCAGAGGAGGATTATTCGTTCCATTTTTCTCAGCCACAAGGGTCATGAGATCAATATCATCAAATAACTAATTTTGTTATGTTTTGTTCGGTTTGGAATGAAAGAAAATTGATTTTGTTTCATTTACTAGTAACGATTTGAAAATCGAACTATTTCGAAAAAATCTATGAGGTAGGTTCACAAAACTATCTTTAGGGTGGAGATGAGGAGACATGTTGATGATCGATAAAGTCGTTCATTTAATGGACTGTTTGCTGTTTATCGCAAGACGATAATAAAACTCCACCGTTCATCACCGCCTATGGATGAAGTAGGGTATAGTTAGATTGATACCTCTCATATCTCTATAATAATTTAATTTTTCGTCAAAGTTCGCCTTTTTTTCATTTAATTTTTACGGTTATAATATAATTATAGTGATAGATAACATACCTAGATTTTTGATGGTAGGGGGATCGATATGACTCTCCAGCCTCTCCGTATTTCTACATATAGGATCTTCTGTACATTACCCTTCATCTATTTAAGACCTAGGATTCCCAATCTTCTTGAGGAGTGTGCCCGTTTCCTGTGAGCCTTAGTTCCTGATATTCGAAGGCATTAATGAAACTCCTTCCATGAACTTGAGCTTTTTGCAAAACAGCGCTTGGCAGTCGTAAAGAATGGCCAGTATATCATTTTAATGATAATAATAATACCTTATTTTCTTAATGACATAGAGAAACATGTATAGATTTTGTCAAAAGACCTAAAATTTAGGAACTATGACTAAGACTAATATTTTAAAACTCGTTCAGGGAATAAAAACTAGCTTCCAGTAGGTATTTTTCTAAGAAATTGCTCGAATGATTTCACGGTTACACATGATTTAATGTTGGCCGGAAGTTTAATGAACAACCTTCGCTCAGTCACAGTGGGTGATCTATATAGAAAATTAGTTCTTGAAAATGGTACATGTAAGTCATTTTGCTGTCTTGTATTAATAGAGTGAAATTGTTTATGTGTCTTGAAAGTGGTAAGGTTACAAAATACAAAAACACATACTTCGGAAATATACAAATCGGTAAGGTTAAAATCAGTGGTACGAGAGACACCAGCGATAGAACGAATCAATTTGTTTGCGAGATAAATACATCATTACAACGGGTGGATAACCCCCAGAAACATATTCCTTATCTTAGTCGTGATTCGGCCTGAGCATAGTATAACATTATCAATTGTTTTTCCGTCAGAACTGTTTTCATGTTTTTGAATAGATAGCTGACCGAGTTAAGTTTCGAAATAACTGTTTCGCAGTGTCTTCTTCAGTCAAGTCACTCATCAATGTATAGGCCTAGAAACCTTACACATGGTACATTTTCCAAAACTTTATTATGTATATATATACATGAATAGTAGGCACTTGTTTTTGCCTCTTATGAAAATGCAATGACTGAGTTTCTTCTACATTCATGTATAGTGAGTTCATGCAGGAAGGACTAGGACTAGGAAGGACTAAATACAGCTTTCTTTCCAAGGAATGGTAAGATTTTTCTGAGATGAATTTGGAAGTATCGTCCGCATACAACGTGAAATGTGTAGATGGGCTCGCTCTAGCGATGTCATTTACGAAGATTGAAAACAATATTGGGCCTACTACTGACCCTTAAGGGACACCTATACTGATGTCAAGATAATCCGAATTACAGGTAGTAACTGATCGCTCAATCACCCTTGGAAGACTAACGTTCTGGCGAAGTACGTACAGATATTATTTCATCTATTCCTGGGCAAGTCCCTGAATACCAATTTCAATTAATTCATTTGTTAGGATGTAGTTTTGGTTACGCAGTCAAACGCCCTGCTTAGATCACAGAAGATCCCAACAGGGCACTCGCCTGCATCAACCAGATTAGTAAGGTTTCCATAAAAAGGGTGAACAGTACTGTTTGTCGATTTGTTTGCTTGAAATCCATGCTGGTTATCGATTATCATACGATTCTGCTTCAAGTAAAGATTCAATCTCTATGAATACGCATATTCAAATATTTTTGAAAAAATTTAGGGAATAGTTATGGGATGATAATTACTAACCTGCTTTGGATGACCTTTTTTCAGAATTGGAACGACCCTGCCAGTCTTTAGGCAATCAGGAAAATTACCGTTCGAATACGAAAGGTTCACAAGATAGTAAGATAGTTCAGAGGAGATATTATAAAAAAGACAACCTTCTTTAGCAAAAATGTTTGTATGTCGTCAAAGCCATAAGAACTCTTATTTTTCAACTCATTTTGTAGTAGTTCATATAGTTCCAATTGCGTATAAGGATACAATAAAATCATTGTTTGCGAAGAGTTTGAGGGTTCATGAATAGAATCTATAGCAGAACCGCACGGTATATTCTCAATTATATCAAGTGAGGCATTTAAAAAAACAGATTTAATGAATCAGCAAGATCTATAGGGTTCTCTAGTAGGCTATTTTCATGTGATAGGTATGATATATTTTGTTTTTTGTGAAATCATTTATTACTTTCTAAGCGCTTTTTATAGGATTATCGGATGTTTCAATTATATTCTGATAATGATTTTCCGTGTTGCCTTTAGCCACTTTATATGATCCTTTTTTTGGTCTTCATAGTATTCACGTAGTTGAGGAAATGTCCTTGATAGGGCATGTTAGTTTTTAGGCTTGTAGACGATTGTCGTACATCATTATTTAACCACTTGGTATATCTTTTTGCAAATTGTCTCGTTATTAATGGAAAATGTACATTGAAGTGAAAGGTAAAAATGTTTATGGCATAAGTAAAATTTACCTTCGTATCCAATATACCGCACAACTGATCCCAGTCCTCAGTCATAAGGCCATGAAGTCATTTATCGAACTATTTGTGAAATGTCTCGCCCGGTAAGAATTCAGAGAGGCAGCCACATAGCAGTCGATTTCCAAAAGAACAGTCCGATGATTTGATACAATGTTGTCAAATATGCATGATTGGCCATTCGACAAGATTATGAGTAACATCATAAGAAGACAGAACATTCAACAATTCAGTATGATCATTATAGCGAATACCGGTATTAACATTAAAATCGCCACATACAGCAATATAGGCATCAGGTTTGCGAATACAATTTAAAATTCAATCAAGGTTTTCTAGGAAGGTCTTGTCAATGACCTGGTCGTCACTATTGGGAGCGAACATGATAGGATAGTATCCAATTGCATGCAGACAGTCCTGAACATAATCAGAATGAATGTGAATCCTAGCTAAATAGTGCTGGTCCATCCACAAACAGGCGAAAGTACGAACTAAAAACCCCATCCCTCAACTACCTGTTGTGAACCACCCACAAAAACTTTGAGTATTTATGAATGAAATAATGACCAAGCCTTCTTTGATGCCATCGAAAACCTGTCACCAGAAAAAAAGATAGACACAAGTATTTTTAGCTATGTTGTTGAGTGAAAAGACTTGATAATTGATGAATTACGTCAAAAAACCAAAATGTTGAATGATCAAATCGATCTACTCAAGAAGGTAGAGAAAGCAAAACAAACAATGCAGATCCCAGAAAAACAAAGAGGTGCCTATGCCAAAAAAACACAACAGACAAGTGTCCCGTTCACCGAATCCTCTTCTTCGAGCGGTGCTGCCGGTTCTGCGAAAAATTATCGTTGTCACGCAAAAACAAATAACATGTGCTCTGATGAAAAACGAAACAAAAGAAAGGTGTAAAAGTTATATCAATTTAACGAAGTCTAGTGAGTCCAATACTCCCAATGCTGCCAAACATATCGTTGCTGCCAAACATATTATTGGAAATCATCCTTCTGCAACCATGACATCTATAATATACCAAAATGAAGACATTTTACCCAATGACGGTCAAAGGAAAAAGGAAACCCATAAAAACAAAAACAAAAAAAAATAGACAACTGTATGTTGGTACTGGCACTGATGGAATCGCTGGAACTACCAAAGGCGTTCCTAAATTTGTTGACCTACACGGCTATATGATTGATCCCACTACCGATGTGACTGCTATGGAGAACCTACTGAAATTTCACTTTCGGGAAGTGCTTTGTGGGAGCATGACATTTCGTTGTCCTGATTTCTACGCTTTTTTCAAGGTTCGGATCTATCAGAACAATTTTGGAAAAGCAAGGGCCCGTCAGTCTGGCCAGAAAATGCGTGTATTAACAATTTTTTATACCTACGCAAGCACTTCCAGTTCTAGAGGTAATGTTAAACCCAAATTTATTGTCACTGAATGTGCAAACTAATAATAATGATAAAATCTGTGAAATTCTTCTAGAGATCAATATTTTTAAAAATTATATGTCTCAGTGAACTATGGGAAACTGCAGATTCTGTTTGTCAAATCTGTCTTTATGTTAGCTAGTATATACTCGTAATGCAGAGGTGGTGGAGTAGGAATATGGATCAAAAAAGGGATTGAATATAATAACAATCTCAACTTGAAACAATTTTGTTTTGATAAGCAATCGGAATTTTGCCACTGCTCCCTCCAGGACAAATATGATAATCATTCTATTGTGCTAAATTGCTACCAATCGCCATCAGGTGATTTGGACATAAATCCTACTCCACCACCCTTTACCTCTGCATTACGAGTATAACTACTAGCTAACACAAAACCTTCAAGACAGATTTGACTAACAGAATCTACAGTTTCCCATAGTTCAGTGAGACATACAATGTGAATATTTTTCAATTTATTGATCTCTAGAAGAATTTCACAGATTTTATCATTATTATTACTTTGCACATTCAGTGACAATAAATTTGGATCAAACCTTACCTCTGGAACTAGCAAAGGTATAAAAAATTGTTAGCACACGCATTTTTTGCCATACTGTCGGGTCCATTTCTTTTCCACAATTGCCCTGGTAGATCCAAGCCTTGAAGAAGCGTACAGATCCGGATAACGAAATGTCATACTCCCACAAAGCACTTCCGGAAAGTGAAGTTTCAGTAGGATTTCCATAGCAGTCACATCGGTAGTGAGATCAATCCTTTAGTCGTGCAGGTCAACAAATTTAGGAACGCTTTTGATAGTTCCAGTGATTCCATCAGTACCAGTACCAACAATCAGTTGTCTATTTTTTTCGTTTTTGTTTTCATGGGTACCTTTTTTTTATTGACTGTCATTGGGTGAAATGTCTTCATTCTGGTGTACTATAGATGTCATGGTTGCGGAAGGATGTTTTATTTTTAGCGATATGTTCGGCAGCAACGATATGTTTGGCAGCATTTGGAGTATTGGACTCCCTAGGCTTCGTTAGATTGATATAACTTTAACACCTTTCTTTTGGTTCGTTTTCCATCAGAGCACATGATATTTGTTTTTGCGTGACAACGGGAATTTTTTGCAGAAACGGCAGCACCGCTCGAAGAAGCATAGGACATAGGACACCTTTTCGTTTTTGTGGGATCTGCATTGTTTGTTTTGTTTGCTTTTTCTACCTTCTTGAGTAGATCAATTTGATCATTTAACATTTTGGTTTTTTGACGTACTTCATGAATTATCAAGTCTTTGTATTCAACCACATAGCCAGAAATACTTGTTATATTAATATAAACTGAATATCAATTAGTGAAATGTTTATAATGATTATGACATCAAAATCTATATTGACAGTACAGTAACATACATCGAATTTCTCCATAATCATTTGTTTTTATCTATAGAGTGTTACACAAAACAACCATAACATAACATCTGCCCTCTAAATAAATATATATACATATTGAACCAAATTGAACGAAATCGAAGCAATCATGTGAAAATACAACATGACTTGTCACACAAAATCATTCAGGTAAGCTGGCTTGACTATTGGTCTACCAAATTTTGTTCTGGGACAATAATTGTCATCCGTCCTTTGCAAGCTTTAATCTTCCTGTATTTTCGAATCATCGCATAATCCTCTTTGACTCAACAACTCATTCTTTTTAACAAATTCTCAGTTCTTTCGTTACACTCATTCTCCTCACTTACTTCTTCGTTTCCCAGGCTCACCCTTCCTTCCAATGAGCTCTCTGGAATATGATCAAAATTATAAATATCATGTTTGCAACTTTTTCGCAAAAATTTTCTATTCCTCAACTTTACTCGATTAGATTTACACAATTCAATTTGATAAGATCTGGGTCTCTTTTCATCCACTTTCAACACCACTCCAGGTTCCCAAGATTCATTGTCATTCAAAACCATAACCTTATCATTTGCATGTTTGTCATAATTAGTTTTTTGTTGAATTTGTTTATTTTTCAACACCCTGATATGATTCTCCTGTACTATGGGAATAATAATTTTTCCTCCATGGGTAAATGCCCTTTTAGTCTACGACTATAAAGTAGTTGAGCAGGAGATGGTTCATTAGCTGACAATGGTGTATTGCGATATTCAAGCAAAGTTGAATACATATCTTTGTTATCTAAAAATGATTTTTTTATCAAATTCTTAATGATTTGAACATGTCTTTCTATGAATCCATTAGATTGACTGTATCCTGGTGAAGATGTCTTATGGATAATTTCCCACTCTTTCATAAAGTTACTGAACTGAAAACTAGAAAATTGTGGTCTATTATCACTGTAAATCAGGTCTGGTTTGCCATGTCGCGAAAATATTTCCTTCAACTTAGTAATAACTCCAGAACTCGACAAATCATACAACAAAATAACTTCAGGAAACTTGGAATAAACATCAACCAACAAAATATAATGTTTTGCTCGGAAATAAGATGAATCTATGGCAACAATTTCCCATGGTCCACTAGGAACTTTCCTATTTATCAAAGTTTTTTTCTGATTTTTCTACTGGAAGTAGCACACGTTAAGCAGTTTGATACTTAATATTCATTTTCTTTCTGCATCAATGGCCAAAACATCACTTCATCAGCCCTCGCAACCGTCTTATTTATTCCCATATGATTATAATGAATTCGGTTCAACATTTCTCTCCTTAAGGCCTTAGGAATAATTATCTGAGTACCTTTGTATGGAGTTCCAATAATTTCTGTCAGCTCATCTCGACAATACCAAAATGGTCTTACCAATATATGTGTTTTACATTTTTCATAAGGCCATCCTTCCTTTATTTGTTTCAATGCCATTTGCAATTCAATATCTTTCTTAGTTTCATTTCTCACTAGTTCTAATTCACAAGAACTAATACTATTATCACAATTGATTAAGTCAATATGTGCCTCAGTTTCTAAATCTTCCAGCTTGAACTCGTCATCATCAAAACTAGCTTTACTTAAGGTATCTGCAAAAAACAACTGTTTGCCTATTTTACTACAAAATCATAATTCTGTAAATTAATTCCGAATATTTGTAGTCGCAAAGGACATGTATTTAATGGTTTCTTGAAGATTATTTTCAGTGGTTTATGATCACTCTCAACAATAAATGGTTTTCCATAAAGATACTGATGAAAACGATGACACCCCAAATAGATAGCAAACATCTCTTTCTCTATTTGAGCATAATTCTGTTGGCTTTCTGTAAGTGATTTTGAGGCATATGCTATCGGAACTCCATTTTGCATAATGACTGCACCCATACCGTCTTTTGAACTATCTACTGACAAAACAATTGGTAGTTTCTCATCATAAAATTGTAATAAAGGAGGTTCTGTCGACTTCTTTTTCAAATATTCGAATTCTTTCAAATGAATTTCCGTCCAAAGCCAATTTACATTATTTTTTGTTAATTCACGTGAATTCCTGGTGAGTTGAGAAAAATTTGGAATGAATTTTGATACATGTGTCACCATTCCTAAAAATCTGCTCAATTCTTTAACATTAGTTGGCGCTGGAATTCGTTGAATTACTTCAATTTTTTTATTGTCAGGTTTTATTCCGTCTTTTGAAATAATATGACCAATGTATTTCACTTCAGTAGCAAAAAAATTACATTTATCTGGGTTGAACCTAACCCCATATTGGATTGCTCTGTATAATAATTTATTCAATATTTTTTCATGTTCTTCCTTAGTTTTTGTAAAAACAATTATATCATCTATATAAATTTTAACATTTGGTATGCCCCCAAATATCTCACTGTATATACGATGAAAAATTTCTGGAGAAACTGACAAACCAAATGGCAATCTCAAAAATCGATATCTGCCAAAAGGAGTAGCAAACTTCGTTAATTTTGATGCCTCATTACTCAGTGATATTTGCCAAAATCCCTTGAATGCATCTAGAATAGGAAAAAAACATGAACCATTCATCTCATGAACAAGTTCATCAAATAAAGGTAACTCATAGTGTTCCCTAAAAATAGCTTGATTCAATTTCTGCGGATCAAGACAAATGCGTATTTGATTATTCACTTTCTCAACAATAGTAATAGGATTCACAAATTCAGTTGGCTTGGTCACCTTCACGATAATTTCATCTTCACACATTTTTTTTAGCTCATTTTCCAATTTACCCATGAGTTGAAATGGAACCTTTCTACATGGTACAACACTTGTTCCATAATTCGATTTCAGTTTGAGATTAATTGGTTTAGATACAATTTTTCCTATTCCTGAAAATACGACTTTGAATTTAGTTCATATTTCTTCTTTTGTTTGCATTCGAATTTCATTGATAGTTGCTCTATTTATCAAACCCAACATCTCGACAGATTTGAGACCCAAAATTGGACGGGCCCGGTCGTTTCAACAATGACAAAATCCATAACAAATATTTTTTTATGAAATTCTATTGATAATTCAACAATACCAAAAGTTTTTATTTGTGTTCCTGAATAATTCGTTATTTTTTATTTGCATGGCCTTAACATCTGAGAAATACGCAACTCTTGAGATACATATAAAGGTAAAGCATTAACTTGAGCACCAGTGTCTACTTTAAAAACGATGTTTTTGTTGCCATTCAAAATTCTCAGTCGAACACACCATTCATACTCATTGAAAGAATCATCAACAGAACCAAGTAAATACTCATCATGATTGCTCCGATTTGGTATCAACTTATTGACATATTTCATGTTTTGTTTCATATCTACAAACTTTCCCAAAATGACCAAATCTACTGCAACGATTACATTTTCTTCCCTCTGCAGGACATCTCTTGTGTGATGGGCTGTAACCACATTTAGGACAACTTGTGACGATCCTACTTGGTGTATGTCCTTGCATTATGGATGGATAAGCCCCGCTGGTTAATGGTTGACTTTTATTCCATCCACATCTCCTGTTTTGAAAATTTGTGTTTCTCTGATGTCGCTGTACTTTCTCCATGTACCTCGAATCTTCACTCTTCTGTATTTCACACATTTCTTTGTCGTATTCGTTTCCATTATATAATTTTTTAATATGTTTATCAGATTCCTCAGCTGCTTTGCATATTTCTATCGCCTTATTTAATTCCAAATTTTCTTCATGGAGTAGTCTATCTTCTAATCTTTCGTCACTGATTCCACATACAATCCTATCCTTGATCAAACTAGATTGCAGTTGCCCAAAATTACATGAAGCTGCAATTGTTCTCAAATCCTTCGAAAAAAAAGAATCAAAGTATTCCTTCTCTGATTGACATCTAGAATTGAATTTGTGTCGTTCAATACTAACATTCGTTTTTGAAACGAAATATTTCTCGAATTCCTGTAGAATTTTATCTTCATCTTGTTTTTCATCTTCTGTCAAACTCAATGTCTCTAATATCTCACGAGCTCCATTTCCAATTATATGCAATAAAATTGCCGCTTTTACTTTATCTTTTTTTGCACTGCAACCAGATGCTACTATATACAGTTTATAAGCTGCTTTGAACTTCTTCCAATTCAAAGCCAAGTCACCATCAAGTGAGATTTCCTCGGGTTGCTGGAGAAATTCCATTATTTTTGATATTTTTTTATTACTGGGGCGGGTTCTTACTTGACTCGGAACTTTGACTGCGCCATGTTATATTAATATAAACTGTATATCAATTAGTGAAATGTTTATAATGATTATGACATCAAAATCTATATTGACAGTACAGTAACATACATCAAATTCCCCCATAATCATTTGTTTTTATCTATAGAGTGTTACACAAAACAACCATAACATAACACTTGGGTCTATCTTTTTTTCTGGTGACAGGTTTTCAAAGAAGGCCTGGTCATTATTACATTCATAAATACTCACAGTTTGTGTGGGTGGTTCACAACAGGTAATTGAGGGTTGGGGTTTTCAATTCTTACTTTCGCCTGTTTGTGGATGGACCAGCATTATTTAGCTAGGATTTACATTCCCCTCCTTTGCGCACCAGCTTCTGATCATGTTTCGGGCTGTCTGCATGTAATTGGATATTCGCTCCCAATAGTGACGACCAGGTCATTGGCGTGACCTTGAATCGTGATTCTAGAATAATGTAGCTTCACTATCAGATCATCAACGGTCAATGACCACAGTTAAGGCGATAGTTGTCAACCTCTTTCCGCTATCATTCTGACCGTTTTCTCTCGGGGAGCAGTTACAATGATTCTGCTTCTCAGCATTGCATGTCCATCTGATCAGTGAGGTGTTTATAAGCCTTCTCTCTAAAGGTTTTATCAAAAGCACTTTCTATATCTATGAATGACATAGAGCCATTTCTTCGGCCGTATGTCTTTTCAGTGCTCTCACCCAAGCATTGTAGAGCATCAATCGTTGATTTCCCTGCTTGATTGGCGAACTGTTTTTTGTGAAGCAGTATGTCCAGAAGGGGTTGACTTCTTATATAACAGTCTATAACTTCCATTGATTTCAGGAGAAAGGAGATGATACTGATAGGGCAATGAGACTTTGGTATGAACGCTACTGCAGCCTCCCTCCAGGCTTTCTGTATGTGACCGAGCATTAAACTGGCTCCGAACAGCCTCTCCAAGAAGAGCTATATCATATCAAGACCATTTTGTAGTGAGACGGGGAACGTTCCGTCCTTTCCGACGCTCCTGATGGCTCATTTGATCTTCTGGGTGATGGAGTTTTTTTCCGTTAGTCTCCTTCTGGATCTGTTGGGGTTAGTGACAACCCCTACCGGATTAGCACTTCGCAGTTCGTCTCCAATAACCTCGGACCCAAGAAAGTGTGTCTGGATGAGAACACTAATGCTTTTCCTTCTGGATAACAGACCTAAGGATCATATGCAGTATCATATTCAGTAAATCCGATTTCTGCTAGTATCCATTGTCATACGAGTAACCTTCAATGAAGCACGCGCTCTTCAATATTCATTGATAATCTGACCCAAATCTAAAAAAATGTATGACGAAACCGATTTTCTTTTGGTTCGATTTGAATACAGAATTCCATGAAGATATCGAAAAGTTTTAAATTCAAATAGAAAGCATTTCGGAAAATGCAAAAGTTCACTCAGCTATCGAACAAAAGCACACAAAGATATAGACAGTACTTACTTGGGTTTCAATCTTAATATCAATTCGAAAAATAAAAACTATATTTATTTATATAGTTTAACTTTGAATTAAAAAAAAACCAATGACGTTCTGATCTGACATAAAGCTGACTAACACGAACGAAAAAAACTCCCATGCTCCACAAGGCAAACACAAAATATGAATTCAATAAAAATCAATTAATTTATAGCGATTTCCTGTTTGCATGTACATTCTGAATGAAAACTTCGAATGAAAGTTGTGCAGTCAATGAAGCTCTGTTACACGACTTGTATTTTGAGACCATTGATACGAAAATGAAAGATTGACAATTTTTTCAATCTTTCAACAACCGTCTTTCTCTCTCTCATCATTTCATTGTAGCACTTACCACTTTTTGCATATGGCACCCTTCAATTTTTGGTCAACGTTATTGGCTGGTGATGGACTTTCCTGATGGTCAATCTCCTCTGGGGGAAAGGGATTTTTAAGGCAGGAAGTATGAGGAGATCCAAGCAACCTCGCTTGCCTTCGTAAGTCGGAGTGGAAGGGTTGCCCCTGCTTTTGTTAGCGGATATTGTGTGTATGACAGGTTTCGTTATTTTAGAGGAGAATTATTTTATTGTGACTCCTGCACAGCTTATACGCAAATTTGACGATTATTTCTAAGATAATTCCATTCATCTCTCAGAACTGACATTCCATATGACATGTTTTAATTGTTAATTTGAACCAATCAGAATGTGATTACGTGATAATCATGCACTAGTGCATGATTATCGTATAGTTGCCCCAAAAGTATCAACTTACTTTTATTATAGGTACCTATTATTTTTATGAGAAAAAAATTGTCAATAACCCAATAACGTAAAGCAGTCTCATATTAATTTTGAAATAATAGAATAATAACAGAAACTATTTTATATATTTTCCAAATAAGCTTCACAAATTTATAGGTATTTATATCTAGTTATTAAAATTGTTACAATTGAACATTCACTTATGTTACTTACGAGGGTATACAAAAAATTTAAATTTTTGATTCATGAAATTCTCCCATGAAATACAATTCGTGCAATGGAAATACATCTATAATTTTTGACAAATTTCCTCTCATGCATTTTTAACTGAAAAAGGTACTCGTGCACTTTTTCAACTAAAAATGTATTCAGACAAATTTTCCAAAAATTTTCTATAATTTGCATTACACAGTCATATTACAATTAATAATGTGTATCCTACAATAAATATGATGAATAAACTCGTAGACGAGCCTTTCTACGTTTCTCGAAGCCAAGCAATTAAGTAAAACTGTGTGAGAGATCAAGTAGTGGTGATAAATAATGTAAACCAAGTTCGTGAAATAAAATGAATATCCGAAGATTGTGTTCAGAAACATGGAAGAGGTGATGGTTTTCATGAAGGAACTCATGAATAAAATTAAATGAATTTTGCAAGATAACACGAAAATGAAAAACAAACAAACAAAGTAGTTGCGTGGAAAAATTTATGAAGAAATTAATAGTGGTCAACCAAAATGTCGTGAATGAAAAAACAAGTGAAGTATAGTTGCGTGAAGTTATTGGAAAATCAGAATAGGATAGGAGAAAGTGAAACATTATCGTGATAGGACTAAACGTGAAAATGAAAAACTAATAAAAAGGGGAAAAAAAAATTATGAAAATAAAAATATTGGAAAAATTAGAGTATTGGAATAAAAGAGAAAAAAGTAATACAAAGAATATAATAATCAAGAAGTGTAATACAAAATCAAGCAAAGGGCACAGGAAGCTCAGTGAAATACCACTAGAATGGGCTAAATGAAATGGAGTAGAAATGGAATACAGAAGATGATGGCTTGAAAGAAATTGAATAAAAAATACCAGATGATAAAGAGGCTAAAGTTGATACTGGTGTGTTGGTGAAGCTTACTACTGGTCTAATTGGCGTGTCGGTCTTGTGTATCTTGGGAAGTCCGTACAACCTTGGCATGACAGGATTGCTAGAAATTAAAGAGTGGGGAGCAGAATATTCTTCCAAGAAATATTTTCAGGTAAGCACTGAAGATGACTAGTATATAGTCGGAAGCGCTCTGCTACGATTTTCAAAATAAAAATAATTTTGCAGGAAATACAAAATTCTTTCACTCTTGCGAAATTATAAAATCCCACACTCTTGCACAACCGCTAACAGTTGATAGCTCTTTAAAAAATAAACTGTTTTTTTTTTAATAAGCCAGGAAAAAATTCTACCAAAACTTTTTGTTTCACGTTCCCAAAATTTGGACGAATTTGACAACAATTTTTATTTAATGTTTTCCATGTTTTTTTAGAATTTTCAGACTGTTATTACACACTCGTTATTCACGGATGAAGAAGAGGTTAGATTTAGCACTGTATATACTTGAATTCACGGAATCACACAAAAAAATAATGAAGGAAGAGAGGTATGGGAAAAATATATCGAAGATATTGGATATTGTGGTCCGGAGTAGAAGAAGAGCTGAGGGCGAATGGGGAATAGGATTAATAATGGCACCAAATAGATTC
Source organism: Gonioctena quinquepunctata (assembly GCA_018342105.1). Classification (NCBI taxonomy): domain Eukaryota; kingdom Metazoa; phylum Arthropoda; class Insecta; order Coleoptera; family Chrysomelidae; genus Gonioctena; species Gonioctena quinquepunctata. The sequence continues at coordinate 441,950 of JAFIRS010000814.1, read as the reverse complement.
ATAAGCTAAACACTTAAATGAAGGAACTGGATTCAATAATGATGGAAATGCAGAAAATGTAATCATTATGGGAGATATTGATGTCAGAGTAGGAAATTATAATGAGGTAATAGAGTAGAACATGGGAAAAAGAGAGAATCTGGAAAATAGTAACGGAGAAAGGATTATATAATTATGTACAGGAAAGTAATCAAATAGAGAAAAAGAATCAATCATCGACTTATCCGTGATCAGTAATAATAAGTGTAAAAAAGTAACTTGCTGCTCAAAATTCTACAGTAACTATCAACGAGTATACACGTAAAATTGGCTGCACCTACTTCTTTTACAAATTTATGTGGTTAAAATTTCGAATAATATAATCTAATGAGTATCAAAACCTGTGAAATTGAGTGGTGCATCCGAATATGTATGTTAGTTGATTGTTGTTCCTTAACATCAACTAGAAAGTGTAGTGCAGTTCAATTCAGTATATTGCAGGTGCGAAAACAATACAAATTCTAATAAAAAACCTGGTGAACAAAAAGTGTCTATCCACACCTGCACCTCTCTGTGTTGAATCATAAACTTTTCATTTACTTTTTCTTCTGGCCCAGATAAACTCTGAACTCAGGGTTAAACTCAGTGGATCAAAATGTTGAATTGCTCTATATGCAAATTACAACATGAGGAAGGTGAAAAGGAATATGTGCAATGTAATAGCTGTAGAATTGTTTTCCATGTCACGAAAAAATGTAGCATTATGAGCTCAACAGAGGCAATTGCTTTTGTTCTTAGAAAACGTGTACTTATATTCTTTTGTAATGACTGCACAACATCATTCAAACAAGTCCCTCTTTTGCTCCATGAAATTACCATTCTTGAGAAAGAAATTAATTCATTAAAAGAAGTTGAAGTTGAACTTCTGAAGTCCAATTCTGGAAACATCCCAAATGCTGAGCCAGTATACAGTGAAATCCAAGATAGATCAATAAAATCGAAAAACATTCTAATCCATAATCTACAAGAATCTGATCATGATGATAAAAAAAGTAGGATTTCTCATGATGTGGAAAAAAAACCATGGAGATTATAAAATAATTAGAAGTAGATACCTCTGACAATATGAAGGTCTCTCGTCTAGGACGCCCTGGAGAAGAATCCCGTCCTTTGAAAGTCACTTTTACTAGTGATGAAATACCAGTGATGTGTTTGAAAAATAAAAGAAAAATTGGCACCACACATCCGTCCATTCGAATAAGTGATAATAAATTTAAACACCAAATTAGTGAAAACGACTACAAATAGATTGGAAAAATTGTTCATCAGCTTAAAACATGGTAAAATCAAACTTTTTATTGGTGGAGTATGTATCCCTCCAAAGTCCAACTTGCAAATCTACCATGACCATGTTGAAAGTACGTTCGAATTACTCAACACAACAATAGTGATCATGAATTATTGTTATTCGGTGACTACAATTTTTCCGACCTCATCTGCACAGCACGTAACGAAGGTTTAGAAGTGGAAAATTTGTTAGTGACAGTTTTAGTGCTTTCGGCTTAAATCAACTCAATAACTTACCAAACAACCATGGAGTGTTATTAGATCTTGTTTTCCCACATTTGAAGACAATTTCAGTAGATTCAGCTGATGATTTACTCCTCAATACAAACTATCCATAATGTTATTAATGTTGATGATGCCGATGAGTCATTACAATTCAATTCAATATTAACATAATAGCTTGAATGATTATCTAGCTTCTGCGAACTGGGACTATTTGTATGATATAAAAGAGGTCGATATCGCAATTCAATTCTTCTATGAAGTTTTATATCATGGTATAAACTTTTTGTTCCTATTAGGCGCTCCAAAACATCGAACTACCCTCTTTGGTTTTCTCATGAACTCAAATATCTTGTAATTAAGGGGAAATCACTTCATAAAGATTACAATAGAATAAATGACCTTCATATTTATGATGAATTTTGCCAGCTGCGATCCCAATGCAAAGAACTGAATAATTTATGTTACAGAAGATATTTGGAAAATTTGGAACTTAATATTCAGCAAAACCATAACTCATTTTGGAAGCACATATCTAATCTCCGGAAATCATTGTCATATCCGCAAACTATGCATCTTGATGACAAAACTAGCAGTAATGGTACTAACACAGTTAATTAGTTTGCACACCATTTTTCAAAAGTTTATTCTCATTCAAACAGCAAAATCCCCAACTACACTTATGTAAATAATGAGATTTCATCTTCGACAATAAAGTACATTTTGATTTGATTTGATCTGATCAGAACAGCATGGTTTCTGCTCAGGTATATCCACTTCAACAAATCTAGTTTTATAGAAACAGTATCTGTTAGAAACCTTGGAGAAGGGTATTTGATTGACGCTATCTATACCGACTTCTCCAAGGCATTTGATAGAGTGAACCATTTAATACTATCAGAAAAATTGAAATCCCAAAGCTTTGGCACTGATATTTTGAACTGGTTAAGAAGTTTCCTAACTAATAGATATCAGTTGTAACGAATTTTTCGTTACTTCCTTATACATAATCTATTTCTAATAAATTTTCCGGTTATCTTTACGGTGGTACGAGTCAGTAGTCACTGCTCAGGTCGTGAATGGCGATACTGCGATCTTTATTATCGATCCTTGAAAATGTAATCATGTCAGTTCGTATTCATGTCGTGGATGGGTTGATTTCCATAAGTGTTTTCAAATAGAGAAAAAACCGAGATTGGTTTGGGGAAAAACAGGTGAAGTGGTGATTTGGTCGAACCGAAAGGATTATCGTTCTCTTTCCTCGATTGAACCTCGACATAGGCAGGTGTGCTGAGTGAATTGATTCTGGTACGTTACGATTTTCAAATTGAATGGCCTATCGCTGTTGATATTGGTGGATTATAATTATTTCCCCTATTTTGCAATCAATGTTGTAGTTGATTAACATATTTTTCTGCTCTCAATATGCTTGTAATATTCAAATTCTTGGAGGTATTGCATGGCAATTGTTGAAGGTCAAGTATGAATTATATACTGTCAGATTTCGTCACTTTTGGAATTATCAGTGAATTTCCGATTAAATTATCTACATATTATTTTATATCTTACATATCGTATCTGATACTTCCTTTGGCTACTTCCTATCAAGGTTGATTTGTGTCTTTGAATTAAATGAAGGAAAAACCAAATATATATATTTCGGCTATTTTGGCGAGCATTTATCATAGTATCCGTTCAGACCATTGGCGACAAATTTTTTTGGAAATCTTTTCTAAGCTTTTCCCATTTTCAGGTACCATCAGATAATTGGGAATTTCGAGTGGACTAGCGCCTACCTCACAGTACCAGGGGATTATTCCAAAAATTTCGAGTGCAAAGGTTGTATTCGACTATTCTGGGACAGTTATGCAGTTACCTTATAGGACAGCCCTCCGGCAAGTAATTTTTTTTTATTTCACAACAATAAATTTATGAGATTATTTTGGTTTACTATTGGGAAAAAATTGCTTCTGGAGAGGATTGTACCTCTGGCTTAACTTGTCTCAGAACACTCGATTGCTAATATATTCCTCAATCATAAATTTTGATTCACATTTAACAAGTTTTTTTATCGTTCTTCTCACAGTGAGGGTTATTTTTTTTTTGGATCGTTGTAGGATCAATTCATTTCAGTTACTACCTTGTCGTCAAGAGCAGGAAAATGCATTCAACTTTTTGAGAATTACCTGGCCTATCGATTTGAAAAAAGGGAATTTGCCGCCCTATTTCGAAATATCTCTGGAAATATTACGATAGAAAAAATTATTCAACTTCATCTTCATCTAAGAGAGTTGTGCCCACTGAAAGATGTGTGGTCTGCCTCTTCTTTTCTCAACCGAATAGTATACTTTTGCTCTAGTGCCTAATTAGTATTTCGGTTCCTAACGCTATATTTTCCTTTGGTAGTATATTGCTTTAGAATAGTATATTTTTTCTAGAGTATTTTTTCCTCAAAATACTATATTTAATTTTTTTTTTTTGGACTCTTCTGGTACATTTAATCACCTTATCAAAGCTTACTTTGTTTCAAAATTTAACTGAATTTGAAAGGGACGTTTTGGGTGAGGTTCGTTTTGTTTTGTTTTGAATTTTGCTCATTGTTGAATTTTTTTAAATCATAAAAATTTACTTGGAAATTTAAAACTGGTTTTTTGATCTATCATTTGCTCCTATTTTTTGACTCTAGATTGAAATTTGAATCATAAAAACTTGAGGTTCGAAGGATATCCTTGGTTCTCCCCCATTTTGTACAATTTTTCATTCCTATCATCTTCTTCGCATGATATATACCACGGAGTGAAGCCACCTACCGGGACAGAAGGACTGGTAATCTAGGAGGTCATATAGCTCGTAAAATTCAGCCTGATCCGTGAAGATAAAACCAATTCACGCCAACAAGGGGGTCTAAAACCAACAGATACCCACCCGAGACCAGATTCGTCGTCGCACCGCTGAGACCAGATTTGTCGTAGTACCGCTGAGACCATCTTCGTCAAAACCAGCCTTTTCCCTCCATTGAAGACCTATGCAGGTATATGCCATATCACCATCGTCTAGAGGAATCTTACATATTTGTAAATCTTCAAATTTTATTGGAGTCAAAATTTTCAATGTATATGTAATTTTTCAATTTTTCCATTGAATTTTTTTTTTACTCTTCAAGCAACATTGTTCAAATTTTTTTATTATCAATTCATACTATCCAGTCAATGTTATGATTCTTAGTCTGGAATAAATTTGTTAAGTTGATTTCCTGCATATTTATTTGCCTTCCCATACAAGCTAGGTGACATTTATTCGGTAAATTTTTGTTTACCTTTGGCTTTTGTCTTCAGCAAGCCTGACACCCAACTCTTGAACTAGTCAAGTTAATTGATGTATAATTTTTTTAGTGGCCCAATTCGACAAACTAGGAAAAGTCATTAATTGAACCTTACTCACGGCCTAACCGTATCAATCTGAGCAGCCTATCAGCAAAGTGATTTCACCTTCTTAAATTTGAATCAGAAACTTTAAATTTGGAGTTCAAAAATGAAGGGTGTTACACAGTGTGTTAGAATAAATAATTATATTTCCCATGAAATTCCTGTTACATCTGGTGTACCACAGGGTTCACATTGTGGCCCACTGTTATTTAACTTATTTGTGAATGACATAGATGATCTTCCTCTACAGGCTAAATATCTAATGTTCGCAAATGATCTTAAACTTTTCTTTCCAGTGAAAGATATATTAGATTGTCATATTCTCCAAAATAACTCAGATAGTGTGTTTGATTGGTCTATATCTAACAGTTCACAACTTAATAATGAGAAATGTCATGTTATCACATTTCATGGATCTATGCAGTTCGAGAGCTTGAACTATACAATCAATAATATGTCTCTTAATAGAGTCCAAGAAATCAAAGACTAGGAGTTACTATTCACCAACAACTCACATTCAAAGGTCATATTAATAATTTTTCTGCTAAAAGTAGTAAAATGCTGGGGTTCGTAATGCGAAATGGCAAACAATTTTCATGCAATACACTGAAAACATTGTACTGTTCTTTGGTTAGACCTCATTTGGAATATGCACCTGTGGTCCTCTTATTATAAATGTGACATTGATAAAATAAAAAATGTGGAAAGCGGATTTTTGAAATATATGTCTTTTAAAATGGAAACATATGCACACTTTGATCACCGAAGCATCTTGTATACATTCATTTCAGATATATCCACACGACGCTTCCATACAGATCTAACACTATTTTATAAAACTTTATCAGGAGAAATTGACTCTTCTCATTTATTCAATCAAATAAATTTCAATATTGTCCCTTACAGCATCAGAAACCCTTTGGTAGTAATTCCACGAATTATGGATATAACTCACCGGTTTCCAGATGTTTGAGATGGTTTGAATGCAATATTGATATCTTTGTAAACACTTCAAGTAGGTTCAGGAGTTCTATTAGAAATTATATAAGGATATAAGTTTATAGTTACTATTTATTATATTTATAATTACTTGTTAAAGGTGAATCCGTCAATAAATAAATAAATAAATGAAATGGACATGATAAATTTAAGGAATTATAGAGAATTACAGTTCTAACAGGAGATAATATGAACTGAATCATGATCAAAAATAGATTAGCGGAGTAACAAGGAACTGCCAAAAAAAATCGATAAGAAAACACTGATGGTCTGATGAGTTCAAAAGCATGACTTCATTTGGCAATTTGAATATTTACAAGCTGATAAATTCAGTTCGCGCAATTTTCCCAAAGGAGAATAATAATCTCAATAGTATAGTGATTGCATCAGAAAAAGCTTACAAAGGATCGAACGAAAATTAGATGATATTGAGTAAAAATGAATAATTTTCACGATATTATATATCGAATATAGAAGAAAACGAGTTGCACCTTCTTGGAATACAAATAACCGAATGGAAATTAAAATACCGAGCACATCGTCAGAATGTTCTTTACCCATTATTATGCCTAAAATTGATGCAAGAACTTCGCTGTATTAGCAAACTTGGTTCCCGAGAGGATGATGCGAATCTTCCCGAGAGGATGATGCAAATCTTTCGTAGCAGGAAGAAAAACAAGTCGAAAAAAAAAGGCCCAAGATTCCCCCAAATTGTAATAAGATACATAAAAACTGGCCGGCCCTCAGTCAGCTACTTGAGAATATGGAAATCAAGTCTGACTTCAACTTCAATAACGGGGATGGAATAAAAATATTCATTCCCGAAATGGAGAAATACGATAAATGCACCAGCATCTTGGATGAACATAATGTACCCTACCATACTTACACGTCAGAAGCAAGAAAAATATGGGCAATATTCGAAGGCATAGTGGAAGATATATCTACAGAAGATATCACAGAGAAAATACAAGAATAGTAGCCAGATTGACACAGGACCCCGATACCGATAGTCCTCATGTGACATGGAGTCAGAGTGCATTGTGTTGTTAATTGAGTATGTACGGACAATGATTATCTTGGCATCTCAATAGACACGAACCGTAGATTTGTATAACAATATATTTTAAATCCTTTGAATTGCTTCCGTTCATTTATTCAAAATCTAGTTATTAATTCTATCGATACCCTCTGTTAATATATTGCTATATTCAGTGCGTAGAACTGTCTCTACAAACATATATTTCTTTGATATATACTGAAAAGGCGTCTACAATCCACTGGATATGCTGATCGATTGAACTCCTATAATGGAATTTCTGGTAATCGCAGATAATTATATATCATGCATAGTCGTTAATGAACAGACTCACCTTGAAGCATACCATGAGGGAGAAAGGCATAGTCAGCACAACGACAACCCATGACAGAACGGTCAGAATTTTGCCACACGTTTTGTTTTCCTCGATTACGTGCTCTGAAAAAAAAATGTCTCTCAGTTCATCGGTTTGAATTTTTGTCACTAGTAGAAATGACATGCAATTGAGTTCCATAGTCAATGAAATCAATCCATATGAAGTTTCATAAATTCATAGTTTTCGTTATCCATGATGCCATTATGGGGATTGAGAAAGTAAAGATAAGTTAAAGTAAATTATGATTGGGAAGCGAATAGGGTAAGGAGGTATTCATGAACATTCTTTTTGGATGTTGTGTTTGTTGAGGGCAGCCACCACAGTCAATAAATCGCATAATATGTTCAACAGAAACTGACTGCTTAAGCTGGAACAGAAATGGTGTTGCTCAGTTTTTTGAGTGGAAACTTGTGTAGATATGCTATTTTTTATGAGGAAATACAAAGATTTTTGGTTGAATGGAAGACCAGAAAACGCTTCCTCCTTTCAGAAACGGAAGATGGGAACGTACTCTGAACTCCGCCCTTTTTAGATATTGATATCTTTGTATATTCTGGAAAAAAGACTATTATTATTATATCGACAAGTTGTTGATGCGAAAAAAAAATGTAGACGTTAGGATGAAGCCTTAAGGATTGCTTTCATTATTGGTAAAATCATCAAATGATACTCGATCTCCTAATACATTCATCGATGTTTTCCCAATTAGAAGGAACAGGCAGACCATAGGATGAAACTGAGTGTCAAACTATCAAATGCTTTGGAAATGCATGTAAATATATATATATATATATATATATATATATATATATATATATATATATATATATATATACAGTGTCTGGCATAAAGTTCGCAGCATATGGAAAACTTTTTTTTATTATTGATTTCTCCAAAAAAAACATTCCTGATAAAAACCTCTGCATCATCCCAAACCTGAAATTCAAACACCAAAATTGAATGTTATACGACCCTATACGAGGGAGATAGGGAAGCATGCTTTGTTTTCAAAATAATATGATCCCATCACTTTATTTCTCACGGTAGAATTCAAATTCATGGGGAAATATTGTTCAAGATCGAATGTTGATCCATAAATTCGAGTCATGACCAATTTCATATTTCAACTTTTTTTCCCATTTTTTCCTCAGCGCCCTGTACAATATAAGGAATATTATGCTAGACGAATGGTATATTGTTAGATATGATGATATCACTCCCTCCCTCCCATCGGATATTGATTGAATTATGTGACGGAATTTCGAAAAATCTTGCTGCAAATAGTAAATAAAACTAAATTGTCTCCAAGGTATGATGCCAGAATGAAAATGAATTTATTTTCATACTACGAATAACATCTTTTAAGACTATCAGTTATTGTAAAATATGACAATTTTTTTATAGTTTTTTTTTTCAAGCAAGACATCGGAAAGCATCTACAATATTTTATTGAATTTTTTTGCGGCATTCAACGTACAAAATTAACATTTTGATCCACTCGAAAAATGTATTCACGTATCATTTATGAATTTCGAAATATTGTTAGTTGTTACATTTGACTTCGATAGCAATACCCAGCTTCCTTAGTTTTGTTCTTTGAATTTTACTGTAAATGATTGAGATACAGAACATTTGCCGATCACAGTTGGCTTTGAAAACAAATTCATTTCTAATTGTAAACAAACCATTTTTGATGCATCAAGAATAACTCACAAATCTGTAGAGTAATTTCAGTAATTTTTCAATTCAATCATGGCTGCTCGACTAAGTATACAGGAGAGAGTGGAGATTGTAATGATACATGGTGACAATTACCATACTTGTAGAGACACTGCCAATATTTTTAATGAAAGACATCCAGGTAAAAACGTTCATAATTCGACAATTATAAGAATTTTGAAAACATTCAAGGAATCTGGATCGGTTTCAAAAAAATACAAAGTGACACATAAACGACCGATAACTGAAAATGGAGAAACTGTTATGAATATTATGCTGTCTACGATTGAAAATCCAAGGATGTCATTATCGCAAAGAGGAGAAAATCTTGGTATGTCCGATCGATCAATGAGAAGAGTTCTAGGTAATAACAAATTCAAACCGTATAAACCAAAATTCATACACACTTTAGAATCCAGAGATCCGAATAATCGCTTGGATTTCTGTTTCTGGTTTCAGTCTATGATGGAAGATAATAAACAGTTTTCGAAAAAAATTCTTCATAGTGACGAGTCCACCTTCACTTCAAATGGGGTAGTCAGCTCCCAGAATTGCAGGTGGTGGGCGGATAATAGTCCCCATTCCAGGATACAATGTAGAGGCCAATATCACTTCAAAGTTAACGTCTGGTGCGGAATTCTTAATGACATTATTGTTGGACCAGTATTTTTCAGACAACCACTGAATTCTGCCAGATACTTAAGAATGCTGCAGACGTTTCTCTCCGATTATTTAGATGATATTCCTCTGGACATGAGAGCTGGAATGTATTTTCAACAAGACGGTGCATCCGGTCATTCTACGCTAGAAGTGAGAAGGTGGTTAAACGGAACATTTCCAAATCGATGGATTGGTAAATATTCCAATAACGCTTGGCCCGCCCGGTCACCGGACCTCACTCCTTTGGATTTTTTCTTATGGGGATATCTCAAACAGAAGGTATATTCAAGAAGACAATTTCAAAATATACGTCATTTGGAGAATACTATCAGGGATTGTATTCGGGGAATAGCTCCACAGATACTAAGAAATGTTCATGATGCAATGCACCGCCGTACTATGCAGTGTACTGAGAATGGAGTACTCCACGTAGAATAAAGCATGGGACATATTTGTTTCAAGAAATGTTATTCGTATTGTGAAAATGAATTAATTGGCATTCTGGCATCATTCTTCGGAGACAATTCAGTTTAATTTACTATTTGCAGCAAGATTTTGTGAAATTCCGTCACATAATTCAATTAATAATATTTTCCGATGGGAGGGAGAAAGGAGAAAACATTCAGAGAGTGATATCATCATATCTTATAATATACCATTCTTCTAGCATAATATTCCTCATGTTGTACAGGGCGATGAGGAAAAAATGGGAAAAAAAGTTGAAAATTGAAATTGGTCATAGGTGGCTATGATTCGAATTTCTGGATCAACATTCGATTTAAAACAATATTTCCCCATGAATTTGAATTCTACCGCGAGAAATAAAGTGATGGGATCATATTATTTTGAGAACAAAGCATACTTTTCTATTTCCCTTGTATAGGGTCGTATAAAATTCAATTTTGGTATTCGCAATTCAGGTTTAGGATGAAGCAGAGGTTTTTATCACGAATGATTTTTTTTGAGAAATCTGTAATAAAAAAGTTTTCCATATGCTGCGAACTTTATGCCGGACACTGTATATATATATATAGATATATATATATATATATATATATATATATATATATATATACAGGGCGATTCTCTAAGGTGGCCCACCCCTATAACTTTTTTGTTATTGAAGATAGAAAAACGAAATTTGGGGATTGTATATAATAGTTCAATTTACATTTTTATAAATACTTACTTGCTTCGCCGTACTTCCGGTTTGACCGGAAATGACCCCAACTTCCGATTTTTGAATGGGACATCCTATATATTTTTACTTATTCCGATCGAGAATGACATTCTAAATCCAACAACACCTCACTTGTCAAATAAAGTCACTTCCATTCCAATTTTTATTTTTTGATCTAGAATGCCATGGATCGTGTAAATCGCTTCATTCTTGATCAAGTAACATGGGAAAAAACGACTTTGAGGCTTATGACTACACAGTCGTTTCGAGAATTATTCAAAATTCGCAAATTTGAATTTTCCCAGTTAACTTGATTTTTTCAAATGGGAAGTGGCTCGTCGGCTTTTTGTGAAAGATCATTTTCTTAGGAATAATTTGATACCACACACTCTTACTTTATTTTCACTATTTTTCTGAATAATTGCAAGAAGCCATCATACCTAATAACAAATAATACGTATTCGGTATACTTATGCACTCAGTCCTGTTATTCTAGTTATCTGTGACAAACAATTGAAGCTGTTGCTAGGACACCTAAACAAATAGGCTAATGAATATGCTGTTACTATTAAAAATTTATTTGTTGCGTAGTTTATAATTTGATATGGAAAATTATACTAGAAACGAGAAAATTGACATGTTGCTAATTTACGAAGGAGCAAAAAATAATGCAACTGATGCATCTCGAATGTATGCACAGAGATTCCCTAATCGTCGCAATCCCACTCGGCATCATTTTCCAAAACTGGAAAGGAAAATGCGGAATGAACCGGAAGAGAATGTCAATAACTTCATCGTCAGTGAAGAAAAAGAAGTAGACGTGTTGGCCTATATTGAAGTGAATTGTATGGCGTCAATTCGCCAAATTGTTTCTGAGTGTGATATAAGTTATTCGTCCGTTTGGAGAATTCTTCACAAATTATCGATCATTCAAGTACCAAATACACCAACATCTTAACGATAACGACCACAACCGAAGTTTAACTTATTGCAACTGGTTTTTGACTAAATACTGAGAAGATGTACGTTTTCCATTTAAAGTTATTTATTCAGATGGAACTCGATTCACCAACTTGGGTCTGTTCAATCGGAATAATGAAAGGTACTGGTCTCAAACAAATTAACATCTGATGCAAGAACGAAATTTTCAAGAGCGATTCGGTTTCAATTGCTGGATGGGTATTATCGGAGAAAAACTTTTGGTGCCAATAATTCTCGACGGACAACTTACTGCGAAAATATATCTACAGTTCCTTAGAAATCAAATTAATGATTTCTTTAAAGATTAGCCACTGTCTAACCAAGTTGAAATCTATTTTCAACAAGATCGAGCGCCACCTCACAATTCTCAAGAGAACATCTGAATGACACTTTCCCAGAAAAGTGGATCAGCACTTATGGACCTATTCAGTGGCCTGCGAGGTACATTCCTAAGTTGTCATATTTTTTCATAATGTATTCTTTCTTTTTCATATTCTAGATCACCAGATCTTACTGCGCTGGATTTTTTTCTCTGGGGAACAATTAAAAATCAGGTGTATAATACCTCATCAGCTACTCGTGAAGAACTGGAGTATAAAGTAAAGTTGGCATTCCAGAACATCACTGCGGAACAGCTAATCAATGTGGTGCGCGCAACAATTGAAGAAGGTGAACTCTGCGTGATCAAGGAGGTCATTTTGAAAATTTGGAACCTTAATGGACTAATTTGCGACTTTTAAATAATTCTTAAAACTACTGTGAAGTCATAAGCCCCAAAGTCGTATTTTTCCCATGGTACTTGATCAAGAATGAAGCGATTTACACGATCCATGGCATTCTAGATCGAAAAATAAAAATTGGAATAAAAATGACTTGATTTGTCAAATATTGACAAGTGAGGTGTTTTTGGATTTAGAATGTCATTCTCGATCGAATTAAGTAAAAATATATAGAATGTCCCATTTAGAAATCGAAAGTTGGGGTCATTTCCGGTCAAACCAGAAGTACGGCAAAGTATACATGTCACAAAATGTAAATTGAACTATAATACACAACCCCCAAATTTCGTTTTTCTATCTTCGATAATAAAAAAGTTATGGGGGTGAGCCACCTTGGAGGATCACCCAGTATATATATATATATATATATATAGAAAGGAAATTGTGGTATTGCTGACAAATTTCTAAATTCCAGAAAAAACCTTCGAGCAGGATTTGAACCCACGACCTTAAGAGTACTAGACTCATACTCTACCAACTGAGCTATCGAAGACCACTGGATTCACATCTGCATTTTGCGATACCGTTTCTCCCAGAATTTAATGTTAGTTGATGAAACATGGAAATGAAATATGAAATGTAAAATCTACGTGTGTTATCAATGCTCATCAAGAAAATGGTCTTCGATAGCTCAGTTGGTAGAGCATAAGATTAGTAATCTTAAGGTCTTGGGTTCAAATCCTGCTCGAAAATGGTTTTTTTCTGGAATTCAAAAAATGATCTGCAATGCCACTCTCTCTCTCTCTCTCTCTGTCTCTCTCTCTATATATATACATATAAATATATCTTTCCGCTAACACTGGAGCACAATAGCGGAAGATGGGTCTTTTAGTTACTTCAGAGAAGACAGGTAATATGACAAAAACTTGTGGTTTACAGCGAATTTGTGTTGTTGCTTTTTGTGAATGGCAGCTTCATTAAAAACCTCCAAGTTATACTATAAGGTGTAAGGTCACAAAACTGGTATATATCGAATATTTCATATATAAGAAATTATGAATGACTCCTTGAATTTCAATTCTTCTGTTGCATATAATGATGTCAGAAAATATCGAAGTAGAAATTAGGAAATGACTCATGATTATGAATCTGACCGTATGTCATGAATTTAAGTATAATTTCGAAATTTTAGGCACCTAAATGAGATTTTCAGTGACGAGAATTGGGATTTTGTATTGGATGAACTCATTTTAGATGTAACACTGGATAACTTCTATGAATTTCGTTAAAAAGTATATGAGGGAAGAGAACAGATTATATCGCTAACGATATTATTATTCCTTTGAGTTATGTAGGTTATGAAAGATTTGTACCACTGATGTAATGTTAACCTGAAAATAAGACACCTGAGCGATTTTCTGGATTTTTTAATCCAGTTTATAACTTTGAGGAATCCATAAATGACAACATGAAAACAGACTATCAAATCCTTACCAAGAATACAATGCTCTTGGGACATGTAGATTTATCTGACTTTGAAAACGTTAATAAAAAACAAAACTAGTTATTGAAAAAACTAATAAAAAACAGAATGAATGTGATTTTTTGTGAAGGAAAACGTTTCTTGGGTAACCTTCCACAGCCCAACGTTTACCACCTGAAATAGCAGGTGATTACAGATCTGACTGCAAAAACGCACCCTCACAACCTTATCATCTCAGAAGTAATTTAAACAAATACGAAAGAGGTGCATTGAGATCTCTTCGATCAGATAATCAGATAAATATACTTCCAGCTGATGAAGGTAACGCCCACCACAGTCATCATGACCACTACTGATTACGTGAACAAACTAACACAAATATTCTATTTTCCGACGAATCACGATTTATAAATAATAATGGTAGGATCAATAAGCAAAATACTCGGTACTGGGCCCCATAAAATCAACATGCAATGACAGAGGGCAATTTTCAAGAAAGGTTTGGCTTCAATGTCTGGGCTGGTATCGTTGGAAACACAATAATTGAACCAATATTGTTTCAAGGTCACTTAACAGGGGTTAGGTACTCAGGTTGTCTTCAAAATGAAATCGAGGATCATTTTGATGATCTACTTTCAGCAGTTTTACGGCGAATTTACTTCCAACAAGATGAACCACCCCCTCATAATACCAGAGAAGTTCTTATATACTTATTAGAGCCCCAGCCACTCTTGAAATCTTAGAAAAAATAATTCTACGGGCATTGAGAAGTATAACGCCTCAAATGTTACGAAACGTGTTGAGAGAAGCAATTGAACTAGTTGAAATGTGCCTTGAACAAGGAGGAATGCACTTTGAAAATTTACTACAGTGAAAGTAAATGAATTATTATCCATGGCGCACTTGACAAAAGTGAATAAATTATTTCCAGTATTTTCCTTAGTAATATTCGAATTATGTTCTTATTTTTAATCCAATCGCAAATATATTAGTATCGTTGGATTCGTCAAAAAATCCTTGCAAGTGCTTGTCAAAAAATGTTCCCCATTTAAAATGTAATTTTGCCAACTTGTCTCATTCATATCATACTAGTCACTGAAACTTTGCGATTGTAATTTTTTTACATCACTTGAGGTCCTCAGATTGGTTTACGTCCGATCATGGCCACCCAAATGCAATATTAAAAGTGACTCTAAAAAAATTAAGTAGGCGTAAAAACTTTTCAAAATGTCACATTCTGATCCAGAATTGTCTCAAAAATCCAAAAATGTTACTTTCAAAAATTCAAAACCGGAGCCATTTCCGGTGAAACCGGAAATGACCGGAAAGTAAAAAATATGCGAAAACTCCTGTTCACATACACAGAAAGAAATTTTGTACGTATAATTGATGAACGGTGGTCGTCAATTTTTTCAACATTAATATTACGAATCGATGATTTATACAATGATTTCTGATCAAAGACACTGAAACAATGAACGAGCCAACATCAAACAATGAACGCAAAACATCAAAAATTTATAATTTTTTTGATTCATATGATGAAAAAATCCATTGAATCAACGTTTGATGTTTATTTGTTTTTCATCATCAAAACAATAAATTTTTCGTCATAGATCCATCAACAGCAAACATAAGAAAATAATAAAAGGTCTTCATTGATTCAATGAACACTATACGTTGATTTTACGAAACCAAACATTATCTTCTAGAATTCGCACCAAATAAATGCTGCCTGATCATAGAACAATCAACCCAAACATTGATATTACGAAAAGGTCTCATATGCGCACTTAATTTTGACGCCAATTCTTCATTTGACGATAACGTGGATCACGTTCCTGTGGCGTTGTGAACTTGTGCCAGATTGAAGGAATACACAACTCAAAGCATCTTAGAAAGGTGAGTCTTCAAGTCCTGTAATTTTGCGACTGCCCTGTAAATGTATTAATTATTATTTAGAGGGGCACATCAAATCAATGGATGCACCAGATAATTTTGAGTCGATGATGGGTTTTTTTTAAATAGAAAAATTGATTATTCTACTCGTAAAAAATAATTACATTATTTCTGACAGGGACTGTACCAATGCTAAATAACATTATCTTTGACGAAGACTATTACTGCTGAATACCAATAAATTTTGTTCGTAACATCGATAACTGGCGAACATAGATTCATGCTCATTTTTATTGATTCAACGTAGACAAACATTAACTAATGTCTATCGTTCGCAATATCAATCATCGTGACCATAGATCCATGCTTGTTATTAATTTAATTCAGCTGTCATAAACTATCTTCGTTCGTAATATTAATAACTGGCACTCACATATTCATGCTCACTGTTAATTGATTTAATGTACATCAATCGTAAACTAATGTTTACCGTTCGTAATATTAATAACCGGTGATCATAGATCCATGCTCACTGTTCATTGATTCAACGTACACCAACCATAAACTAATGTAAATCCATTCGTAATATTGATAACCGGCAAACATAGATCCATGCTCACTGTTCATTGATTCAACGTACACAACCATAAACTAATGTAAATCCATTCGTAATATTAATAACCGGCAAACATAGATCCATGACCATTATTCATTGATTCAACGTACAGCAGTCATAACTTAATCAACAAGGAAATTTACGTACGACCGTTCATTGTATCAATTACACCCGTCATCGGCCCAAAATTAATGTTGGCATTCACTGATTTGATGTACTTTTTTATTAATATAACGTACCTTTTTCGTTTTGTGTACCATTTACCTATACCAAATCTCATTTTGATACACCTAATATTCTAGAAGTTATGACTTGTCTAATAGATTCGTTGACACCCGGTTCAGAGAAGTATCTTTTCAATTTTTACCATTTTTTTGATAGGCAAATTCAGAATACGGCAAGTTACTGACTAATTGAATGATTTTCCTTCATGAAATATAATTTGGTGAACGCAGTAACTTATCGGGGTGAACTAATCAGCTTGCCCTTTCTACACTTGTATATATTTTCCTGATTTCATTTTCAGACTGTGGAAGGTTACTCATAAAACCATGTTAAGAAAGTGCAAAAGTTTGAAGAGGATGATCATGTACCAGAGATGGAACTAATAATACTAGAAATGTGCATATTTGGGCACACGAAAACCCACAAAAACTGCCAATACAGATGTCAGGTCAATGTATGGTGTGCAGTCCTTAATAATCATTTGATTGGACCTTACGTACTTGACGGACGGTTAACTGATGATGTTTACCTAAATTTTTTGGCCAATACTTTACCGGATCTATTGCAAGGTCTAAATACCCGTGGTACGTGGTTTCAGCATGATGGTGCTGGACCTGACTTTTCAATTCCAGTTAGATACCATCTTCTGCCACACAGTAAATTGGCAACTGCGATCCCCTGGTTTAACACCCCCAGACTACTATTTGTGGGGTCATTCAAAATCAGAAGTGTATAATGAAGAAATTAGAAATAGAGAACATTCATTAGAGAAAATTACTGCTGCATGTAATAGTGTTAGAAATAACCCTCAAATAATTCGAAAGTCAGTGAATCATCTAGTGACACGCTCTCAAAAATGTATTGATGCTGGAGGGCTTCACTTTGTAATATTAGTAAAAGTTTTTTACGAATTCTTTTTTTGTTGTTTATTACAAAAAATTATTGTGCGTTGTGTTGTATTTTCAGAAATTCAAATTTGTTAGTAAGCAAATATAATTTACAAAAAATTCAGTCCAGTCCTTTTTAAACAAGTTGCTATAAGCTCTTTTAGTGGATTTCGAATCTGCGATCAGATTGTTGATAATTGTTATACAAGGTCAGTTATTCTTACAAGAACTTAACATAAAAAAGACTCATTCCTGTCCTGATACGAATTTATTCTTCAGTTTTTTTGGGTTATGAGAGTACTTTATAAAATTTTACTACGAACTAATTGAAGAGAATAACAATATATGAACAATATGTCTTGGTTTCATAAATATTTATTATATTAACCCATTTTTTATGGTACTTTATCCGACAATTAATTTCTTGAGTGAAAAAATTTAAAATAATAATTTATTACGGAATAACTGAAATGGTGCCAGAAACTTTTTTAACAAGTTCCTGTAGGATTTTTTTCGTAGATTTCGAATCTGAGCTAAGATTTCTGATAATTATCATACAGGGTGAGTTATTCTTACAAGAATTTAACAAGGAGAAAAAAGTATATTCCAGTCCTGATATTGGTTTCGTTCGAAGGGCTACTTGTTAAAACCTCTCAATTCAATTCATGTATCAAATGTAAACCAAATCGGCTAATCCCTGTGTTTAATATGGCGGATTGATTTTTTTGTCTAAATTCACAAATCACTCTGTATGTCAGTAACGAAGCGGTTTTGGACATTTGTATATGGCATTTTGCAATCATATTAACAGTCCCTATAACCCCATGAGTTTTGTCGGTTTCATCTCCGAACAACAAGACAATCTGACCTGTGCAACAACAAATGTATATTGTTCCTATAACTTCTTCAAATCTATTGTTTTGTTTTAATTGAATTCAAGCTGCGTTATTATCTAGTATTTTCATGATTTCAAAGATGTATATACACTACAATAATTCATATTTTGAAATAAAATATCTCAATAGTTGGTAAGTTCTCTATTTTCTCCATTACCTTAACACTTGTTTGAGGTTTCAATACAAATCGAAAATAACATGGATTCTTCCGAAATATATAGATTTAATCCATTGTCATGATATAATCAGCTTTTTAAATAGGTTTGCGAAATACATCCACAACAGTTTCTAGATAGGGGGGATTGGCGCGGTGGGCTAGCGTCCGACTCATGATCGAAAGGTCGTGAGTTCGATTCTCGGCCAGGGCAAAAATTTTTCATTTAATTTGAGATAATTAAATGTTAAATTTCGTAGCTGGTCCGAGGATGGTCCTCGACGAGGTTCCCAACAAATATTCCACTTGTGTCTGGCCGAATGACGAAATGTCTAAGCCAAAAATAAAAAAAAAAAAAGTTTCTAGATTGTCAATTTCTAGAGTGTGAAGGTAAGCACGATATTTGGATCCGATTTTGTCTTTCTCTCCACCAGAACTACATTACAGTGCTTCTCAAAAGTCCGCTCCCCCCCTCTTATTTTTGGAACGATTATATAATATAAACAAGTGAAATTTGGAAACTGAATATTAAAGGTTGTAAACTTCCCTACTAGTAATGATGGATGACGAAATCGTCAAGGATGACGTCACAAGGCCATTGTGACCAATAATTTTAAATGGAACCCTACGGCGAGCGACACCTCTTTTAAAAGGTATCGAAAAAACCTATTCAAGAATACTAATTTTGTTTGTGTTTATGGCAGTTTTGGCAACTCGCTTTTAAAAACGCAAATCTGTAATGAGTTAAATCAGTTAATACTAAAATTCTAAATTCAAGCTCCACCTCTGGATAGTTGTCAAATGAGCTGACGTTTTTGTTAGTCTCCTCAATTCGACGTTTTTGTAAAGGTCCAAGTTTTTGTACATTCAATAATTTGTGTAGTGTTGATCGAACGTTTAACTGTTTTAGCAGCTTTTGGTACTTTTAATATTTTTGTACATTTCAATAATTTGTTAAACTGTTGTGAGCCGAACGTTCAAGTGCTTCAAGAAGCGAAATGGTTCGTGCTTTAGGTGATAAAGTAGCAGCGATCCTAATTCTTGGTGAAACTGGACAAATTATTCATGCAGCAGAACGCATTTTCAATGAGAGGTTTCTCGATCGCCCCGTTTCGGGCACTTATTCAAGGGAGCTTCTTCGTGAGTTTGAAACAACGGGTAGTATTAATGATGCGAAACGATCTGGCAGACCACACATTTCTGATGAGAAAAAAGTTGAGATACTGGCAGAAGTAATAGTTAATCCTACTTCTTCAACAACTCACGTTGC
The DNA here is from genome assembly GCA_018342105.1 of Gonioctena quinquepunctata. Lineage (NCBI taxonomy): Eukaryota > Metazoa > Arthropoda > Insecta > Coleoptera > Chrysomelidae > Gonioctena > Gonioctena quinquepunctata. The sequence goes on along the minus strand of JAFIRS010000814.1, from coordinate 421,874 downwards.
ATCTACCTGTGAAGTCAGTCGAAGTACAGTACACAGGGTGTTGAAAAAAAACAAATTTCATCCATACAAATTGAAAATGGTTCATCAACTCTCAGACGACGACCCAGACCGAAGACTAGAATTTTGTGAGAATATGGAAACTGAAATCAACCAACAGCCAGACTATGTCAAAACAATTTGTTTTAGTGACGAAAGTACTTTATATCTAAACGGAAATGTAAATACACAGAATGTGAGGTATTGGAGTGACGCAAATCCTCACCTGTTTCGTGAAACACATACCCAATTTCCCCAGAAGGTGAATGTTTGGGCAGGTATCCTGAGAAACCACATCGTTGGGCCTCTTTTTTTAAATACTATTTTAACTGGTGAGGTTCATCTGGAGCTGTTGCAAAACGCAATAGAACCGTTAATCCTTGAATTTTTGGAAGATAATCCAGATAAATTCGGAAATTTGGAAATAACATTCCAACAGGATGGTGCTCCTCCACACTATTACGGTGCAGTAAGACGGTATTTGGATGAGGAGTATCGTGGTAGATGGATTGGACGACAAGGTTCAACGGAATGACCAGCTCGATCACCGGACCTCACACCTTTGGATTTTTTTCTGTGGGGGTACCTTAAATCGAAGGTTCACGCCACTGAACCTGACAATATTGACGTTCTAAAACAACGTATTGTTGCAGAATGTGAGGCTGTTTCTGCAGACACATTTGCAAAAGTACGAGAAGAGTTTAAAATAGGATATTTCACTGTCAGGAAGTCAATGGAGGTCACTTCGAGCAATTTCTTTGAGTAGATACTGATTCTTGAATCTGTAATTAATATCATACTGAATGGAATTTAAATTTTAATGTTTACTAATGAGCCATTAAAACTGCCATAAACACAAACAAAATTAGTATCATTGAATAGGTTTTTTCGATACCTTTTAACAGAGGTGTCGCTTGCCGTAGGGTTCCATTTAAAATTATTGGTCACAATGGCCTTGTGACGTCATCTTTGACGATTTCGTCATCCGTCATCACTAGTAGGGAAGTTTACAACCTTTAATATCCAGTTTCTAAATTTCACTTGTTTATGTATAATCGTTCCAAAAATAAGAGGGGGGGAGGGGGACTTTTGAGTTTTGAGAAGCACTGTATGTCTAAACTTATACACCTTTTCTAGCAGAAGTCATAATAACGCACTATAATGGAAACATTGAACAATACGGAGAAAATAAAATAACTGAAATCTACATGGAATCCTGGCTTAGTGCTCCGGCGAAGAAGAGACGTGGATAACTTTATTTCACAAGCGTATTCTACCACTTTGTTCATGACTGCATTTGTACTCGCAGTAGGGTAGACTGGGTACGGTTTAAACGATTTGGCATTCATCGTTCATAGTATTGTTGTTTATGAACGAAGCAACGATTATGATATGTCAAATTTAAGAGCGCGTTTCGTGAACTTCGAAAGGGCTATACCATTTTACTTCCTGGGGTGCTATTTTCAGAAGAATACAGAATTTAAAAAAACGATTTGTTTCAATCGTCCCCATGCCAGGGGCGGTTGAAACAGTGATTAGGGTCAGTTGAAACACATGTAAATAATACAAAATATAATATTGCAACATGTTATATTTACCGTTAATCCTAATTATAAGCATAATTATGGCACCGTATGACAACATTAATCAGTCTTCGAAGTTTTAATTCTCATAACGATATTTGTAATCAGCTTCTCACGAATAATAAACAATAAACGTATTAAAAAAATAATAAAACGAACGAACATAATAAACTAAAAAGAAACAGATACAAATTCAGCATAGGGATCAATTCGAGTCGCAATTGTGGCAAACATAGCTATGACCACCACCTGTGCACTCTTCGTAAGCCCACTGTTCACTGAATATGGTGACAAACAAACAATACAGTAGCATTCTTCCTCTTCTGATGACATTTCCTGATGTGTTTAACTTTTTTTTCCTCTTAAAGTATTTTTTACCTTTTCTTCCAACCAAGCTCTTCTCAACTTGCTAAGTTTTGATCCGTTTCATTCTTGTTTCATGTTCCATTCTTATGTCTTCTTTCTCCTGGTATATCAGTGTAAATTGTATATTCTCTAGTTTTTCGCCCTTTTTTAGATTTCTTCCGGAGAGCTTTCGGTAATGGCCGTACTGCTTCCGGCGTAAATACAATAGGATTATTAGAAATTGCTTGTACAGTAGTAGATGGTCTCTGCGAATGTTCCTAATTGATAATGCTGCTGCAACGTCTAGGTGGTGTACTCAAAGTTTCTTGACATTCATCAATGTTTTCTTGCTTAGTTGTTGGAACTGGTGAGTTTTTGATAGCCTGTTGTTGTACCGTTGTATCTGCTTGTAGTTCCTCAGTTAAAAGAAAAGGTGATAATGGCTGCGTTTTATTTTCAGATGGAATTGCATTTAATGTAGAAACAACTGCAGGCTCAGTTGTATATTCGTGATTAGGTCTGTTACCTCAGTTGTATTTGTAAACAGATGCCGGTTATATGGATGAATTCCTGTTCTGCCAAAGACGGCTTGAATGTTGAATGACGTCAGAGCAATATGCATAGCAGTCGTTACAATTCCCGGAATGTATAAATTGACATTGTTTCTCCTAGATGGCTTCGCATCCACGCAACACAGGTCGAATTTACAGCCTTCTTCAAAGGGTCATATGCAGATTGATCAAGTGGCTGGAGTTTGTGAGAGCAATGGGGAGAGAAAGACAGTAAGACAATACCATTGTTCTTGTAAAAGTCCATTGCGTTAATATGCATGTGTGAGGAGTAACACTTTATGTGACAGAGATACATTAGTATGTTTCTTGAAGTGTTCCAGAAAATGCAAGTATGATCCAATCAGAGGGATTTGCGGATCCAGCACATCCTATTTGCCCATCCCTGAGAAAATGATCTTGGTAACGCACTCGTGGAAAAACAAAGAATGGGTTTACCGATAGCGCTTGCTGCAAAGGTAACTGCTACTGAAATATCTCTTTCAACTGAAGTTTCTGAACCTACTTGACGAGAACCACGTTCAGCTACCACTCTAACAGGTTTTTGCACCGTTGTTATGCCTGTTTCGTCGGTGTTGTATATGTCTTAGGGCTCAAACTTATGACGGTCCAAGACAAATTGCTAACACACTTAATGTTAGCAATAAACTAATCTTTTAAAGGATCGCCAATTGTATCCTTACCATATTCAACGAGTCCAGGCACTTTTGCCGCGAGATTTTCCCCATCGAGTAGACTTTTATCAATGGAGTCTACAGATGATTACCCAATATGCTCAATTTTTAGAAAACGTAATATTCACTGACGAATCCAACTTTTGAAGGCAAGGGATTACAAATTTCCATAAAAATCATCTATGGGCCGAAGATAACCCACATGCAATTCAAGAAGGTCGGTATCAATATGAATTTTCACTTGACGTGTGGGTCGGAATTATTGGCGAAACTATTATTGGACCGTATTTTCTACCATTGAGGCTAACTGGTGCAACGTATAAAATTTTTTCTCAAGGAGCAGCTTCCCATTTTACTTGAAAATATTCCACTGGCTATTCGACCACGAATGTGGTTTATGCACGACGGTGCGCCTGTCCATTTCAGCATAACTGCTCGTCAGTACTTGGACGACGTGTCAGTACTGGGACGAAGATTGAATTTGTCTCATTTCGAGCAGTTTTTATAACTCCGTTCCGTTTGATTTGGTTGCCTTTTTCTTTGTTGTAATACACATCATTTTGTTCTGTTTGTATTTTTTAATTTGATATTCTATTAAAACAAAACATGGTACTGGTACATGCCTACATTGAAAGTTGAAACAAGCGGAATAATTTTGAATTACTACGATTGAAGTCACAAGTTATGCAAACAAAACGTGACAGCCACCTACTAGATTTTTTCGATTCCATTCACAGAAGACCCGTTCATGCATAATTTATAAAAAAAATTATTAGGGAACTATTGCTTTCACGGACACAATAAAAGAGTTGAAAAAGTTTTGCAATGAATCGTTCTTTTCAACACATATTTTCAAGTTGAGAAATTTTGTTTGGTTGAAAAGTTCTGGTGAAAAATGGAATGAAGGTTGCATGTTTGAAAAATCACAAGAAAATTTAAAAAAAGTATTCATAGGTAGCCTTTCTGTTGGTAGAACATGCCGGCAATTTCAAGAAACAAAATGTTTTTTCTTATTTTTGGAAGCTTCTATTTTTTTGAGGAAAGGCATAAGAGCTTTTGTTTACATGAAAGACCCCCTTTAACTTTTGACAAGAAATCACCCCCTGAAAACTTTCGCACTTATTTGGTAACAGTATCTTTCACAATCCAACCAATTCAGTAATCCCATTTCTTTTTTTGTTGAGGAGGAAGAAAAATCTCCCTCCCTCTTTGGTCCCACCCTCCACAGTATACGCTCTCGAATTCAATGTGGTAGGCTCTTCCCTTATTCATTTCTCCTCTCTCTGTTTATCCACTGTCTCTCGTTTGTTTCTTATATTTGTCGCAAGGTTTCAATTTTTTTTCGGATATCAGTAGGCTTCTCATCATATTATTTACGTTAAATGTCTTTTCCGATCGAGTCCTCCTCTCTCTCGGTATCATCTGGAACATACAAAAAGTGTATGTACCACTTCGTCCACTTTCTCATACTAGGTGCATTCATGTGTCCCTGATCTTGTCCCATAAATATTTTCTGTTTCATCCGGGTTCTGATAATAATCCACTTCTCCGTATGGTATATTCATCTAGGCTCAATCAGTAAATCCCAGTTCTCCAGCATCCCTGCCACTTGACTTCGAGTCTTGTTGTGGCCACGCTCCTTGGTTCACTGTTATAGGTTTCTTCTTTTTCTCCTATGGGAAGTTTTATCGGGGGTTTCCCGGCTATAGCTCCCACTCTTTAGTAAGCGCTACATATCCTAATACACAAAAGCCTCTAACAAGTTTCATGTTGCCGGCAACTGTGTGTCATGATGGAGCTTAATAAAGTATCTGGGAGGGTATCGTACTCGAGAGAGTCCCCTTTTTGATGCCCTCGATCCTTCAACATTTGGAATCATGTTCATCAAAACCCGAGTTTTCCCAGCTTAGTATCGATTCACAAACCAAGATGGACTTTGAACTATTGGAAAAATCTATCTTTTGATAGTGAGGACAACTGCCTCCGTCTTCTCAGATGTGAACTGGGGTCTTCTGCTTTCCATTCATTTCATGATTCTGATGACTGCTGGGTTTACCCTATTATATCTCTTTTGCCGTTGCTATCAATGCCACGTCATCGGTATCAGCAGGTCATCATACATAATGTGGGTCCCAGGAATAATCCCTGAGGAACTGCGCTGCCTATATCTATAGTAGTATTACCTGCCCACTTGGCAGGTATGACGCTATGACATTCACCAGAATCTCATCGACATCGACCCTCGTCCTGAATTCTCCCCAGACTATTTTCCATGAGGGTTATTGCACACAGTCTCCGGTAGTAATTATCGATACTCGGAGTATTGCGTTTACACTTGGTCTACCTTCCCCAAAGCCGTATTGCTCATCGGATAGTTCTCTTATGGCGATTAATACAAACGGGCTGTTTTATTCTTTTCTCAAAAGAACTAATTTTGCCCTTTTCCATTCTGCTGGGAAGCTTGCTCCATTTGCAAGGGTGTTTTAAATTATCAAAACATTATCAATACTTGTTCAATAATATTTTCAGCTCCTGAATGAAAATCACAGTCACATATCACAGATTCTTGTAGCCGATATAGATGATTTGGCAAGATCAGATCAGCTATGTGTAGATATTCAAACGGGTTTCGAAAAATAAATTTTGATTAGTTGGATTTTTATACGAAAATATTTTGTTGAGGATATTTGGTAGTAAAATATTTTTCAAGTTAATATAAATTTTATTTCGTGTCTTATTTGAGGTGATGGTGAATGAAAATGAGTGAAAAACATGAAGTCTATTTCAGTTTGAAATTAATAATCTGAAAGATGATAGTAATGGAAAATAATTCGGAAAACATAAAGTCTAGTTCCTTTTTGGATAGGCACTGATTTGTTTTTCAAGGAGACTGTTACAAATGAATCGATAAATATATTTTTTTATCTAGAGAAAAGTTATTCAAAAAAAGACTGCGCGTTTGTGTAGCCACAGCTGAGTCTTCGTTTCATTCCCGTTTTAGACATATGATTTGGAGTTTTTACTCTGTGAAAAAACGCCTTCAATGCAAAAATGCACTTGTTACTTTATTGCATGTTTCACAAGTTGCCGTTGTTTGTGGTCGGTCCAGTTGTATATGTATTTGTGGTTGAGGTACTTCGTGTGGATTCGGTATAAATCACCAGTTTCTTCTAGTTCTAGTTTTCAACTCCTATGGGAGCAATTTCGGATATGAGTTTTCAATCATTCTCGTAAACTGAAGATATATCCAAACCTGAAAAACTGAAAACTATTTTGCTAGCTAGTGACTATAGAGTCTAAGTTGATTATATTTTATCCGTTTCGAATGAGCTCTTAAAGATCAGCTTTCATCATTTTGTAGAAAATTATACTCGAAATAGTTCAAATTTTCGAACGTTTAGATAAAATTTGCATCTGCAGAAGTTTCAGGTGTGTAAGAAATAAAAAAGTATGAATACGAAAAAAAATATGAGGAAAGGGTAATGCAGTGGGTTTTCTAATCGGTTTCGATACGGATGTCATAAAAAATGAAAAGACACATAAATAACCTGATTTCGACATGTTTTCAAACACTCGTTGCTATCATGTGTTTCATGTTATATGCCACGTTATTCTAGACAACATTAATAATCAACAGACACATTTCAGCAGCAACTAAAACAGTTGTTTCTGTACCAACAGTAATGCTGCTGTAGCTATCAATTTCCATCCCATACATACTCTCCAGCTCTAGATTAAGTTCTTGAAATAGCTGCTTGAAATTGAAAATGTAATAACCGCAAACACAACCAACTTTCAATTTAAATTGAACTATTCCATTGTGTAATACACAATGGAATAGTTTAACTGATCCAGATAATGTTGAAAGTAGCTTTGAAACATTTATACACCGAATGAATCAGTATTATGAGGCATCTTTTCCAATAAAAAAGTCCCAATAAACAGAAATGAAAGCAGCAAAATAAAATGGTTCAATGATGATCTGCGCAATATGAGAGAACAACTTCATTCTCTGAAAGTTCTTGCTAAATCAACAAACTGTCAGGAACTAAAGGACCAGGTTAAAAGTACTAGAAAAAACTATGAATTAGAAATCAAGAAAGCAAAAATTTCAGCAAACACACAGTTTATTGAGAATTCAAGTGATAAAGTAAAGGCAGCTTGGCAGATTATTAATTAGAATGAAACAGTAAACAAGCAATCAACTAGAGTTTCAGAATGTCCCTCAGCAGAAGACTTCAATGAGTACTTTGCTAATATTGCAGGAAGTATTATCAACCCCATTCATATTCAAATACACCAAATCATCTGCTTGAACCCTTAAACATGGTAAACGAGGTCCATCTGAATGTTTTTGAACCTGTCACAGCAGAAGAAGTAATAGACGTGGTGAATAATTCAAAACTATCACATGCACAGGATATGTTTGGTAGTTTGGTATGAGCAACAGTCTGTCAAAGGTCATAATAGAGAGTATCGCAAATCCATTAGTTCATCTTATAAATGAATTATTTCAGACAGGGCGTATTCCCTAACATTCTCAAATGTTCTAAAGTTATACCTTTATATAAGAAAGGAAAAATTACAGACACATCTAACTACCGGCCAATATCACTTGTTCCAATTATATCAAAAATAATAGAAGCTCTAATAAAAAATCTGTTAATTTATTACTTCGAGACAAACAATCTACTATCCCCCGAACAATTCGGTTTCAGGCAAGGAAAATCAACAACTCTTGCACTGGTTAAGTTTGTAGAAATAGTAACTGCGGCAATTGAAGAAGGAAATTATGGTGATGTGAGCCTATGCGACTTGAGTAAAGCATTCGATTGTGTAGACCATCATTCAATGAATTTTAAATTGAAATATTATAAAATTGGTGGTAAAGCTTCAGAATTTATTGATTCATACTTATGTAATAGGGGACAATGTTGATATAAATGGAAAAAGGTCCAAACAGAAAAATACTTATTATGGTGTCCCTCAAGGATCTATACTGGGCCCAATACTTTTTATAATATATATTAATGATATCAACAGCCAGTTACATAATAGTAATATAATTCTTTATGCCGTAGACGCTACTTTCATAAGCTGTGATAAGGAAATCAATACTGTTCATGGACTTTCTAATGATGTAGAAAAAGCGGCTGAGCTATACTTTCCGTCGATTAAACTGAAAATGAATGCGGAAAAAACTCAAAAAATTACTATTTCAACTAGACAGAACAGCACAAATACAGATCCGGTTGAACTATTGGGATTTCATATTGACAGCAAATTCACTTGGAATTCGCATATTGAAAATTTATCAAAAAAACTTTCCTCAAGTCTGTTTCTGCTACGAAGATTGAGAATGTCTGTGTCCCATAATATGATGAAAATGGCGTATTTTGCTTTTATAAATAGTCACCTACAATATGGGATTTTGATCTGGGGTCACAGTACCAACATAAAAAACCTTTTCACAAAAACGAGCAATTCGAATTATATCCGGTGTTGGTCCAAGGACACACTGTAGGGAATTATTTATTCAATATAATCTCCTGACCCTACCTAGCATTTATATATATATCAATGTTTGGTCTATGTAAAAGAGCACGTATATACCTATAAACAAAACAGTGAGTCTCATGACTATGATACAAGAAATAGAGATAATATTGTTATTCCTGCAATCCGACTCCAAAAATAACAACGAGGTGTTAACTATTATGGCCCAAATTTCTTCAACAAACTACCTGATGATATGAAAATATTGAATATAAAAATATGCAAGAGCAGATTAAAACAATATTTAATCAAAAAATGTTTCTACTCTATTCAAGAGTTTATAAATACTGCGACAATTGATTTATAGTTTCCAAATTCCAAAATTGTATGTGTATTCATGTATGTATACGTTTTCTGTCCGCAGTATACAATTTAATTTATTTCTAGTTATTTACATATTTTTATCTTCATCTGTGATCTTCTACCTTATATATATATATATATATATATATATATATATATATATATATATATATATATATATATATTTATTCATAGTATGTACATAGCTCTATCCTTATTTTAGATTTTGACAAGTGTAAACATTTGAAGAAATGTAGTAACACAATAAACAAACAAACAAACAAATGGAACAGCAGTCTGGTTTCAGACTCGAGCACTGAGGCAGCTCTGCAACTGTCGTCTAAGTGGAAAACAGTGTTTTCCTAGATTTCAAAGAGTCTGTTGATATCAAAACTCTACTTATGAAGGTAAAATATTGTAACATAACTGGTTGATTGGTCTACTAAGAATTCCTTGAATGGGTCATAACATAGAAATATGGACATTATATCTAGTGAAGTATATAGCTACAGTTGTCCCCCGAGTGTGTTAGAACGTATTCATTTCAATGTCTACTTGAATGGTTAGATCAGATATATATTGAAAATTGTGAATTCATAAATTTGTTTGCTACTTATGTATTCCTAGCTGTAGGCAATATTAGTTCATCAGAAGAAATCTCAAAGATCAACAATAAAACATATCCAACTTCCTCAACACTAACAAACAAATATAATAGTTCAATTATAGATTCACTAGCTATCCAGTAGAATTTGAATCATTTGAATTTGAACTTGGACAAGCATTGAAACTTGAAAAAACATGAGTAGTACATATCTAATAAAATGAATAAACTGTAATACAAGTTGTGAGTGAGCAATTTTGCCGTAAAATCATAGTGACAAACTCAAACCGCTATTAACGTATACAATAGGTGTATGTTTATTTATCTATTGAAAACATACAAACGGGATCCTAAGGTCCCATTTACATGATTCATAACTGATAATTATAACTGATACTAGAAGAAATGAAAAAATATAAGAACTGAAACTAGTCTGAATTTAATTCAGCCTGAACTTGGGAAATAATGGCATAACACGGATGGATAGGCGACTCTCGGCAATATGAATTCAAATAGTATGAAGTTCATTTCGTGGATAACATCAACAAGTGCAACAGAAAAAGTATAGTTTGTTGACTTCGGAGAATAGATAGGTGATGATTGAATCAGTAACTAATATGCTAATGAATGTGATTCTGTGGATTTCAAGCTTAATTAGACCAAATTCAATTCTGTGAGGTTCATAGAAGGAGTAACCAGGACTCCTGTGACATTTTTCATGAAAGAGGTATGTAAAAACTTGTTTTGAGTCGTTACCACTGACTATTTCACTGTTGATGATGGTGATCACATAATACAACCTAATTGCAATCAAGTGCGTATTTTAGAAGGGTACATTGATTTTAAAGTTTCAACACTTCTGAAATCTGTGTCATTCGCCTAATATGTCAGTGAACTATCAAATGTTATTACAAGGTTGGAGGCTGGAGAGTATGTATTTATGTTCAAGCTATCCAACATATATTCTGATGGAATAATATTATTTGCTCCACTGAAAGTTGGGACAGAGCATTTGTTAGTATTCAATGGAAGTTTGTTTTCTATAGTCCATTTGTATAATACATTCAAATCCTGTTGCAAACTAGTTGTGTCTGCAAGTATTTTTATTTCGAAATAGTATTTCATGTAACAGGTACGCAAAATGAGGCTTCCACGGAAGAACCGTAATATGAAGATGAGTCCACGAAAGCCATTTGCGAAGGTACTTTTGGAGGGAAACTGTGAATATATTCAGTATACAGCAAAATCCTGTTTTCCCCTAGTTTGACATTCGAATCCTGAATGCTAGATGTCGCCCACTTCGTGGTAATCTTGAACAGTAAGAGACATTTGGAATAAATGAAATATAAATTGTTATCATCCATTGAATGTATGTAGGTTTAGGTGTGAAAATCGAAACTTGATTTGAACCCAAACTGAACCATTATCTGTATATTCTTGAAAATGGATTATATCTTGTTTGAATTTTGTTTGCGATTGTTCGAACTCATCATGTTTGTACCTACCGCAAAAATAACCATTGACAATTTTATTGTGACGAAATCAAAATTCCTAGCTTTTCTGCGGCGAAATGTTATAGGTTCATATTTTTTATAGTATTTATAAGCACCCGTTAATGTTCAGTTATGTTTTATGAATGAATAAAATGCAGTTCGTAAAGTGTTAACGGATTTTTTTAATTCCTAAAGTTGCCATTTTGAGGAGCGTATACAAAAAAATATTTCACAGTCGTCTGCATACATGAAATATTTGGATGATACAGTTGCAGGTATATCATTCACGAACAATGTAAAGAGAAGTGGACCTACATTTTAACTTTGAGTGATACCTGATTTGTGGATCTTTTGCCAACAAATTCAACATATTGATACATTTTTCTCAGATGAGAAGTTATTGATTAGATCAGTTTGTCGCTGAAACCATATCTGCTAATTTTATTTGAAAGTATGTCGTGATCAACTCAATTGAATGTCTTAGCCATATCAAAATAAACACAATCTACTTGTCCTCCCTTCTTAACTATTTCACTAGATTTACATTACATTACAAGGTTAGTGTCTATAGACTTGTTTTCACAAAAGCCATGTTGCGACTCAGATATCCCTACAGATATGCCAATATATTTCTGGGCCAGAAAATTGAGTGTTTGCCCCTTCGTTGGCAAGTATGTTCCCTGCAATTGGTCTATAGTTACCTATGTCTGCTTTGTCGTTTTTTATATATGGGTATGAGCTTAGCCTGTTTCGAAAAATATGAAAAGTTTCAACTTGTCAATGATTTTGGAGAAATTATCATCAAGTGATAGAGAAGGTAATCAGGCTTCAATAATATAACTAGGAATGCCATCAGGTCCCAAAGATCTTTGAGGCTCAAGTTTTCCGAACGCTTTTTCTATATCTGCCATTGTAACAGGAAAAATTGAAGGTTTGTTCATTGAGTAGTAATGGTTTACTGGATTGGTAGGTTGATTCATCTCCATAGACCAATGTGGAATATTGAGCGATAGCTTGAGTTATCTTTGTGTGATTCGCAGTCAACTGATCCTGAATTACGATTTGTGTGTGTCATTAAGGCGCTTTATTTTATCCACGGAATTCCAGAAATAATTGGAATTGGTTTATAATACAATTTTCAGTATCACTTATGTACCCCTTTCCTCAATTCAGCCCAAGTCTCTCGAAATATATAAAATGTTCTTCTGAAATATGTTTGTTTTTCCGAAAGAAAAATGTATATTTAATTTCGGCAGTGAACCATGGTGGATGCTTCCTCATATTACTTTTACTGAAACTTACTTTTGGGACACAGATACCTATGATGTTCAAGGATACTTCAAAAAATATACTTTTTGATCGTTAACACAGAGATTATAGTCAATCAACAATCAATCAATCAAAATATGCTATATTATCAAAGAATAATATCTTATTGAAATGTAAATTAAGTTAATACCATTTGATATATGTATAAAAATAGTCACTACCATATAAAATTGAAATGAATCAAAACAATCAGTCACACAATCAGTCACATATTAAAATTTGCATGCATCTATGTATATGTATATATAAGTAAATATATATAATATATAAGTAAAGAGTCATATACACTTTTTTTTTAAACAACAATAAAGTTTCATGAAAAACATTTGAAACTCCAAAAATAAAAAAAATAAAAATATAAAAAGTTTTAAAACTCAAGAATTCAAAAATTGAAAAATCCTCAAAATTCGAAAAATTCAAAATATTTCAAGTTTAATAATATAACAAACAATAGAAGGTATATGATATCACAGTGTATAGTTTTGGTCTACTTATCCTTCTTTTCTATCCACATAATATTCTTCCAAACTATAATAGGCTCTATCGGAGAGAACTCTTTTTACTGCTTTTCTGATGCTGGCGTTGGACGGTATATCTTCAATATTATTTGGAAGGTGATTGTACATTTTGCAGCCGTTATATATAATTGAATCCTTAACGAGAGTGGAAGATGGTAATGGTAGTTTGAGATGGTTACTTTGACGGGTGGCGTACCTACTCTCTGTAATGAAATTTTTTTTGTGTTTATTTATGAGGCACACTGTTTCAAGTATAAATATTGATACTACCGTGAGTATGTTGTGTTGCTTGAAGTGAAGTCTGCACGGATCGCGAACTTTTAATTTACAGAGGTATCTCAAGGCTCGTTTTTGAAAAACAAAAACACTTTGAAGAGCATTACCACTGCACACTCCCCAGAATGGGATACCGTATCGCAAATGTGATTGTACCAAGGAGTAGTATACTGTCTTTGCGGTTGAGTATCCTAGTTCATTTGCAGCAATTTTAACAGCATAACAACCAGAGGACAATTTTTTATTCAAGTTTTTCACATGTTCATTGAATTTGAGACCGTTGTCAATGTATAGTCCTAGAAATTTAGAAAACACACTGTTTTCAATAATCTGGTGGTTTAAAAAAATATCAGCAACTGCAAAAGGTTCGAGTCGCACCACTCTTTGACTTCTATTATATCTGAATTAATGATATGATGAAGATCGGCTTCCTTATCTTTATACCATAGTATGGTGGTATCATCAGCGAACAGGGTGACATTACCTGAAATGTCAAGCGTTGTCAGATCATTAACATATAGTAAAAACAAAATTGGACCCAAGACCGATCCTTGCGGAACGCCACATTGTATATTACCTAAACTTGAAATTGATTTTGTCTTAACTACTTGTGTGCGGCCAGATAAATATGACGTAAATCATGAATGTGCTTTATCTCGAAATCCGTAACGGTGAGGTTTCCGCAACAGTATTTCATGATTCACACAGTCAAAAGCCTTCGATGAATCACAAAATACAGCCGCGGCAACTCCACCATCATTGATCCTAGTATACAGTTCCCATAACAATGAAAATATTGCATCATTTATGTTCTTATTGCACTGAAATCCAAACTGTTTGATGCTCAATATATCACACGCCTGCAAAAAGTCTAAGATTCTCTTCTTAACGAGTCTTTCGATGATTTTGGCTAACGTGGGAATGAGAGAAATGGGCCTAAAATTCATGGGAGAGTTCACTTCACCACCTTTGTAGATCGGTATAACAATTGATGTTTTGAGAAAGGGTGGAAATATGCCTTCTTTAAAGGATTCATTTATCAGAGATACTAGTTGGTTCAGGGCATTATTTGGAAGATTTTAAAAAATCCTAACAGAAATGTTATCAAATCCAGTTGCGGTTTTATTTTTAATATAATGTAATGTTTCTTTCAATTCATCAATATTAGTGTCATACAAGATTAAGTTTTCCTTAACCCTCACGTTTGTTAAATTTATTAGTGGATCATAGGCTTTGGTTAGTTTTTCTGTCAATTAATCTGCAACTGTACAATAATACTCATTCAATGTGTCCGGATTCAACTCCAAATCTACTTTCTTTTTGGAATTCTTTCTTAAAAGATCATTCACTATCATCCAACTCTCCTTTGATTTGTTGGTGGCACCATCAATGCGATCTTTATAATAATTTTCTTTTGCTAACTTTATCAACTTTCGATATATTGACCTGTACTTATTGAAGTAATTATGAAAAAAATCTGTATTTGTATATTTTCTGATATAATGCAGAGATCTCATGTTTCTTGCAGAATTCTTCAATCCTTTTGTAAGCCACTGCTTTTTTTGTTCGTTTTTTATCTTTCGAATGGAAAAAATATCATTGAAAATATCAAGGAGTTCATTATGGAAGACTTGAAATCTTTCATTTATTGTTGTAGTTGATTCCCAATTCGTTTGCTGACATTTCAAATAGAACCTATTATAGTTGGATGCAGTATATAGCCTACCATAGCTAAATTTCTCATTTTTACATTTTGAAACGATGTTACCTAGTGTGCAGAAAACAGCCTCATGGTCAGAGAGACCTGCAGATACAACCGAACATGTGACTTGTTCTGAATCTAAGTTACTGCATATATAATCTATAGCAGTACTACTGTATAGTGATATTCTGGTATCCGATTTCACATGCACTGTCAAATCAAAAGCAGTCAAGAGATCAATTAGTGACTGAGTGATATTACTTTCTTCATCATTGAAATTGATATTGAAATCACCTGTTAATATTATTTTGCATTTCGCAGGAAGATCGTTCAATATTGACTCTAGTTCGTTAATAAGAATATGAGGGTCTGACAACGGTGACCTGTAAATGCATAATATGTACATATTGATTTTCTTACAGAAGCTGATGGAAAACTCGAATGCTTTTTCTTGTAATAGATTATCAAATTTGGTGATATTGGTAAAAGGTAATTTATCAGTTTAAGAGTTTATTTCTAATATCAAAGTCCCGCCATGAGTTGCTGTTTTTCTACTATATTTTGAAATAACGTTATAGTTTGGTAAATAAATAGGCTCATCATTTTTAAGCCAGTGTTCGGTTAATATTACTATTTGTGGAAAGTCCAAATTCTCCAGGAATATATACAGCTCGTCCAATTTATATCGGAGAGATTGAATGTTCAGTAAAACAATAGACACAGAGCTGTCATCTAATAATTCCGTTTGTCTAC
Organism: Gonioctena quinquepunctata; assembly: GCA_018342105.1. Taxonomy (NCBI): domain Eukaryota; kingdom Metazoa; phylum Arthropoda; class Insecta; order Coleoptera; family Chrysomelidae; genus Gonioctena; species Gonioctena quinquepunctata. Next base: position 406,133 of record JAFIRS010000814.1, on the reverse strand, counting down.
AAAACGTTTTTTGATGGGATAGTTTCGTCAGTTTTGTGTCTTATAGATTGAATATTGAGTAAGAAAGTAGCGTTTGAAGTTCTTTCTTGCTCTTTACTTAACCTAAAAAATTATCCGTACTTGGTTTGTTATGGGCGCCTATACTATGGTTGTCTTTTTGTTGAATGGGTGTTTTCGGAGCACTTGCAGGGTAATGGAGTTGGTCTTGATGGTAGGGTCCATCTTCTGTTGTTCCCTTTTTTTCGTGGTTGTGTGTTCCTTGAGTTCTGTTGCATTTTGCTACATCGGGAGGTGGGATTCGGTATTTCGCCTTAGTGGCTGGAGGGTTTCCATTTTGGTTCTTGTAGATAATGTTGTTGACAAATGATGTTATTGCTTTGCAGAGGAACCATTTCACAGGTTATTCATGGTTACATTAATATAGTTTGAGCTCTTTATTGCATTGTTACTGTCAAGCACTTCCATGTGGGATAGGAGACCAGAGAAATATAAATTTTTTGATGCTTAGGTTATTTTCAAAATCTCTTGATTTATTCTCCCCGTATTGTGGCCATATTTATAGGGATCTGAAATGAGGATTATGTTGGTGTTCATTAGACCTGCGTGTTATTGTTCTACCATAGAACGTCTCAACTTATGAGGCCAAAAGATTATCACATCGTCCCTTGAGAGATTTCTTCCGTTAATTAGTGCGGTGGATAATAGTGTTTTATCATTGCTGTTTGGATGGAGTATTGATTGTATAATAGTATCGTCTCTTTTTTGTGCTATGAGGTGTTTTAACATGCCTTTTCCATGGGTGCCCGATATGAATATGATTTTTTTTGTTTTTGGTCCATTGACTTTGCAATAATTCTCTGCAGCCGCTTTTGATGAACTTTGCTGTTCTTTTTTTCTGTTCGGTGAGCTTTTGGAGTCCTTAGATTTTTTTTTTGGATGTTGGTCCAATGCGTTTGTTTCTATTTCTTGTAGTTCCCTCAAGAGAGTTATTTCCTTTTTTTGTTGTTCTAGCTCCCAGAGTACAGCTTGTTTTCAGCTGTTAGAGTTTTGATTGAGGTCAACATATTGATTTGCATGGCGTTGAGTTCCGCCAGATCACTCTGTTGTTGTATCCAATTTGGAGTTGCTTTTTCCATTTTCTCTTGAAGCTCTGAGTTTATTTCTTTCAGAGTTGATATTTGGATATTAAGTTCACTAATTGTTGTTTTCTGGTCATTCGTTTTTTTCTAGTAAAATCTTTTCAGTATTACACGCATCTTCTTCGAAGTCAAGTGACATTCTCTGTTGCCTTTTGATGTAGATGCTTTTTTCGTCATTTTCTTTGCTCAATTTGTTAACTTCCTGTAATAATTCGCCTGGTTTTATTTCTAGTTCAAGTTCCTTATTTTTCCACAGCAATTCTTTTACACTAATCGATTTCTTCAGGGCATCATATTTATCCAGTAGGCATATTTTATCTTCTGCTTCACTTGATTTTCTGGATGCACACTCTTTGGAGCATAAGATTTTGTTGTCCTCAACTACTTGCATGCTTTTCTTCCCCTCTATACAGCTCCAGTGATATGTGTTCAGGCATTGTGTGCAGATAGCGATTGAACACTCTTTATTTTTACAGCACTTGTATTTAGCATTCATCTTTTTATTAAATGTAGTATTCAAGTTTCCAGGTCTGTTCCACTTGTCTGTTCAGTGCGAATATTTTCACCTTTAGCTCCTGGACTATTTATACATTCCTCACGAAGCTACATCCAGCAGGTGGTGATGAAACAATTTTTGTGAGGGCTTTTTAGAACTGTTCCATATTTGTTTTTGTACTAATGAATTGTTTTTTGCATTAATAGACTGTTCAGTTTAATATAATTCTGTTTACAAGTTTTTGCATTCCATTAGTCCCATTGTTTTTTGTCGCAAAAAAGAAGACATGAAACTTTGTCACTCTCAGAGATTTGTACTTGCTTTGTTCATTACGCAATTAACACTGCAAAATCTCCAGTTTTGAAATATTATTATTGCAGTTCACACTTTTGGGAATATTTTGATACCACTTTTGTCAATTATTCACTTTTAATTCTAGGAGAGAAACACGATTTTGTAGGAGCACTTTAAAAAATAAAACATCTGTAGGCATTGACTGCCTCCCTGTGATTGAATTTATCAAGTATAGTTCTTATGTTTTTTTTTTCAATTCAATTAAAGAAAGTAATGCGGAATGTTTTATGTCTATCGGTACAAGAGCTGAAAATTCCTTGATGTTTTTTAAACTAGGTCGCTTCGAATTCAGTCAAGAGTTCTGCCATTTTCATTTCACACATTGTTATGCGATAGTTGATTAAAACTCTCGATAAGAGTGCTAAGAATTTTTATCGATTAAATGTTATATAAATTAGAATTTGTTTCGGTTATTTGTGGGATATTGAAGTCTCGTAATACCACAAAGTGGGTATCATTAGCAATAACGTCAAATGAATCAACATAACATATATTCTAAAATTTGAGGAGTTAGCATTAGGTACCATGTATAGACAGTTTATAATGGATGAATTACCAAGACTGTTCAATTTAACGGAAATACTTTCTTAATCTGTGGGTGAGTTGAATATATGAGCTATATACTTTTTCAGTACTGCTCCTCTGATTTCACCGATGGTTACAGAATTTCTATCTTTTCTGAGCACCCTGTATCTAGAATCGAAAATATCTTCATCATTCAGCAGGTCTCAACTAATAAATTTTGATAAAACTACGATTATTTTGTTCCTAAACCTCTACAGTATTGGTAACTCTTAACTGCGTTCTTAATACTGAAGTATCGATACCCTGATTTCAACATATTATGTTCAGGAAGTAACTTAAGTGATATCATGGAATAACACTATAATAATTTTGAAAACGGGAACATTCTCAATTAAAAATTGAATAGAAATATTTTTCTGTGAATTGAAAAATCCACGATAAAAATGAAGTTATTTTTTGTAATATCTGAGAGAAAACGTTCTTCTTTGCCTCATTCATTTATGGGTTCTTAATCAAGACTGGAATTGAAAATCAAATAACTATCTGAATAGAAAAGCAAATTTTCACCTCCAGTTTTTTTCTTTTGAGTTAGGGTCCTTTCTCAATATCTATCAGATGTAGGTCAATGTCCAGCGTGGCTTGAGCCGGGGAAGTAGTTGTTTTCTGTTGAATATTACAAAAAATAACTTTTCATCATGGATTTTTCAATTCACAGAAAAAAATTTTTTTTCAATATTTAAATGAGAATGTTTCCTTTTTCAACATCAATACCCCACAAGAGGTTATCTTGAACGATGGAAGATATTTCAGTCGCAGATGATTCCACATATGATTTTATGAATGTCCTGCTCATATTTTCAAACAATAATTTTAGTACTGGTGGTTACAATTCATGATTTACAGCTAGATATAAAAATGATTTGACATAATCTTGTTCCTGATTAGTCAACAGAGAAATGGAAATTCTAAACAATGAATTTATTATCACCTAAGAGTATTAGAATCTAGAAAGTGGTTAAACACATCTACATTCTATCTGACAGTCAAAGTGCTATCAAAACCCCCAACTCTATACAGATGAAGTCTAAACTGGTCTGGAAATGCCTCCAGAACCTCATCGAGTTGGCAAAACACAACAAGGTCACCTTGATGTGGGTGCCAGGTCATAGAGGCATGGAAGGCAACGTTAAAGCGGACCAGCTAGCTAGACAAGCATCTGAAACGCTATTCACAGGGCCAGAACCTGTGCAAAGGATTAGCAAAAACCGATGCAGGACCCTAATCGATGAGTGGATAAAAAGACGACACCAACAATATTGGGATCAAACTGTCGGGCAAATACATAGCAAAGTCATGGTAGGGCACCCAAACCGGACCCTGACGGCTGACCTTCTGAACCTGAACAGAACGGAGGCACCTATAATAGTAGGTCTGTTGACTGGACACTGCGGTCTAAGAAAACACCTAAACACCATGGGAGTACGCAGGGGAACCGTGGAGTGTAGGCTATGTGATGTAGAGGAGGAAACAGCCTCTCATATTATCTTCGACTATGACGCCCTAAGTAGAAGGCACAGAACCTTGGAGTTTTTCCTTTTTATTATTTTTTTCCGACGTGAATACCAAACAGTAGAGATGGAGATTATCAATTAGATCTGATATTTTTTTGCCGTTGTAAGTTGTTCCAAACTTCATGTTTCACAGGCCGATTTTTCGTCGATTACAATAGTATAGAACTGAAATTTCAATATTTTAACTTGGAAAAAGTTGGATTTATCGGAGCACGCGCTCTCAAGCACTTGGTTTAGCTACTACTCATTGAATTAATACATTTTGGGTCTAATATCCATCATATAACAACCACTTACCTGGCTAATACTTAAAAAAATATTGATGGATAATCCTGTAGTCAGTACCACTACTCTGGTCAATGGGAAGTGAAAAAGTCATCTGCCCTACAAAAGGTTTGGTAAAAATGATTGGGGGTCGGCGGGGTCCGCCATGTTGGATTAAAGATATAAAAAGTGTTTTTTCTGAATAATTTCTCAACGGTTGATCTTAGTACAAACATTTAAAGAAGACTTAATTTCCTTCATTTTTTGTATGAACACTTTTTTCGTAAGTGATTTTACTTGTTGCGTATAATTTTTTTTTAGTGTCACTATGGCAATAATTTATACAAAGTATTATTGAGATGAGTGTATGGACTTTCAAAGTTTTGTGTAGACTGCACCTCGTTTTTGTATTACGAAGTGATATCGAAAAATCTCCAGGATTTAATTGTATTCATCTAGTCAAATAAATATGTTCCGTGGATATTGTAGATGGTTCACAAGACACGAACTGATGTTTTCTTCAGGAAAAATTCCAAATTCACGAGGTTGAATATCTTATTCTGGACTACCCAATATATTCATTTCAGCATGTGCTTACCAGATTACCAATCCTTAATTGCTTCTCTTGTAGGATAAATTATCTATTGAGGGTTATCTATGAACGAAATCACTACGATTCGAATGCCGTCAATGTTTTCGATGGATACCAATCTGATAGTGACAAGGAAAATACAAAGAGTGACAACAAAAATACAAAGAGTGCAGAAAGACTTTGCCGAACGAAGATGCAGATGTCCGCGGAATTTCTTTTGATGAGACAATGACGGTTCAAGTTTCTCAAGAACGATTTTTGGGCAATGATTTCGATGCTGAAATAAAAATTCCAACGGGCTGCTTTCACTGATAAGCAGGCCAACGAAGATGCTGATGTTTTGATTGTCAATACAGCGATTTCCTTCTGCTCATCATTCGATGCTGTTTTAATCGTTGGTGAAAACGTCGACCAAAATACAAAATTCAAAATTTTATTCATCACTTGAAACTCCCGTACATAACATAGTTATACATTACACACAGAAGCTTATTGGACTAGTCAACAATAGAAATGGTAAAAGCTAAAATAGTTAAAATATAGAATATATAGTAGACAATATAGTGTAGTAGACAATACATATATAGAAATACATTAGAATACACTTTGGAAATTTTTATTTGACTATTTTTTTTTATTTTGCCTGCAGAGTAAAATGCTTTCCTCAAAAGATATTCTCTTAACTTTGTTTCATAATTCTTTTCACTTTCCGAATTCATCATCATCATCATCAAGTCTTACCTACATATCCAAAAAAAATTATATACATGTAAAACTTAATGAACTAGTCGGACGAAAAACATTCAATAACTCTACAAAGCATAAGAATCATTTTAAAACCAATATCTTCTTTCGCAAACTGAGGAGAGGCAAAACTGATCAAAGAGTGTATATCGCGAATAGTTTTAAAGAGAAAGAAGCAGCCAAAAACATCCTTTGCACATGCGGTTAGCGACACAACATCATCCCTCTCCAACCAAGGCTTGTGCGAAGAAACAGAAGACTCAATCCCGGCATTGGTATCAAAGATCAGAATGCCAAACCGGAACACATCGTAGATACTGGAGCCCACTTTCTCGATGCTTTGTATGGTGACAACATGGAAGAGAAAACCTTGGAAGGAGTCCGCTAGCAACATTTAGCAAAATGGACAATGAGAAGCAAATTTCACCTAGTTTCTTTGCCGCCAACGGAGGAGGCTGCACGGTACCAAGCAGGGCCCACTACCAAGTTCAAAAATTTTGTGGAACCCAGAAAAAAACATACGACTGGCGCTGGAAACTTGGTACCAATTGGCTCACTTCAGTAGCAATATCAGAGAAACCTGCCCCAAGATACCTTATCCATTTCATGCAACTGCAGGAAGGCATGCGGTGAAGAATGTTGCCGCAGAAAATGTGGGTTTAAGTGATCTATTGTATGCGGATTCTGCAATGGTGAATAATGTGAGAATTCACCAGAGGTTATCATCGAGAGCGACGATAAGGCAATGACATGGATGGAAGCCTATATTCTCAGTGAGGAAAATGGGTGAAATGATAATACTAACAACGAAGTCGATTATGAAGACATCAACATCAACCGACCACGACCATAAAAAAAAAGAAATAATAGTAATATTCTCAAGGACATGAATTACGGAATAAGAGCCGTAGGGGACGGTGGGGGAATCACGGACGGCGGGTAATATCGAACACTAGGGTATTCGCATGTTAGAAAGAAATAGTAGATATCTCGAGTATCGCAATCGTGAGTCGGACCCGAACTTAGTGCCGAACAGTAACTGGTGAGGTGAAGCCGCGCTCGGTGTTCAAGGTTAGTTAATCCTTTTTTCTTCTTGTAATTTCATCTAATTTTTTATATAAATTGTATACGTGTATAATACTCTATGCAAAAAATAGTAATCTGATATTTTTGTTGTGAAGTAACGACTAAATATATAACTTATTAAAATAATCACCACGTGAATTGCAAGTTTGTAACCTCAAAAAATTAAATAGTTTTAGGTTTCTGTGTGTATCGGGTATTGGCGGACGAATTGAGTGGGGCAATCTCGGACGTCCGTGATTACCCCGCTTACTATTATAGGTCCAGTTTAACAATTTTTAAAACGTCAAACATATTTCAGATGCCGCGTGATTATAAAAGGAAGACGGAGAAAAAATATAAATTAGAAGACCTTGAAAGAGCCGTTCAAGAAGTTAAAAATAAATCACTTTCACTGGGAAAAGCAGCCACTGTATATGCTGTTCCAAAAAGCACTATACACGACTATCTCAACAAAGATATTGTGAAGATGCCACAAACTGGAAGGAAGGCCATATTTACTGAAGGACGAGAAAAGGAATTAGAAGAACACATTTTAAAATGTAGCAGATTATTTTATGGTCTAACTATAGAGATGGTACGAAAAATAGCTTTCAAATCTGCTGAAGTAAATAAATTAAAGCACAATTTTGATAAGAATACTGCAATGGCGGGAAAAGATTGGTTTTAAGAAAAGACAACCCAATATTTCTCTGCGGAAACTTGGAGCCACTTCCATCAATAGAATATCAGCGTTTAATCAAAGTGAAGTGAAGATATTCTTCGATAACCTCGAAGCTACACAAAAAAAATATCAGTTTAATGCTAATCGCATTTACAATGTTGACGAGACCGGCATTTCAAATGTGCAAAGAAATTCGAGGATTTTAGCTCCGAAAGGACAAAAACAAGTCGGCATGGCCACAAGTGGTGAGAGAGGTACCACAACAACTGTTGTTTGCGCATTCAGTGCTTCGGGGAAGTATGTTCCTCCGTTTTTTATTTTTGAGAGAAAACGAATGGATGCTCAACTACTGCGTGGAGGCAACGCTGATATGGTAGCAGCAGTTAGTGATCCGGGTTGGATCAATGAAAACCTATTCATAGATTGGTTACATCATTTTATCTCATATGCAAAACCAACTGTTGAAGAACCTATATTACTCGTGTCAGACAATCACGAAAGCCATGTAAGTCTTGCTTGCTATCTGCTATGTCGGCAGAATGGGCTAGTGCTGATATCCCTTCCACCACATACATCGCACCGTATGCAGCCACTGGATTTAACATTTTTTGGACCGCTTAAGACTGCATATAACAAAGAATGTGATTTGTACATGGCTTCAAACATTGGACGGAGAATTACACAGTTTGAAGTTGTGGAACTTTTTACTAAAGCCTTCAATCGCATCAGCAATATAGAGAAAGCAGCAAATGGCTTCAGATCAGCTGGTATTTGGCCATTAGATACTACTAAATTTGACGAAATGTTCTCCGACTTGAGATCACCTGACATTCAGATAGCATCGGCATCAAATGTACAAAGAGCAGTAACACCTAATATCCAAATGGCACCATCTATCCAAAGAGCAACGACACCCGATGTTCAAATAACATTATCATCATTCATGCATAGAGCAGTTCACCTGATGCTCAGATAGCTCCAATGGCACTTTTACAAAAAGTAGTGGCAGTGGACGATCAGATAGACTCGACGTCATCTGTACAAAGAGCGGCGGCACCTGACGCTCATATAGAATTGTCACAATCTATACTAAAAATAGTGACACCTGAAGCTCAGATAGCACCGATGGTACCTGTAATTGAAATGGTGGCTCCTGATGGTCAGATACCATCGTCACCATCTTTGCAAAGGGCAGTACCACCTGAAGCGCAGCTTGTTCGGCGCAAATCCTTAACCGTTTCAGCTTCACCAGTATCCAATGCATTAACTCCTCTACGAAATATCATCAGTATTCCACAACTACCACAACCAAAGAATATACAGAATTACAGAAAGAAACATTCAATTATAATAACAAGTACGCCAATGAAAGATACTTTAGAAGAAAAAGAAGAAAAAAGAAGAAGAAAGCGGACCAAAAAGAAAACGTTAAGACTGAAAATATTAAAGCAGAACGAAAAAAGAAGAAAAAGGGGAAAAAGAGGAAAATAAGACTGATAGTACCAATAAAAGAAAGAAAGGTGTAAAGAATTTTAAAGGTTTTGAAGATCACCAGGTTTTATGCAAGAAAAATAAATCCACTAAGAGAGCTACGGAAAATGAAGAAGTATATTATTGTTTGATTTGTAATGAAAAGTATGAACCTCCAATAATCGAAGACTGGATAATATGCTATAAATGTAAACTCTGGGCCCACGAAAATCGTACCAGTGGTGAAAGCACGTCTAGAGGATTTCTCTGTGATTTCTGTGCTGATTAGGCTATGTTCGTGATTACCCCATACGCCATCCGCAATTATCCCACATGCTGCGGGTAATTCCGGACACCAAGTGTTTTGTTTTTTCCTCAAAATTTCATTTTATACTAAATATTTATCAAAGTTGGTTATGATAGTACAAAAATGATTAGTTTAAGATAACATTTATCAATAAAAGACTTTTATAACTTTATTTCTTTTTGTTTTATTACAGTTCTCCCTTAGGTGTTCGCAATTACCCCACCATCCCCTACTCAATTGCAAAAAAGGCTGCGGATTAGGGTACACCACAATTTAACAAAAACGGATGATGGTGTGGAAATCAATTGACGTTACAAAATTATAATTATACAGGGTGTTTCAACATGTTAATATTCAAGGAGGTTGTTCTTGGGTCCATTTTGAGTAACAAACTTCGGTTGAACATATGTCCTCAAAGTCCTAACCTTTGAACTACAGGGTGCTAAAGTTTATAAAAACAGATATTTTTGTATGATAACTTTGGTATGACCTAGATATTTTTGTGAAATGAATTACGCATCTTCTATGCATCAAAAAGCATTTTCTTCTGTACAACATGATTTTTTATTCTTGCCAGTGGCGTTTGTGCGGGATTTGCACTGATTCATCTTAAAGAAAAAAGTGATACGCCACTGCCTTTTCTCATAATTAAAATTATTTTTAAAACCCTCAATCTGAGCAAATCTGTTCTCATGATTTGTTTTCGTTCGACGTACAGTTTTCGCATAAAAAAATAAAATTGATCGATTTGCACGTTGTTATGAAATTCGGTATTGAAAGTCTAGTAGGTAAGAAGCAGATTTTGTTTTGTAGACATCAACAGTTTTGACAGTTGTCTACCAAGACTAGTTGTCACGTATTTAAGTGATGAAAATTAACAATATTATTAAAAAAATATGTATGGCTTGCTGATGGTAACGCCAGGCGGTTGTATGAAGACCGCTTTCCGAATAGAAATGTTCCTTATGCACGAACATTTTCAAACATTCATATGGAGTTGCGCGAAAAAGAAAGTTTTGAACCAGACAATCATCCAAAAGAAGTACAACGTACTATAAGAACACCAGAAAGTGAATAAGATGATTTGAATTCAATTGAGGAAGATCCCGGATTGAGGTAGTACCGCCACGAGACAGTTGAATTGGGGAATTATAAAAATATGTGAACAACACCTCTATAAAACTTTGACAAGTTTCATCATCCCGAACCAGGGATATATACAGGGTGTCCCTGGACTTCCTCTTTTCCTCTCGGAAATGTATAGATGGGGTCAAAATATCACCAGTACTTCATATAACGGGCCCTCAAAGTTACGAAATGAAAAATGTTTTTCTTTGATAACTTTCAAAGTGAATAATAGAAATTATCTAAATTTTGGTGATGGACTAAAAAATGAATTTTTTCGATGAGCTTTCATGCAGGAGACAGTTGTTTTGCTACAAAGTTAGGAACGGACTACCCCCGATGGTCCACACCCCAAAACTTTGAAATGACAGATAATTTTTCAAAAGTTTTCAACAAAATAAGGTTACGTTGACAATTTTCTGAATAAAAGTACTCGTGTGTGTAGTGTTTTTGAAATCAACTTCAGTTAGAAAAACGCTCTGTGTGTGGATACGAACAATCGACAAGATATATGTCAAGATGAAGTCCCTGTCTGGGAACATGTCCTGTAATTGTGTGTTTATTTAAATAAAAACTGTTGTCTTTATGATAGACTTTCAATTAAATACACAACAGTGTGGAAAGTCGATCGGACCAACGATTCTTAATAAAAATGCAGTTTTACTCGACGACATCAAACCCGATCGTCCACCATTATTTGAAATGAAAAATTTCCACAGTAGAAATACTAATGCTAACGTTAATTCAACAACATTAATAACAGGGATAATACAAAATATGCTAAAATAAAGTCGTAAACAAAAAGTACAGTACCTAGTTGAGAGTTTCATTCACTATCTAGATATTTTCTCAGATGAAATATCAAGTTATGTAGATTCGTGGTGTTCTCGAACTAACAAGCTACTCCACTATGAAATATCGAATTCAGTCCATATTTTGTATGTACGCGTGGAATAAGCACGTTTCGTGTTGTGTTATCTGAATCTCATGAAACTCAACATTTGAATGTTGCAAATTCGTATTCACAGCTTAAATGTTGAGGAAGGAGTTTCACTGATAAGTATAATTTCATGGGGGAAAATTTTCAACCCAAAGATAAATTTAGCTGAAAAAACGCACATCAGAAGACATAACTGATAGAAAGCAAACGAATGAACTACAAAAACGGCTGCACATGAATAGGTGAAAAATATCCGGTGAATAAATTTATGTTCCATTTCTTCCACAGATGTTGACAAAAACACCTTATAGAAAGAAATAAAATTAGTGTGGATAAAAAATGACAACTGGAATGCGATTTTGTTTTGTTGAGTGGTGCGTTGTCATTGTATTGTCAATATTCTAATAAGACAGTTTGAAGTGTTTTGATATGGCCGAACAGTTTACATTCAACGAATATGCAGATATGCATGCATTGTGTGGACGAGCATTTGGTAATGCTGCAGAAGCCCGTCATCTGCATGCCGCGCATTTTCCCAATCGAACGTTACCGGGAAGAGAAACGTTCGAACGTGTCGATCGCAGCTTGAGGAAGATAGGTATGTCTAATGGATAATTAATTGGAGCCTGTTTTTTTATTTCGATATTATTGTAGGTTCAATTTTGCCTAGGGCTATGCGTACCGTTGTATTGAAGGAAAATATTTTGGAAGCTGTCGCTGATGATCCTTCAATGAGCATCAGAAAACTATTAGAACAGTTACATACATCCAAGTCCACTATTCATAGAATAATCAGGGAACAACTGCTTCACCCATATCACATCCAGAAGGTACATGCCATGACACCTGAAGATTTTCCAGCACGACTGGAATATGCCCATTGGTTCCTGGATAAGCAAAGAGAGGATATGACTTTTATTACTCTAGTTTTATTCACTGATGAAGCAGGTTTCAGTAGAGATGGAGTAATCAACTCTCATAATCTCCACATATGGGCCGAAGAAAATCTTCATGGGATATTGCAAACAAAACACCAAGGGAAATGCAACGTGAATGTTTTAGCTGGTATCGTAGGAAACCATCTTATGGGATCATTCGTTCTACATGACCGATTGAATGGAGAACGTTATTTGGAGTTCATTCAGAACGATTTGAATGGACTTTTGGAACATGCACCACTGCAAACCCGAAGACATATGAGGTTTACGCATGATGGCGCTCCTCCTCATCTTAGTTTGATTGTGCGGGACCATCTGAACCAGATTTTCCCCAATAGATGGATTGGTAGAGGTGGGCCATATTCATGGCCACCGCGGTCTCCGCATTTAAATCCATTGGATTTTTTTCTGTGGGGGCATCTGAAAATCCTCGTTTACGCTGCACCTATTCACACCAGAGATGCCTTGTTGAATAGAATTACATTACATTGTCTCAAATATTTTTTTTGCTTCGCTTTTCGGGGACATCAGTTTTCTGAGTTGCCGACTTTCTATATCGAAAAAAATTTCCTGAGTCGATTGGGGTGGCAGGAGCCTCACTTCAAAAAAAAATTGTTTTCGCGTTTCAAATCAAAAAGTCCTTTGAAATTTTTTGATTTCGTCGAAAATAATCTTTTTGTCTCGTGGCGGTACTACCTTAAGTACACGAAAAATTGGGAACAATTTGAATATCTCACATATTCTCCATGACATTTTTTTATATTCCTACCATATCCAACTGATTCAGGCGGTACTCCCTCACGACTTTCCATTACGGATGAACTTTTGCCTATAGTTCCTTCAAAAAGGGTATGAAAATCCATTATTTTATATTGAAGTTATTTTCCCCGATGTAGCTAATTTTTCAGAAACGTCATCCAAAACTTTCACAATAATTTTTTTGGGGAAAACCCATATGCAATCCTGGAATCTCGTCACCAGGAGCAGTTTTCGGTTAACGTGTGGCCTGGAATATGCAGTGATTATTCAATTGGACCCTATTTTCTTTATGCGAGATTGAATGGGCATAATAACCGGCAGTTTCTTGAAGAAAAATCGCCAGCCTTGATGGAAGATTTTCCCATGTTAGTGAGAAATCGACTGTGGTTTATGCACGACGGGGAGCCAGCGCACTCCAGTGCTCTAGTGCGCGAATATTCAAACCAAAATTACAATATCAGCTGGATAGGTCGCGGAGTACCACAGGCATGGCCACCTAGGTTTCGGACTTCAATTGTTCAGATTATTTTCTGTGGGGTCATCTTATGACATTGGTTTACACCACACCAATTCATACTGAAGAGCAGTTGAGAAATCACATCATAGTTTCTTGCAAAACTATTAGAAACAGTCCTGACATTTCCCAAAGAGTACGTGAGTCCATGAGAAAAAAGCAAGGGCAGTTTTTTTCAAAAGTGGTTTAGCGAGATGCAAATTAATGCATTTTATTTTTTTAAGCGAAAACTGTACGTCAAACGAAAACAAATTTTCAGACAAGATATGCTCGGAAAAGAATGATTTCAAAAATAATTTTCACTTTGAGATAAAGAATTGGCGTATCACTTCTCTCTTCAAAAGCATTCAGTGCAAATCCCGCACCACTGGCAAGAATAAAAAATTATGTTGTACAGCTGAAAATGCCTTTCGATGCATAGAAGATGTTTACTACTTTTCACAAAAATATCTAAGGGCATACCAAAGTTATAAAAAAAACCTGAAAACTTCAGCACCCTGTAATTCAAAAGTTAAGACCTTTTGGGAATATTTTCATATGAAATTTTTTTCTCAAAATGGACCCAAAAATAACTTTCTAGCTTTCTCAAATATTAGGCATGTTCAAAAGGGAAACATTCTCAATTGAATATTGATAGAAAGATTTTTCTGTGAATTGAAAAATCCACGATTAAAATGAAGTTATTTTTTGTGAATGTCTAACAGAAAACAACTACTTCCCCGGATAAAGCCACGCTGGACATTGAACTACATCTGATAGATATTCTGAAAAGGCCCTAACTCAAAAGAAAAAATCTGAAATTGAGAATTTGCATTTTCATTCAGATAGTTATTTGATTTTCTATTCCAGTCTTAATTAAGAACTCATAAAGATGAATGAGGCAAAGAAGAATGTTTTCCAAAAGAAAGTACTCACCAGAAATCATTCGTAACATTGACGCAGGAGAGACATCGCATTCACTAGGTCTTCAATACATTTTTGTCGACGAAAATCTATTTCACGCTTCCACGATCATCAGGAAGACCGGAAGAAATGGGAAGCACATTTTCAAGAAGAAATCTCACTTTGCAAAGATGGAAAAAGTTAGAATCATCTTTTTTGGAGAGATACTTTGAAATTAGTGTTTTCTGATATTTAAACCTGTCATGGGGTATGATAGATTGATTTGTTGAAAATATAAACAGGATGTTCATTAGGCATGTTATTGAGAAACACCCTGTATAATGAATAGCTACAAATGATTCGTTGAAAATATGAACAGGATGTTCATTTGCTTTGCAGAAGCTTGTTGCGAAATGAATGAATATCAAATCCTCCAATTCGAGATAACCACCTGTGGACCAGTTTCGGGTAATTTACTCTCTGCAAACCCGAATAAAATTACTAACAATTTATTTTCTTCTTAGTTTCCTTCGAAGTGTTGTTGATGGCGTAGACCAGTTGTGATATAAATCTGGTCTGCATTGATCATTGTCTGCTTGATTTATTCTTTCAGTGATTGGGTCAACTACCCAGATACCGATCCAAAGGTGGCCAGCCCGATTTAGGGTGATTAATATTCCTCCATTTCTCAAAGCGCAAAGTATTTTTCTAGGACCATCAGATATAATCCAATGTTCCTCTGAGTATAAGCCAGAAAAATTGTTTTCTTTCGATGGATATTTGACCCAACATATTCTGGTTAGAAGTATTCAGCAATCCCGAAAAATAAAACAATTTAATTTTCTAATGTTTCCTTTTTTCATATACAACACGCCTCATAATCCACAGGATCATCGTATAACTATATTTTGACTATTGTCATTGATTGATGAAAATTTCATTCCATCATCGCATACATTGCGGGATAGGAGAATGAAACTATTTCCAGGAAGCAATTGGTACGCACCAATAAGAATAGTGCTACAGATTTCAGACTGGCTTTCGGTCGAAGAAATGTTGTTTTATCTCTTCATTATTTTCATTTCCAAGACGATGCCCAAAGGAGCTGCTCCCTACTTCAACGAATTCATAGTATTTCATCATAAAATTCGTATTTATCTTACAAGAAACAATCAGGATTTATTCGTTCCTCAAACTTTATACTGCAGTATAAATTCCTCATTTCCTTAAAGTTACTCAAGGGTTGTTATAGTATTACCGTCTCTTTGTTACCACCATTCATTCAATTTCCGTGCTGGACTAATGGGACACCTTGAATAAGATTACAACAGAAATAAAACAGTGAAATCCATGTTTGTTATATGTTGAGGCATTACTTCACGAAATTATTGGTATATGAAGTTGTCCATTTCAAATAATTTGGTTTCATTGGAGATACATTAACAGAAACATACCTTTGAGCTTTACTGCTTTTCGAAGCTCTGAAAAGTTATATTCCAAAGTAAATAGTTTTCATAATTTTTGGAAATTTTAGTATTTTCTGATCATTTTGAAATATTCACCATTATATTCATAACCTTCATTTGTATCCTCTTCAACCTATAGAGGGTGTTTCATAACTATGGTGCCAAATTGAAAAAGGTTTCTCTCAAATAATAATAATATTTATTCAGTTTGGTATGTTCACAGAAAGTTAACATGAGTTGACCAATCAAATGTGTGAATAAATATGGTGATGTTCCCATAAAAGGTTTATACCTCGTACATGGGTAAATGGATTAAAGTTAATTGAATAGAATAATGATGAATAATGATGATGTGAGTGAGTGAATGATGATTACATACATATATATTTCAATAAAACATTACTTTATGTCAACACTACATGATTGATAATAATTAAAAGCAGAAAATAATTAATTTCAAGAATATTTTTTGTATCTATACATTGATATATTTGCGTTTTTGGTTGTTTTTATCCACGATTTCAGTTTTTTCTTGAATAGTGGAATTGAAATGATTTCTTTGAGTGAAATTGGAATCGAACTATATGTTTTCGGACCTAGAAAGTGGAACGACCTCTGTAACACATTTTTTGGGGGTTTTGGAGTACGTATAGAACCAGTTTTGTATCTTGTGTTGTATTTGTGATTTATTTCATTGAGTTCACTACGATGAAGGTGTTTCCTCAATACAATCTGGTAATTACATATTTGTCTAATGTTAAGTGAGTCCGTTTCTGAGAATGAGTCGTTTGTATTGTATGTAAAGGGTTTTTTATACATACATTTAATTATCATTCTCTGGATTGTTTCCAACGGTTTAAGATGATACCATAAGTGAGGTGACTTTCGATCAGAGAATAGTATAGAATCCTAAGATATCGAATTTCGAGTATTTCACGTAAATACTAGAATTTATATAACAGAAACCCGAGGGGGAAACAACTCTTTAAATAGGTGTACATGCAGACATTTAAATATTTCAGTACGACTTTAAGTACCAAAATATCTTAAATATACTTAAATTATTTCAATATCAGTTTCAGTACTTCAGTATCAACAAATACCGCTTCATACTTTAAATATTACTTTCATTCCAAAAATATCCACTCCATACTTTAAATATTATTTTTACTCTCAAAATATCCACAATATATTTAAAATATTTCAATATAATTTTCAGTATTTCATTACATTTTAAATATTACAATATCCTTTTCAGCCCTAGAATATATTTAAAATATTTGGGATGCAGTTCAGTCTACAATTTATGTTTGCCGCCGGGATTTACCAACATTTTCTTGCATAATTCGTTAGTGTGTGTCTAGCTGGCAGGTTGATACTGGTTGTAGGTAATATTCGAAGTGAACTGGTGAACTTGATACTTTTGTGGCAGTTTATTGTTTATTATTAAAACCATGTCTTCAACAGGTAAGTTTTGTGATTTCTTCGTCATTTTAATATCATGTTATTTATCTAATTATAATTAATACTTAGAGGTTATATATTAACAAACCAGGCATTATTTGAATTTTTCGTTTTTTTGTGGCAATGATGGAATAAGTGATAACATTTATTTCTATGCAACGTTTTTTTTGGGTGGTTCGTGGTGTACTGCGCGGCGGGAATTTGAAGTACAGAGTATATATATTTAATAGATAGCTTTTGTGGTATGGGTTTCGGCGGTCGGCGGCCGTTGACGACGCTGTTATGATTTGAATTTATGATTGAAGTTGGAGGAGAGGACGCACGAACATGATCTTAAACTGGATAGAATGGTTCGTTTTTGCTTTCCCAGGAGTTTCAGGGCACGTAGAGCGTTGGGCCTTCAGGGTGGTTTGAGCGCACGGCTGGCTAAGGTTTATCAAAAGACGTTTGCGTCGTGGACATATAATACGACGAATGAATAATTAGAAATAATGATATTGGAAATTGCGAAAAAAAATTGTGCCTATTTTAATTCTGTTTTTGCGACTTGAATATTTTAATCATTCCCCGCGGGATTTGTATCTATTGTAATCGACTTGCTATAGTTATTGAAAAATGGTTAAGCCTCACTCAATATTACTGTGGGTGATTTGGCAGTAAATCCTCGTTTATTTTTATGGAAGTATGTGATGGTAGCAAAAGCAAATAGGTATATTTTGATTTTGCAGGTTTTTTACAAGAAATCAAAGATGCCGGGTTTTATTATTAATTTACTCAATATAAGTGGGTATAACAATAGAATAGTTTTATCCACTTTGCCCGAAGATGATATCCACCAGTTGGAGAAATTTTCTAGAGAAGAGTTACCAAGTATGATAGATATCACTGATGAAAACGAGCAAAAAACATATTTTGGTTTATTCAGTTCTAATTACGAAAAGTTTAAAATCCCATGTGGATATAGAAGGACACTTTTGTGTTTGAAGGATCATATTACCAAACTGAACTATTCCAGTCAGTCTCTCCAAAGTGAGAAGAGAAAGGCTGAATCACAAACTGATAATAGGAATAAAAAGTCTGACTCGGATTCACAAGATATGAACAAATCCAACCGAGAATTCAACATTAATGAAGAACGACTCAAACTGAATAAACAGTTAGTTAATTACATAAAGTATCTCAGGAAGAAAGAAAATTTAAAATTATATTAAGAAATTGATTTCGATGTGAAGATGTCAATGCTCTGGATTCTTCATCCACGAGTAATGATGCCTCTGCTTTAATACCATGTTTTATTTGCAATTTGGAAGTAAAAGTGTCTACATATTCAATGGGTAGCAAATACTATTTAACCCTGTCAAATGTTTATAAACATATAAAAAAATATTTAGATGAAAAATAATCAAAAAAATGTTTACTGACAACTTTAGATACTTTTGTATCAAAAGCATCCACTTCTGGGCAGCCTGGCAATGGACCCGATGATACAAATATACCCAAAAAAAATGGATTAGACTCAAATTTTTAGAAAGCAGAGATGTTGGTGATCAGGTACCCAACATTCTCTGCTCAACAAATTCGGCTGCGATACCTCAAATAATAAAAACAAATAAATGGAAACAAATGAAGTATAGTCGAGAGAAAAGAGTAGCCGAAAATGAGATGCGGCATCGTTGGATGAACGACAATCAATTTTAACAAGGGTTTTTCCGATTATAAATGATATCGAATATGTCATTGATAAAGAACCAGATAATATAAGCAGAAATTAGTGAAAATGTTGAGAAATCGAAAGCGTTAGAATTGCTCATTGAAGCTGCAGAAAACAACGCAAAAAAATCTACAAGCAAGAGATTTCAAAAAGAAGTGAAGCTGTTTTCTAATTATATGTACCTGACGGGGGGATTCCTTTTGTATGAAACACTCTATACTAATTTAAAACAATCCTTACCCTCTCTTTCATCTGTCAGAAAAACCCCCCAAAAAGAATTTGGCGTTTTTGAGGGCAAACTCCGTTTTGCAGAATTGAAAAAATTTCTGGATAAACATAACTATCCAAATAATATATGGGTAAGCGAGGACGGGACTGCCATAACGGGTAAGTAAGCAAAAAATCAATGTATCGAACATTTTATTTTCACAATAACTGTTCGATAGTTGTCTCGTTTCAGGTCGAATTCAGTACGACTCCAATACAAATAACATAATTGGTTTTGAATTACCCATTGATGAAAAATCGGGTTTGCCGATGCCCGAGTCATACAAAGCTACAAGTGCTAAGACTGTTGAGGAAATCTTCAAGAGAAGTGTCCAAAGTAGATACGCCTACTTGATAATGGCAAACACATTCCTCTAATCGCCGAAAAGTACTATGCAATTGCATATAGCGATGGCTGGTATATTGGGAGATTAATGGAATTAAGGAAAAACTTGTTATCAAATTTTTGAAATATGATCTTGATTCGTTTGTGTGGCCAATGAAGGACGACATACAGGAAGTGTCGATTGAATTTATTTCCGAAGGTCCAATATCTTTGCAAGGTTACCATCCGTTTCAACTCAATACTTAGTCCATCATTGAACAAAATCCACAAAAAATACAAATCTTTTAACAAAGAAATTGAACTCATTTAGGAATTTGTATGTCTGAACCACTTAAGGATTATTCAAATGTTATTTTTTTTTATTCAACTTTTTTTTTACTCACGAACTGTGATATTTTATACATGTCATGAAAATTGACCTATCTTCGCGGTTTTTCATTATAATATGGTTTCGTTGATATTATTTGTTGATATTTATTTGTACACTCGTATACTATGTCTGTTTTTTCAGTGTAAGCATAAGTAAACTGGACCGCATAAATAGTAGTAATTTTTTCTGGTAGATTGTTCCTAGAGTTGATCTGAAGTTTTATCAGCATATCTTGTTTTTAGTTTGACATTTAAACTTTTATTTATTATATTAATATGTATTATTTATTTTATTCATGAATAAATATTTATTTTTTCAGTTATTTTCCCTGATCCTCAAATGGAGGATTTTTGAATGAAATATAATGTGTCCCAATACCTTGAAACCGTTCATTTTAAGTTCTCACCAACAGATATACACTTTAGGTATTTTAAAACACGGGTTAAATTATACTAAAATCGTTATTCCTTCAGTTCAACATAGATCACGTTTTTATTACTTTAATTACACCAAATATTTTATTCACTATGTTCATTGCATTTCCATTTATTTACTAAGTACATTTCCAGTATTTTCAATTCCTTCAGTTTAATTATTTTCAATACATCTCTGGTACTTTAAATACCTTCAGAATACTTGAATTATTTAAATACATTTTCAGTATATTAAATATTATCATTATCCTAAATATACTTCAAATATTTCAGTATACTTTAAATATTTTAATTATCGGATATTTAATTATGGTGTACATATTTTGGGTAGTTGTTTCCCCCTCGCAGAAACCGAAGCTTTTTTGTCAGGTAATGAATATGTTTATCCCATTTGAGTTGATTATCGATAAATATACCAAGGTATTTGACACTGTCAGTAGACTGGATTTTTACCATACCTGTATCACTATTAATGTTCAGTTCATTGAATTTTGAAAGATATTTTTCATAGGATGTGAATGGTACAAATATAGTTTTATCAAACTTTACTGTCAGCAGGCGGCTGTCAAACCAATCAATTATTGTTCCAAGGTCTTCCTCTATTATAGGTTTCAACAAGTCCCACGTCTTGTATCCATATATTACGGCTGTATTATCAGCAAAACTAATTATATCTCCTTTCAGGTATAGTTTATATATATCATTCAGATATATATTGAACAGAATTGGTCCCATAACTGTACCTTGTGGAACACCAAATTTAACTGTTCTACTTTTGTTGATGACATCACCTATTTTCACTATTTGTTTTCTTCTATATGGGTATAGTCCATCCAATATCGATTGCAGAAGCTGTTTCTATAGGGAGCAAATAAAAACTCACTCCGCTAACACGAGCGTATATGCGAAGAAACAGAACGAAAAATAATCTGTACTACTTGTATACAGTCTCCGTCGGCACAAAGAGCCCGCTGGTCAACGTGGACTTGAGTGACTGCTGTCTGTTCTACAACCGATTCGTCTGGGCCAATCAAGTCAGACATCAATGCTGGCAGGTGTGTCTATACGATGGGAGGTCATAAATCACGCGTTATATTTGTGTTTTAATAGCTCTGAAAGATTAAAAACCAGTAGCGTCTGTGGTCTTGGTGTGTGCCGATCGAAATACGTTTTAGGATATTAAAATATCTAAATAAAATTAGTTATCTCCGCCACTGCTGCTCACAGGATTCCGCCGCAAGACTTCTTTATGCTTCTGCAATTGATATTGGGAAAACTATAATCCTTCATCAGATATGGCAGCAGATTTATTGTCGATGTGTTTGCTTAATTTTGTGACGAGTTCATTTATGACATCCTGCGTGGATCTACCCTCTCTGAAACCAAACTGCTGATCGGAAAGTATTTTATATTTTTTCTTGAGAATTTTCTCGAAAACTTTGGCGATGTTTGATAGCACGGAAATAGGACGATAATTATTTATTTCTTTTATGTCCCCCTTTTTGAATAGTGGTGTTATCACTGCTGTTTTGAAAATCGTAGGGCATTTTTCAGATTGAAATATTCAGTTAATTATAAATGTCAGAGGGGCCTTGATAGAATTGGCAATCAGTTTGAGAGTTTTCCGCTTTGATATTATCTACTCCTGGTGATTTTTTATTTTTCAATGTATTTATTGTTTCATGTACTTTATTTTCATTGGTTAGTTTTCGGAAAAATTCTCGTGTTAGGAATTGCTTCGATTTTTTAGGCTAATACATGTCCAGTTTCGGAGAAGTGGTCAACAAAAATGTCGGCTATTTGTTTTCGATCATTATTTTATCATTTTGGATGACTTCGGTGATGCTCTTTTCATTTTGGTTTTTGTTTGTTATTTGGTTTACTGTTTTCCAAAAGTCTGATGAATTATTTCCATTGGTTGTGATTTGTTCATGATAGAATTCGTTTTTTGCCTCAAGGATTTTTTTTCGAGTAAGTTTTTTTGTTTTCTATACTGTGTTTTGTTCTCATTGTTTGGATCTTTTTTCCATGTCTTATATAGTTCATCCTTTTTGTCAATACTTTTGATTATTTTATTATTCATCCATGGATTTCGCTTGATCTCATGTTTTTTTGTTTTAATAATACCTATTAGTACTTTTTGCAACAATGTTTTTTATCATATCTATGAATTCTTCAGTAGAGTTTTCTGAATTATTTGAGTTATATACTTGACCAGTTTTCATTTTCGATGAGGTTCATGAGTTTTTTCTCATCAATGTATTTTTTGTTGAATTCTCTTTTTATATTACTCCTTCCACTTTTAGACCCATTGATTTGTAGTATTGTGGACCGGTGATCTTTTATATTCAGATCACAAACCAATGATTTATATTCGAAGAATTGCTTTTGATCTTTTACAAAAACATGATCTATACAAGAATTAGAATCACCGAACACTCTAGTATAATCAGTAACATGGGACTGGAATCCGTACATGCTCAAGATGTTCAAATAATTATCAGTTGATAAATCATCATCAGCCATAATATTTATGTTGATGTCCCCAATAATAATGTGTATTTCAGTTGTTACACTTTCTAGGTATTAAGCAAGTCCTATATTGAATACATTTATATTAGTGTATGGAGATCGATATATGCTCGTTACTTTTACTGTTTTAGAATTATAAGAAAACTGTAATTCTAATGTATTGAAATCGCATATTTTTATTACTTCGTATTTTAATTGTATTTCACTATTTACATACATTGGTGATCCCATCGTTTTGGTTGAATTGTCCATAACTATATATTGTGTCAAAACCATCAATATCATACAGTGTCGGATCTCCAATCCACCACGTCTCAGTTAACACAATGATATCGAACCTGGTTGAGATTTCATCTAGTTTTATCAGTAGATTATCTAGATTTTTATTTAGACTCCTTATATTCATCTGGAATATTTTCAAGCTACTTTTTTCACAATTGAGATGTTCACCAAGTTTTGAAATATCATCAACCAATTTCGAGCCAAATGCATCAACCTGAAAGTTTTTTAAATAGGAATCCATGATCTAACTATTGATAACAGATCTGACACGGTTCGAGATAGAATATTTGGCAGGAATGAACAGATCAAAATCAAGACAGATTTGATTGTAATAACACGGATCGAAACATATTAAAAACTCATAAAAACGAAGACAAAAATATGTTTGAATAGATTAAGTGGATTGAAACAGAGTAGATATTTTTTTTTATTGCCTTAAACTGATAAGTCTATATTGAAGAAAAATGTACAGAATTATATTCTTTTAGAATTTACACGATTGGATTGTGTTTTCTGAACTACAATTGATTGTTCCTTGATACAGAACGGGTTATTATGGATTTTTCGCATTTTCTTCTTGATTTCCCATTTCTATTTCATTAGTTCTTTTTCTTGATGAGTTCTCCTTTTCTGTTCCATCCTTCACGTTCCAATTCTTCACTCTCCACTGAATTTAGTTTCAGGTTTTCGAAGGAATACTTAGTGTCGTTTATCAGGAGATTATTTCCTTTGTGTTTCGCGTTGAATTGTTTTTGTCAAGCGGTTTTTAATTGTTTCACCATAAACTGCTTCTTCTCGTAGTCCTCGGCAATAAGATTTACAGATATCGAAAAACCGAAATTCTTCAACTTGTTTGCGTTATGTAAAATTTCGTATTTTTTCTGTGAGTTTATGAACTCCACCAATACTGGTCAAATTTTTTTGGGTCCTTCTCCGCCTATTCTGTGAGCATCCCGTATATCGATTGTATTTATATTGATATCCAGTTTATTTTGAATAACACCTACTACTTCTTCGTGAGTTTTGCCCTGTTCCTTCAAACCGTAGAAAACCAGATTATATTTTTTTGTTCTGCGTTCTATTGTTTGCAATCTGTTTTTTAATTTTTCATTTTCTTTCTTTAGTTCCTCGTTTTTATATGCAATTCTTTCACTCTGTCATCAAAATCGGTTTTCATATTTTTTGCCTCATCTTGTAAGGCTTTTATTTGGTTGACTATTTGATTATTTTGTTGTTTTATGTCTCCTATGTCTTCAGTAATTCGATTAAGGACTTCTTTTATCTGTGGCACTTCTATTTTTTGCAGCCGGAGATTATAAGCAATACCAATATTCATCGACAAAAAAAACGGAGTAGGTGATCACAAGATTGAATTAAATTGACGCGATTAATTGCAACCATGTTTTAGGTATAAGTTATTACTTCTTGATATCGTCTCACCTGGGTGCAGCTGAGTTCTCTCTGTAATTTGATGAAACTTTCACCTTAGGACACTAACATTCATCTCAATTTTTTGGGAAATATCGAGAGAGCTCTTTAACCCACGTGGGATTCCAATTATAGTCTCGAATCGATTATATAATGAATATGAATATTATCCAACCGATTTATTGCAGACCGATGTGATGCAGTTGACGAATGAATTCATTTCCATGAGTCTTAGAAACGACACGATACTGAATCTTGCCTGTAACTTTGATGTTTCTAGAGTTATCACGCGGTGGACATAAAAAAAGTTGGTCCCACCTTCTACCCTCAAAACATATCTTCTCCTTCTCAGCATACGGTGGGCAGGTTCTGAAGAACCCAGTAGATTGTAGAGGGGTCGTTATGTGTCTTCAGCCTATCCGTACCTCGAACTATGAGATCTTTTGTACATTACCCCTCATCATCCGGGATTCCGAGACTCCTTGCAAAGCGTATCAGTTTCCTGGGAGCTATGTTCCTGATGTCTTAGGGCGTTAGTTAAACCTCTTCGGAGAACTTAAGCATTTTACAAAACAGCGCTTGTCACTCGCGAAGCAGGTGTTCTGCAGTTTCTGCGAAGTTCTCGCAGTAACGGCACAGTTCACTCACTGTCTGATATATCTATTTTTCTGGGGTGATAACTCAGAGGACAATATCTGGTGAGCAGTCCTGTTACCAGTTTCAAGTCTTTCTTGTTGACCTCGAGAAGCTCTCTAGCTTTTTTTGCCTTGTCTTTGCCCTGGAACCTTATTCCAGTAGTTTTATATTTGGTTAGCTGCTCAGCGCCAAAATTCTTATTTAATTTGAGCTTTGGAGAGACCACAGAAAGGTTCTAGGCCAGTAAATTGAGTGATTGCACCTTCCTCATTGCCTTTGATTCCCTTGTGACCTAATTATTTGTAGCCAGTTGTCTTAGGCAGAGTTTGGAGTCCCAAGTCAGTCTAGACTCACATGTGTGTGACTTTGGAGCTTTCAATGCTGCTTGGCTATATATGATTGAATATAGATCTCTGCCCCCTGGAGCTTCTTGTGAGATATTTTTGAGCGCAAATCTTTATGGCATGGATTTCCGCTTGAAAAATTGCTGGGGCTTTGCCTAGGGGTTTGAGTACCTGAAACTTGGACCCGTTACTCCCGTTCGAACCCCTCCGTCCATCCTAGAACCATCGGTGTACCATAATGTTGCATTCCTTTCTGATCGTGAATATATGGTGGTTGTTTATAACCACTTCACAGTTCACTTCGAACTGGTGTCTAGCTAGCATGATATCTGATGACTTGTACCTGGATTCTAGGGGAATATTTTTCAGAATCTTCAGATGTCCAATCAGATTTCCAGCCTTCAAGTCTGATGCCTGGTGCAGTCTCAAGGCAATCACTGCCACTACCTTCATTACACACAAGTGCAGTGGCGGAAGGTTCAGCATTACCTCTAGTGCTGCAGGGGGGCACGTGGATATTGCCCCTGTGATTCCCAGACAGGTTAAGCGCTGCACTTTCTGCATCTTGATTTGTGCCGAGTACTGTTGGATTCTTGGCCTCCTTATTAATGAAGCATAGGTGACCATTGGTTTCATGATTGTTTGGTATGACCAATATATCATCTTTGGATTCAAACCCCATGTCTTACCAAATACTCTGCGGCACGTTCAGGTTGCCGCTGTAGCCTTGGAAAGAATGAGATTCATGTGATTGTTCCATGTTCGTATTTGGTCGATTATAACGCCCAAATATTTGACTTCTTTGGAAAAACTTAGCTGTGTTCCACTCAGAGTCGAAGCTTTCAGTTTGTACTCTCGGCTCCCTGTGAATGGACCCAGCATTGTTTTGCTAGGATTAACATTTAGTCCCTTTTTTGCGCACAAGCTTTTGATTATATATATATATATATATATATATATATATATATATATATATATATATATATATATAAATATATATATATATATATATATATATATATTATATATATATTATATAATGATAATTTGCAAATATTAATTAATTTTATAATTGAATTTTGTTATTATTATTATTATCAATATATTTTTGCACCGCGTTGGGCGCCATTTTGTTATATTTTGTTGATATAATAAATTATTTTGTTATTATTTCGCCCCACGTTTTGGGTGCCAATTTGTTATCTTATGATGAATTAATAATAATAGTTGTTATTATATAATGAAGATTGCTAATAGTTTTTGCTCTTCTTTGTGAGCAAAATTGTTATGATATAGATAATTATTTGTGCCCTGTATAATATATTTTGCAATGTAATAATAAGTGCTAGCTACGTCACTGTTCTCTCGTCACGCTGCTGCCAATCGTTATCACTTTTCTCACCACGGCTAAGCAACAGTTGGTACGCCTCTTACCTCAGATAGCCGGTTCAGGCAATAGAGCCACTAACCACTGCTGTCTAATTTCAATTTATTCAATGATCATCGGTGTGATTGTTTATCATTGTAAGAAAACAAACAACAAAGTATCAAAAAGCAATTATTTCCTTTATTCAGGAAGACTTAATTTTACCTGGCCTACGAGAAATAACTTATACTAATGTGAATCTACGAATATTCACGGATAATCATTGAAATCAAATCATGGATAGATAGACAGAACCTCACTTTTTCCTTGAGAGTGAATTTTTCTTTTATGGTTCAAAATAAAGTGAAATAAATTTCTTCAGATGTGAGATTCGTTATTTGTGATATTGTTCATGTACCGGATGTGCACTATTAAAGTTTTCATACCTGCTGAAGATGTCAGTGTTCAAGATATGCCCTGAAACTGGATCCTTTCTCACTCCAAGCTCTATCAGGAACTCCAATACCATAAATCAGGAACCATACATATGCATAAATCAGCTTTGGACACTTGGATATGTTGTATAATTAAGGTAATATTGGTTTTTCTCTTCTAATGTTGGAATTATTTCATTTTTCTTTCTCTCAAAATGTTGCGTGGCATTCCCTTGTAAATTTATCTTCGGTCTCCTGTGGCTTCGTTTGTTGCTCCCTTGGATACCAATTTTCCCTCTTCTTTTTTCATTTGAATGTTTGAATTCGCGCACCAAATTGTCACATTTCACTGTTTGGGTTCATCTTATATTATTTATATATACAACTATTTTCCCATTCTTATTACTATGTACATATTTCAATAATAATTGCTTATGACATCACCCCGTTGTTATTCTCTCACAATTTCCAATTTTCCATATGACCATCTATTCCCTGATTGGCTAATCTCATCAAGAAGTTTGCTGTTCTACCATTGGCTACTTTTAGTCAGCTACAATTTCATATACTGTATGTTTCAAATTTATAAATGTGTTGATCACTTTTTATTCATGAAAATTTTGTAAAACTAGACTTTTTGTTGTCTTTTTACCAATTATGGGTTATAATCATTATGACAGTGTATGAAATTGATTGTGTTATAGTATTTTGACATTTTTATCTATCCATATTATACATAGGCTTACAAATAAATAGAACTTCCAAAATTATGTCAAAACAATCTCTTGAAACTAATAACTATTTAGTAATTATTCTTTTTGTGGGTTTTTTCCTTTTAAAACTTATAACTGGCATAACATAACATAACAATATATATATATATATATATATATATATATATATATATATATATATATATATATATATCGGGTGAGTCTGAGAGATGGGGCACCCCTATTTTTGAGAGAACTAATCCGATTCAAAGCACGAAAATTTAGGGGGCTATTGAACAACTAAACTGTGTTTTTTTGAGATAAAAATTAATTTTGTAGCACTTCCGGTTTCGCCAGAAATGATCTGAGTATTAGTTTTCCAAATAGAACACCTTGTTCATTTTCACATTTTTTAAATCTAGAGCAAATTCTGAACATGGTAAGCTAAATTTTTTATTTTTTTTTCAATTTTTTTCAAGGATGATGATTTTTTACATTTTGAACGTTCCTCTCCGATGCCATGTTGTCCGAGAAAATGCAATTAGCATTTTAATTCAATACTTTGCCACCAGCCGTTGTTTGAATGTGACAAAATCACTTTTTTTCGATTATCTCATGTTTTTTAAATGGCATCTCTATGGGACACTCTCTGCAACAGATTGTTTCGAAGGAAAGGAATCGAATGATACCAAAATTTTAAATATCTGTCGATTATTTTCAGAGTTATCACTATTATAAATAAATGTACCACAAAATAGTGCAGCCGCTGGAATTTTTAAATATCACTTCTTCTCAATTGTCTCATAACGATTTTCAACATTGAAAATGATCATACCTTAAATTTATTATTTTGAATTTGAATACGCGATTTTGAGGATTATCAACATTTATTACAAATTTTTGAAAACAACAAATACGTAGCACAATGCTCTAATACTCTTACTATAAAAATTGCTCAAAATGTTGGCCATTATGTTCCATGCATAATTGCACCCTTCTGACTGCTGCTCGAACTGCTCTAGTTAACTCTGCTGGGCTGATATTATTGAAAGCTGTGATGACTTTTTGTTGTAGTTCCTCGCGTGTCTCACTAGAAGTTGCATATACATCATTTTTTATTGTTCCTCATAAATAATAGTCTAAGGGGGTTAAATCTGGTGACCTAGGTGGCCATCTGATGGGACCATGTGTAGAAATTAGTTTATTCCTGTGAGCATTATTCAGGTAATTGATTACCATTCCATGATTATGAGGGGCTGCACCGTCCTGTTGAAAATAGAAATTTTGCAGAACCAATGGAAGATCGTCAATGATTGGCTCGATAGCATCTCGAAAAAACGTTAGGTACCTCGCTCCAGTAAGTGATCCATAAAAAAAAATTGGCCCAATGAATCGATCTCCAAGTATACCCATCCAACAGTTAAATCCGAACCTTTCTTGAGGATTACCTTGATGTAAAAGCCTTGGATTCTGGTGTGCCCAATATCGAGTATTATTCCTATTGAAGAGCCCTCTATTGGTAAATCTCGTTTCATCTGAGTATAAAATTCTCAAAGGAAATTGAGGATTATGAAGGAACCATCGATAGTATTCAAGTCTTCTTTCATCGTCTCCACCATAAAGCCTTTGATGTATCGGATATTTATACGAGCGAAACTTATGCTTTTTCAAAATTCTCTGTACAGTCGATTGACTTGCGTCACATTCATTAGCTAATTCTCGTGTTGAAGAAGTCGGATTTACCTCTACATATCCTAGAACGTCTATCTCTTTATCTTCGCTGACTATTACATTTACATTTCGATTTCGAATACGTCGGTTGTTTGGCTTTCGTCTCAACTGACGTTCAAGTTTCACGAAGTATGTCCACGGATGTCTTCCACCAGGAAACCTCCGTCTGTATAAATTTGATGCAGCTGTAGAATTCTTCAGACACTCACCGTGAATTAAAAGCATGTCCATTTTTTCATTTTGGCAAAATTTATCTATGACACAGTTATAATGATTGAACTGAGATAACAGTTATTTCGTATTGATACTTATTTGACAGCAGATATTCATTTATTTCTTCATCCAAAGGCGACTTTGACAAAATTTGGAGTTGACGATGGAAACACATTCCTTTATTGAAACAGATTAAACTATTAAACACTTTCAGAATCTGTGAAAATGGAAAGTGTAATTTCTGTGTTCCTATCAACCATAATGGGTCCATCATGGGAATACTAGTAATTAGTCTTTTTGAAGACGAATTATTTTCAAAATGTGGATTATAGACGTAATGAAATATCTGCTGGTAGCAAACCAGAATTTTCATTACATTTTTCTGGAGTATGCATCTATTAGAAATACATACATCGAATTTGCCAACTATTCTTATTGGTATAGTAAGTGAAATTTCAAATAATGTTATTATTGGGGATTTTTATTAGTCCAGCGGCCACAATACTTTTTGGTACATTTTTTGTAATAGTGATAAATCTGAAAATAATTGACAGATATTCAAAATTTTGGTATCACTCGATTCCTTTCCTTCGAAACAATCTGTTGCAGAGAGTGTCCCATAGAGATGCCATTTAAAAAATATGAGATAATCGAAAAAAAATTATTTTGCCACATTCAAACAGCGGCTAGTGGCAAAGTATTGAATCAAAATGTAATTCCATTTTGGATCGGAAAAACGTTCAAAATGAAAAAATCATCATCCTTGAAAAAAAAAAATTTGAAAAAAAAAAACAATAAAAAATTTAGCTTATCATGTTCAGAATTTGCTCTAGATTTCAAAAATGTGAAAATGTACAAGGTGTTCCATTTGAAAAACTAATACTCAGATCATTTCTGGCGAAACCGGAAGTGCTACAAAATTAATTTTTATCTCAAAAAATCACAATTTAGTTGTTCAATAGCCCCCTAAATTTTCGTGCTTTGAATCGGATTATTTCTCTCAAAAATAGGGGTGCCCCATCACTCAGACTCACCCGGTATATATATATATATATATATATATATATATATATATATATTCAGGGGTATCCGCATGCAATTGGATATTATCCCGTCATGTTTGCCTCTGATAGTAACGACCAGGTTATCCGCGTAACCTTGAGTCGTAATTCATGATTCATGTAACTTTACTATCAGATTATCCACGGTCAGAGACCACAGCAAAGGCGAAAGAACCCCACCTTGGGGACAATTTTTGTCCGCTGTCATTCTGACCGCTTCCTCTCCGAAGGCACCTACAATGATTCTGCATTTCAGCATTGCATGTATCCGTCTGATAATAGAGGTGTTATTTTCTATATATCTATGAATGCACATAGAGTCATTTCTTTGGCCGAGTAAGTTTTTTCAATGCCTTCAACTAAGCATTGTAGAGCATAAATCGTTGATTTACCTGCTTGATAGGCGGAGTGTTTTTTGTGAAACGGTCTGACCAAGAGGAAGAAAGAACCGAGTAGACGTAGGCCTCTCAACTTGGGGTCATTGTGCGACCACGTGTTCTGGGATTCAGCTGGTTTCTTCAGTTGAATCTATATGACATCCTCTGGGTTCGGAATGATGTTTTCAAAGTTGTTTCCCCTCTGGTGTACCAGTGCGTGGCACTCAGTCAGGAAGATGTGCGATGATGTCTCATCATCTTTCAGACACCCTTCTGTCTCGTGTAGCAACGCATATTGACTATTTACACACAAATAACTCGTTTTAAAATTCGACCAATATCACAGATTACATTAAAATATAATTGACCTGTTTCCCAAATAGAGCCAACTAGACGAACTACCGAAAAAAAAATATTTTAAAATAATTCTTTTCGTAGAAAATGGATTTAGTTGCAAGGTAGTTTCCGGAACATGTGGCAGGTTAGTATAGTGAAGGAGGGTGAACAATTCACGAAGATTGAATGAGAATCACCGATAGTAATAAGTGCATAAGTTATTTTATCTACAAAAAATCCATTTTAGGTATTTAAATAAACGCTCACAAAAGATCTTCCCAAGAGAATAGTTACGTAACAGAAAAAATATTGTTTTGATGTAACAAAGCATTTTTTCTAAGCTCCGTGGCCAACAAAAAGTTTGAAGTCACTTTGATTCGTCTCTGCCTATTTGGGGTTTGATATTAATCATGGTCTGGAAACAAAATAATGACCCGTTTAGAAAATAAATGTAAATATCCAAAGCCACTGGAACTATCACAAAACCGAGCAAAAAAAAGTTGTGATGCTAAAAGACTTTTCTGACTGTTTTTACTATGATGGCAGAAAAAGGTAAATTCATACAGTGCTTTAGTACTGAATAAATTCATTTTCAGCCAAACTATCCATTTCTGAGGAATCTTATGAAACAGGTCGATTATAAATCTGAATTTGCCACATTTATAAGGGAAAATTAAATATACAGGGTGATTCACATTTGACTAATGACGTCCGCGACAAATTTTTCAAATGGAACACCCTATATATTATTCAATTTTTGGAATCTCCATGGACAGCTGATTTGAAAAATATATCACACATAGGGTTTGTATACAGTGCGTTCGTTAAGTTCAGTTCTCTCGTAAAGTAGTGGATAAATTCCTAAAAATGTAAAGGAATAATTTTGGAAAGAACGCTCGAAACCGTCGAATTTTATTTTAATTCAGGCATTCTTTCAAATTCAATTAATACATACAGCATGATTTGTGAAGGAGAAATGACGTCATCGGTATTTTTCAATGGCAACTCCATTTTTCATTACGGAATGTGAAAAGGTGTTTCTGAGTATGGGTGAAATGAAAATAAAATAAGAAAAACTAATTTGAATTATGAATATACTGAATTAAATGGCAATGATAGCTTCAAACAACGATCAAATCAAATGTTCAAATTGTGCACCGTTTGCAATCTGACTATTTCCATTACTTGACAGTAGCCATAGCGACCAGAATTTTGTTTTTGTTCCTGCATAGTTTTTGTGAAGTTATTCTTCTGAAGAATAACATATCTTATCATTTGTCGATATATAGTTAGTATTTGTCGATAGTATAGTAGTTTTGTCATTTCATGGGACATGATTGAATTAAATGAATGAGAAAGAAATGAAATTCTTTCCATGATAGGATTTGGAGACAGAATGCGCATCCAAAGAGAAGTAGTTGAATTGTTTAATGCAACTCATCCTGATCGGCAACCTATTAACCAAAGCATGGTGAGCAAAGTTGAGTCAAAATACCGTGAATTTGGGCATGTCCGTGATCTTCCTAAATCTGGTCGAACCTCACCACCAGAAGACGATCAGCTTGATGTTGTGTTGGCAGTGCATGAAAATCATCAAACAACACACAACCAATTGGCTTCTGATTTCAATATGGCAGCGTCTACAGTCCACAAAATTCTGAGAAGATCAAAGCACTTTCCTTATAAGGTACGCCTCATCCGTGAGCTGAATGAAGATGACTTTGATCGGCGGAATCAATTCTGCGGACAACTGCGACAGCTTTGCAATAATGCTAAAACATTTGTAAAAAATATAATTTTTTCTGACGATGCTACGTTTGTTTTGAACATCCACGTCAAAAGGCAAAATTGCCGTTATTGAGCTATCGAAAATCCCCGATGGATGATGGAGTATCACACTCAAAATCCACAGAAAGTGTGGCATAGTTGACGGAAGAATGCTGGGTCCCTATTTCTTTGTCGGGAACCTGACTGGTACAATATATTTGTATTTTCTTCGATTCGACCTCATTCCTGCACTAATTGCTTTGTATCCAGATCAAGAGGAACCTGATCTTCCGAGAACTGACTTATGTTTCCAACAAGATGGTGCATCTTTCCATTATGCAGCAGCTGTCCGCGACTATTCAGATGTGGTGTTTCCGAATCGTTGGAAAGGGAGAAGGGGGCCGATTGAGTGGCCAGCAAAATCTCCAGATTTGACACCACTTGATTACTTCTTGTTGAGATACTTGAAGATTAAAGTGTATGTTAATAGGCCGGAGAATTTAAAAGATTTAAAAGCAAGAATTCGTCACGAGTTACAATGTATACCTCCTGACTTTATTGACAATGTTCAAAAAGAATTTATTCATCGTCTTGGCTACTGTCGGATAGCAAACGGTGCACAATTTGAACATTTATTTTGATCGTTGTTTGAAGCTATCATTTCCTTTAAATTTAGTATTTTCATATTTCAAAATAGTTTTTCTTATTTTATTTCCATTTCATCCATACTCATAATCACCTTTTCACATTCCGTAATGAAAAATGGAGTTGCCATTGAAAAAATACCGATGACGTCATTTCTCCTACACGAATAATTCTGTATGTATTAATTAAATTCGGCTTCGAGCGTTCTTTCCAAGAATTATTCCTTTTGCGAATTTATGCACTACTTCACGAGAGCACTGAATTCAACGGACGCACTGTATACAAATCATATGTGTGATATATTGTTGAAATTAGCTTTCCAAAAATTGAATATTATCTAGGGTGTTCCATTTGAAAAAATTGTCGCGGACGTCATCAGTCAAACGTGGATCACCCGGTATATTTAATTTTTCCTTATGAGGAGATTCCTCAGAAATGAATAGTTTGGCTCAAAATTAATTTATTCAGTACTTTACGAAAGCGCTGTATTAGTAAAAACGTAGTATGCTTTTTCATAAGGGTACAAAAAGTTCAGCTGCTTTTTGGTCCAGTTCTTATGTCAATTAGGCAAAAAGATCGTCTTTCTCAATACGGGTTTTGTCCGATATTCCTTTTAAATCCGGTGGATATAAAAGCCGAAATTCAATCAGGATCACTATCTTTTCTTCCAGTCCGAAAACAAGTGTTCGAAACTGTTCTGCGAGTGGTTACCGTCAAAAATAGTAGTTTTCCGCATAAGCATTCAGGCAAAAGTTTTGTTTAAGTAGTAAGTTAATCGTAAGTGAAACATTCTGTATAAATCTTTGATAACCTGTTGATTTGCTTGTGTCATTAAAACACCTTTATAACCATATTTCCCTGTTGTGTAACGAAATGAAAAACATATCGTTACTCTTTAATAGTTTTCACATGAAATCCCATCATAATTCAACATTTCGTTACTCTTCAATAGTTTCCA
Source organism: Gonioctena quinquepunctata (assembly GCA_018342105.1). Lineage (NCBI taxonomy): Eukaryota > Metazoa > Arthropoda > Insecta > Coleoptera > Chrysomelidae > Gonioctena > Gonioctena quinquepunctata. The sequence goes on along the minus strand of JAFIRS010000814.1, from coordinate 370,885 downwards.
CATGAAATCCCATCATAATTAAAAACATTTCATGAACGTTAAATGTTGGCTCCACGGTCGTGACATTTCCATGCTCTGCAAAGCAGTCCGATATTTATAGATACCTGACAGTCGAACGCTGCAAGAAATATTAAAGTTGGTACTACTGATATGGCGGTAGGGAAGAAGAACTTGGCCTAGACACTAGACGCTCTCTTGGGGAAAAACGGTCGATAGGTAGTTCTTGAGCTTCTCATTTTCGAGAAGTTTGGAATTTTTTTATACTTTGGAGACAATAAGGTCGTATATGAGTTAATTCACATTTCAACAATACTTTTGTCATATTTTGCACATTGATCGATTAAAAATCAATTTATATCAAACTCTCATGTGGACACACAAAATTGCCGCACATGCGACTCATATTTCAAGATTGAAATATTTTCTTTCATTTCAATAATATAAGATTTTTGTTGGAATGCAGAACACTGCTTTGGTCAGTAAGTCCGACAAGTAATGTCATTATTTTCATTTGACGATATTCTCGTCTAACCTCAAATTGGTATTTCACGAGTGTGGGTGAATTTATTTAGAAAGTGTCAAAGAACCCGTTTCTGTTCGTGTTTCAACCTTCTCAGTTTACGAAGCCCTTCTTGGAAAATTGAAGGATCTTAAAGGGTACTGAAATTCGGCTAGTGAATGGTGATTTCTCCTACCTGAGGACTACCTAAAACGATGGTTTCGATGAAGATTTATCTAGCAGCTTGGAGAGATGGGATTCACAAGTGAGTATTTGCTTTCATTCCTTCTTACTGTAATCAGTGAAAGCTAGACTCACTTGTGACTCTTTGATTTCATGGCTAGATCTTTCTTTGGCCATTCTCTATCTTTTTGAGGCGAAGTATAGCCAAAGTACAACTTTTATCTCCAAACATTGCGAAACTTCCTTTCTTAGTTCGAATCAAACAGTCTGCTTGATTCGCGGTATTCAACGTCTCACTTCGAGGCAAATATTTCGTTACGTTCCTCACTTGAAGGATATAGTGATATATTTCGTCACACATGCTCTCTCTCTCCTCACTTGGAGGAAATACTCAAGTTATTTGTTGTTGGTACAAGAGATCAACAATTTTGAGTTATTTAAACCATTTTGAGCATAATTATTTATTTATTTCAATTTTCTCAGCTCGCTTCGATAATATCACATTGAGCACTAGTTTTCTCACTTTATTTATTTTGCTGTAATGAATGAATTCACATTTCCTAATATTGAATATTAAGCATGAAAGTAAGAGTAATCTTATCAGTTTTTTTTATTGTTCTCAGTTGAATATATTCATAATTTACTTATTGATTGACTCAGCAAACGTAGATTCATTTGTAATTTCACATGTAATGTGATCGTTGGATTTGTTTGTAATCTCACATATAGTGTAATGAGACAAATCTGTAATATAACGCCTAGTATAATCATGCTTTGCAGTTGGAATATACCAACTTTAGTATTTTTGGGACTAGATTCCCTCAGAATAATGTCCTTCATCAGTTTGCTTACTCTGTGAAGAAACTCTTGGTTCTTCGAACCAAATTGTCACAAGATATTGCTTGGTGTTTGTTGTCTACAACTTCGTCTGATCACAAGGAGAATTTTCGATCAAGGAACCCAGTACAATTCAGAATAGCTGCCTAGAATCGCAAAGTGTGGAGAGTTACCCCAGCACTCGTCTCGCAGAGTCACATTTTGCACTTTTGCACTTTTAATTTTAAATAGGTAGGATTATTGAAAAAAATTCGTTGTTTGACTTAGTTCGTTGTTGTTTATTGAGTAGTTGTTTATACTTGTATGAATTTTTTTCCAAATAAATAATTTCGTTCTAGCTTTTGCTTCATTTCTCCTCGTACAATGAGCGGGAGTTATGGTCATAACGCCGCGTTATGAGTGTATGTATAGCAACCGTATCCAAGGTAAAATAAACAAGTAATATAAAAGTGGAAAATAAAATATGTTTGCTGTTTTTAACAAACCTGAGCGTAAGATTCGAAATATATATATTTTTTTTCAAATATCACCCTGTATCATGAAATCTTGAAAATTTACCGACTTTGATGAGCTTGTTGCAATTGCGTTTCGAGGATTCATTATTCATCGGTTCATCAACATATTTGACAATATCGACTATCTGTCGTTTCCCTAAACAATGAAAGATCATTTGGAACATTTGATTATTATTCGAAACACAAAAAATAACATTATTATTCCATTAAGAACAAAGCATGATCAATTAATTCCTACATACACGATCCACAGAACTGATGTGTTCAAAATCGTTGAAAAATCCAACCATTCATTGGAACTGAAACGACCCAATCAATCAAGTTCGACCGTCCACATTATTCCGCAATCGTAGTATAAAGAAGCCAACATGATCCCAACAAAGAAAAAAACATTTTCGACTCTCGAGGGGGATGAGAAACCTGATATGAGTGAATAACCTGGAAATCATTCGAAACAGTTTCATGGAAACAATATTGATATACAGTGCGGTCCATAGGTGTGGAATAAATTCATTTTTAGCGTTATTATGTATTTGTTTAAAAAAACCTGAAACAGGTCGATTTCTATTGTCAATTTGACAATTCACAGTATGAAAATATTACCCCCTTCTTGCACGCCCTCTAAATTATGGGCAACCCTCAAAAATTTTAAATGAGAAGGGGGGTCGTGTGGCACCTTGTTTGAAAGGAATTTTCATTCTCTGTTCAGCATTATTGAGTTTTTCAAATTTGGTGCAATCAAAACTGATAAAATTTATACTTTACGTAGAATGAAGGAAATAATGTCACATCATGTTTAGGAAGTATTTTACAATTAAATTAAATGTTCAAAATGACCACCATTCACTTCTTGACAATAAGCAAGTCGATCTTGAAATTCTCGTACAACATATTGTAGGACCTCAGGGGTTATGTTGTCAATTTCTTTCGTTATCCTAACTTTTAAATCTGCATATTGTCTGGTCTATTGAAATATACTTTTGATTTTAAATAACGCCAAAAGAAATAATCAGGTATTTTCTTAACTGTTTTGATAAACATCAGGAAAAAGTCGTTCAATACACCAAAAAATTATTCACAAAACCCACATAATAGTATATTAAAGTATAAGTGGATAAAAAGGGCTTTAAAACACGCGCGATTTTTCGAGCACGACGGCGCAGCCGGAGTGCTCGAAATAGAGCAAGTGTTTTTAAGACCAGTTATCCACGAATACTTTACGTTATTTTTTTTTATTGGTGCACTTTGAAATCATATATACTGGTATTATTACTAAAAAAAATAGAAATAAGAACTAATAATGCAAGAAGGTTGAATTCGTGATGTGACATCAGTATACCTTTCGTTGTCATGGAAATGAGAAAAACATTCATTTGCAATTTGTTACCAAAGATCAATATTTGTTGTCACCAGAGCTCAAGAATGAATTATTCTAATATCGATTTTTTGAATAGTGAGGCAGAATCGCGGTTAATACCGCGAAGATCCAGTGATATATATAAAAAAGAATATGAAAAGTTCATCAAATGGATGGAGGAGCACATATAAATGAACGAATTGTGAGTAATATTTTATCTGACGTTACAAGGTACTCCTGTCAGATCAATAATCAAAAATTTGTCATTTAGACTTCACGTTTCTCGATTTGTTGATGTTGTTACCTTTAAAAAACGCGCGTTTTTTAAAGTTCGATTTAAACACGCTGAGACGTGCTTTAAATGGGTAAAAAGGGGCACCAATAAAAAAAATAATGTTATGTCAATCTAGTAGACTACTGTTATTTTGATATTGATAAGTTGCTGACACACGTCAGTGAATTGAAAAATATTTGTGTGTGTATTTGATTTAACTATGGCTCATTTGTCCGAAACTCTTATGATTGGTTGCGGCAATTAAACAAGAACTCAAAAGGAAGTTTGTGAAATGTTTAATAATAAATACCCTGGTCAACACATATCACACTCTACAGTTAGCAAAATAGAAACAAAATTTCGTGAAACTAGGCATGTAAAAACTATTCAAAAACCAGGTCGAAATGTTAAATTGGACGAGGAAAAAAGTAAGATGTACTGTTAGCGATTGAGGTAAATCCGCATATGACAAGTAGACAACTTGCCGCCGACAATGATGTATGTAAATAATCGATATTGAGAGCTTTACATAAAGAAAAGTACCATCCTTATAAAGTTCAGTTGGTTCAGGAGTTAAATGAGAATTATTTTTATAGAAAGCAACAAGTCTGTGAGCTGATGATGGACAGAATGGAAGTAGATTTGCAGTTCAAAAATGGTTTTTTCTGATGTAGCTACTTTTCATTCGAATGGAACGGGTAATAGACAAAACTCTAGATATTGGAGCAGAGAAAATCCCCATTGTATGTATGAGGCTCACACAAAATATCCTAAAAAAGTAAACGTTTGAGCTGGTATCATTAACAACAAAATTATTGGCCTTTATTTTTCCGAAGGCACAGTTAATGGTGAGGTTTATCTGGATTTTTTCATGAACTTTCTATAGCCTACATTAAAAAGACTTTTTCCTGATGTTAATGATCCAAATTCAATTTGGTACCAACAAGATGGAGCTCCACGGCATTACAAACGTATTGTTAGAGATTATTTGAACAAAGTTTTTCCCAATAGGTGGATTGAATGACCGCCTAGATCCCCCGATTTGACTCCTCCCGATGACTCCTTTTGGGGTTATTTAAAATCAAAAGTATATTTTAATAGACCAGACAATATTGCAGATTTTAAAGTAAGGATAACGGAAGAAATTAACAACATAACACCTGAGGTCCTACAAAATGTTGTACGAAAATTCCAAGATCGACTTGCTTATTGTCAAGAAGTGAATGGTAATAATTTTGAACATTTAATTTAATTGTAAAATAAATTGATAAATACGCCCTAAACATTATGTGACATTATATCCTTCATTCTATGTAAAGAATCAAAATTTTACATTTTCAAAATAAATTTTCTCAGTTACGATTGCACAAAATTTGAAAAACTCAATATTGCTGAACGGAGAATGAAAATCCCTTTCGAACAAGGTGCCACACGAATCCCCTTCACATTTAAAATTTTTGAGGGGGTTCTCATAATTCAGAGGGGGTGCAAGAAGGGAGTAATATTTTCATACTGTAAATTGTCAAATTGACAATGGAAATCGACTTGTTTCAGGTATTTTCAAAGAAATACATAATTAAAAAAAAAAACCATACCTATGGACCGCACTGTATATATTCTCCTAGTTTCCCGACAGTGGTCGATGAAATCCATTCGATGGAGAAATACAGTCAGCAGATTTGATATACAACCTCGTTTATCTTTCCGAAAAATGAATCTCGGAGTTTTATTGAGTTATATTCCCGGAATAATCATTTTGGCGCTATATCAAATGATATCATATCCGGAGATCACACATTCTGAAAATCATCATGTCGGGATATTGGATAAATTGTTCAAACATGTGAAATATCTGCATTTATGGATATATACTATATTTGTGCATTATTTTCTGTCATCAAACATAATAAAATTTCACATTAGCAAAAAGTATCGACTGAAATACCTATAACGTAATTCAAAGAATAATTTTCCAATATTTCAACCAGCTTTTGTCTACTTCCAAATCATTTTTTACAGGTTGAAGAGAAGAGCATGCAACACGGAGATTGACTGACCTTCTGTCATGATTTTGGGGATTTAACTCAATCATCAAAACATTTCGATTGAACCCATGTCCTCACACTGGAGTGTACCACACTACTGTCGAGAAACTCGGGGAAACTAGTCGTTGAAGCAGCTTTTCCCCATTTCCAGCACCCCGTTTCGCGCGTATTCGGGATTCAGCGACATCCGTCGAGAATGGAAATTACGCCACATCCCCAATGACTCCTTTTTTTATTTGTCTGCCTGATTTATGCAAATGAATTGATTTCAGGTTGACTTGGTTTTGTGGTGGATTTTAATTACGAACAAAAAGTGATCGAAAAGAGAGCGGTGCTGGTTTCCAGTAACGATAGACAGACTGCAACCTGTGGCTCGTTAAATTGGGCGTAATTCTGAAAGGGCTACACGCCTCCAAGAAACATTCTTTTCATTTATCAAATGTTGGAAAATAGTCTCAGAAATTCTCATTTGCATACTAATATCGGAAACTTTTATATTAGCCCAGACTATAGAGAAATACAATTGATTCAATTTATTACAGTTATCTGAAGATTTTAGGTGATAGGGGTGTCAGTCAGTGGCGTGAGTAAGGGGGGGAGATCAATCACCCCCCAAAGGCTAATAATAATCCGAAAAATCCTAATTGTTCCAAAATAAACACTACAACTTTTGAAATACTGTATTTTTTGTATAGAGTACGGTTCAGCAAAAGAAACATAATAATAACTTTGACGTTTAAATAGCAAAAAGTTGACAGAATAGAAAATCACAAAGCTTTGAAGTCCGCTGTTAGAAGCTCGTCCAATATTGGAAGGACCGTTTGGTAGGTAGAGAGGGGGAAAACACGAGTGGACACGATTTGCTTTGGCAACTTTTGCTACGGCAAAACTTCACCAGTGTCTTGGCATGCAGCGTTTGAAAAGTTAGTTTTGTTTGATTAATAAATAGGTAGTGCGGTTATTTATTCAACTTTGCAATAGTTTACTTGTTACCTTGCCAAAATGCCCAGTGGTACGTACTATTCAGTAGCGAATAGAGGAATAAATGGAGAGAAATGGACCGACAGCACAACTTTGGATACAATACTTCTGGATGGCAACTCTCGTGAAGCAGTTCATCGAGGCAGAAAGAAGTGGCAACTGAGAATTACATTTGTCCTGCATTGAAAAAATATATTCTTTCACGCGACGGGTCACTTCAATTATGCGTTATCGGCCCGATTGTATTTGCCAGATATATGTTGCCTTAATCTTCGCGAGTACCGGCAATTTGTGAGCAATGGTTGTTTCACGATCAGGCGCTCGGAAAAGGTCTGGCCAGGGATCTAGAGCAATATGAAGATCGAACAAGCGTTAATGAGATCTATAGTCAGTCGGAGGAGTGACACGGAGCAGAGGAGTTACCGACAATGTTTTGACAAAATGAACTCTTGGCATGCCGATAACGCAACAAGTGTCAGAAAGTGTAGAAGAATTTGTTAATGTTTTTTCCTCTTCTACTGAGCAACACATCGACGCAAGGCCATCACACCAGATGAGGGAAGACGCCGATTGTAAGAAGTTGATGCAGTGGTTTTCGGAGCAACCCCCTTTCCCACTAGTGGACAAGATCTTTGGGTACCGGGGTCGTCGGTGGTTCTACAATCAACTGTTTTGAAGCCACAAAAATTGGATTCCAAGCAATGCAGGACTTGGATAGTAAGAGAATTTTTGACGTCCAATTTTTCCGCAAAAATCGAGTCGGATGCAGTTTTAGCAATCGAATCGAGTAACAGAATGAAATGTTTTCAAAATGTTAGTACTCACAGCAAACTTTAAAAAAATCATTGACTGCCTGGGCAAAAGTGGTGCATACGTTTTTTATGGCCTCTTTTCGAAAAAAGCAACTATACCAATGTAGCAACATATTGGTAATAGTTTCAAAACAAATTAACTTCCGAGAGGTCCAGGGGTCTAATATGCTGGTTTTCGAAGGAAAGCGTGGGTGAGCAAGGGTTCAAACCCCGGCTCGGGCAGCTTTTTTTTTTAATTGAAAAATGATTTGTTTGGGGCGGATATTTGTCCCAAAACAAATCATTTCTCATGTCTGCAGGAAACATGGCCGATCGAGTAACACCAGGAAATGTTTTCACAAGCTTTCATTCAATTTCATATATGTATGTTGACTTCAGATTTTGCAAGTGAATGGAATCAGCGGTTTCAATTATTCAATCATATGTATTTGCAATTTTAAGAACTTACTTCTAGTTGTCCGATTAACATGGAATTTGGCAGGTGTTCATCATTCTGGTGACAATGCATCACGGAATTTTTCCGAAGAATAAACAAAATGCCGGCTCCAATATGGCGAACGAGTTTTGTGATTATAGTTTCATTATTCTATTCAAAATTAGTATGTGGGGGCTTTTGGGGCTGGATATCATGATTTATTTGCCAGAATTCATGAATTCAGAATGGCGGCTCCAATATGGCGATGAGGTTTGCGGTTATAGCCCTATTTCAATAGAAATGGGTATGGGGGGGTTTTTGGGGTCAAAGATTATGATTTTTTTAGTCAGAGTCTACGAATTCAAGATGGCGGCTCTGAGATGGCGACGACTTCTGTTATTATAGTCCGAATTTATTTGGTCCTTGAATAATTATACTGTGATAATGAAAGCCGATTCAACCAGATCGGGTTCAATTATTCATAAAAAATTGCAAAAAGATTAACATTTCGCGAAAATCTCCTTAATTGATAATATTCCATTGCCGTGCTTTCCCGACGTTTCATGGGTTTGCAAATTCATTCGTCAACTTGTTCGCCTCCACAGAACTTTGAGAAAAAAATCCGCGAAAATCGACTCAATTGACAATATTCCATTGCACTGCTTTCCCGACGGTTCATAGGGTGGACATTTTTTTGGTGGACTTATTTGGGATTCCAGAACTTGGAGAAAAAATTGCACAAAGTTTGGAATTTTATGTCATCCGCGAAAATAGACTAAATTGATAATATTGTATTGCCCGGCTTTCCCGACATTTTATAGGGACCCCTGAAACTTTGCTCCTGAGACTGTTTTTAGCGTTTTCCATAATTTTTTGATGTTCCGTACACATGACAAGTATGCAAATTTAAAGCATTTTAGAATTGACGGAACCATGATTTCACCACAAATTTGCACATTGTTTGCAATTTGATAATTACAAGGTAATCAAGGATTATTCGTATTTCCGGTTGAAAATTGCGAGTGCAAATTTTACAAGGGATGTAGAAAAGAAGTTAGGGAGAATATACCTGCAATTTGCAAAATGTTTGCAATTTTGTCCGAGGAGATAGTGCTAATTAACGTTTTATGCAAATTTGAGTAATTTCCGGTGACCGGATGAGTGTGCAAATTTTTATATATAGTCTTTACTGGATGCCTCAACATACGGCAGTGCTAAAGAAATGTTTGTAATTATTGTGAATTGGCGGTCTATTTTGACTGGTCTAAATACAAAAAGTCATTTGCCTTTTTTAAACGACACATACGGAGCAAAAAAATCAAAAGTTTTGACTAGGGAAAATGTGACTTTTGAAAATACGATAAGTTCTTATTGATGAAAGTGGTACTAATATTTGTCTTGCAGAATTGTGCAGCTTAATTGTAAAAGATTTGGCTAGAACTTCACATGATACAAAAACCAAAAAGAAACATGAAGTTACCGTAGGATCAGAGTGCAACGGATATGAAATTTATCATAAATATCCAAGATCGAGATCCAAACAAGTTAAACACAATGGATTTTTCATTTACCATAACCACGGTGAGTGCACAATACAACCAGTTGGCACCAACAGTTTTGCAAAAAAATTCCCCAAAAAGTAGAGGAATACTTTAAACTCCCAGATGCATCCAGTTACACTGGCTAGTGCTTGAATGAAGCTGACATTCAAACACTTAGAAGGTATGGAGGATGGCAGTCAGTTAGTAGTTAGTCAGTGTGGCTGAAGGGTATATCGAGGAAAGCATCACCAATAAGTAGAACATTTGAAAAAGTATATTCCAACAGCATGAACTAGTGGCACCTCAATAAATCTAATCTGTCGACATTACCCCACCATTACTATAAAATCCTTTTCGGAAACAGAGGTACTTAATTCCTTGAAAAAACTAAAACCCAAACAAACGTCAGGATCTGATTCGATACCAAGTTTCCTGGTCAAGTGTACTATGCACAAATTTTTGCTGAACCTCTTCAGACAATTTTCATCCTTGCCCTGAAATATGGATGCTTCCCAGGTAAGTGGAAAACTGCCAAAATATGCCCAATATTCAAGCCTGGAGCAATCAACAATGTTGCAAACTACAGACCAATAACATTTGTCTCCAATTTTGGAAAGGGCTTTGAGATATGTCTCTACAATTCACTATTTCCATAGCTAAAAAATATCATCACAAATGACCACCATGGATTCATGAGCAAACGTTCAACGGTCACTAATCTGATGTGTTTCACTCAGGCGGCGAGTTCTGCACGTGACAATCATTCACAATTGGACACAATCTATACCGTCTTCTCAAAGGCCTTCGACGAAACAGATCACTAGATACTTCTGAACAAACTGAACTCCCTTGGCTTTGACACACAACTAATAAAAATTTTCCAATCTAACCTCCAATATCGCACAGTCTTCGTTGAATTTAGAGGACACACATCCTATCAATTCATCGCCTCTAGCGACGCCCCACAAGGAATCAACTTAGCCCCCCTCTTATTCCCATTATTTATAAATGATATTGGTAAAAATATCGCCAGCAACTTGCTGCTATTTGTAGATGACTTGAAAATATTTCGTAGAAATCCATCACTGAACGACTATACAATTTTACAGGACGACATTCATGAACTTCTCCATTGGTGCACCGAAAACAAACTACCACTAAATGTCCAAAAATGCAAATACACTTTCATTCTCAGAGAAATGCAACCATTGATTTTCAATACTCCCTTAGCAATACTCCATTGGGGCACAAGACACAAAATAAAGACCTCGGTGTTGAATTTGACCCGAAACTCTCCTTTTCCCAACACTATAATAACCTAACCTCCTCTGCAAAGAGGATGACCGGACTAATAATGTAGAGATTTTTGAAACAAAGAATGCCTCACCACCCTATACAATGCATATGTAAAATCCAGACTGCATTACTACTCTCTGATATGGTCACCACTCTACAAACGTCATATCGATCAGCTCGAGTCAGTACAGAGGCTCTTTATAAAGTATGTGTCATTCAAGACAGACGAAGTCTACCCTCCGCAAGGATTCAACAAATTTTAATTCATGTCACTAGAAAACTGTAGAACATACTATGCCTGCTTGTTCATTTACAAACTCGTACATAACTCAATAGATTGCCCCGAACTGTTAACACAATTGAACTTTCATATTCCTCGTATCAACAGCAGGTACGAAATGTGCTTCTACCTAACAAAACCCAAAACAACTATTTTCGTTAAAACTCATCTGCACTCAATATGCAAAAAAAACAAATGAAGTCTGCACAAACATCGATATTTACAACGAATCAATAAGTTCCTTTGAAAACAAAGTAAAACAAATATTGTATAGCAAACAATCACTTCCATATCCCCAATAAACAATTTTGAGCTCATTCTATCGTTCCCACACATGTAATTATTTTATATATATGGCTTAGTTATTTCTAAAGAAACTTGCTTCATCTCTTCAACTGTCTTGTAACTGGGTTCTTTCTGTCTAGACAATAAATGTTTTTTTATAACATTCAGGAATGCAGAGAGAAAATTATGATAGTTTTAGGAAGAACAAATAGAATTGAATAAATTTGATTTTGTTAAGTTTTCAAATATAATAATGTTTCCAATATTCAAATAAACAAACTGTGACAGTGACATTACTATATAGCATTTCTATGCCACTTAATAAACGATTTTGAATTTAGTAAAATAGCACATTATTAGTCAAAATGCGAAAAAATAATATACAATCGTGCGATGAAGAATAAAGCTGATATTAATTCAGGAACAATGAAAATAATCAGACAAATTCAGTATTGATTCAGTACATCAATGTTAATGGACCCTACAGCAATGAAAGATTATAATTTTGGTAACACAATTTGTTCGATTGAACTTTGTCGGCGGCTTCTACAGTGCCTCGGGTTATGGTGTTATGTTCGTAATTAAAAGCGGTGAATTCAGAAGGATAGGGATCAAGCGAATAATCAAATCTGATCAGATGGTTCAACTCAGTTCAAATCAAAATGTGATCGAAAATATATTCATTCAGTCAGGTCTGGTAGAATTCAGTGACAATAAAGTGTTTGCCTTCAAGTTAGTTACTTGATTCCGAGAATCAAACAAACTAGGTAACGTCTGAATGTTTTTTTGGGGAGGTATCAGAGTATTGTTTTCCATATTTTGGGCTCTTCCTCCCCCTGGAAGTGAACAGAAATGTTAATTATCTGTTCTTACAAGGACATTTTTTTTATAGGGTGACAATACTTTCCTGACCTTTCTTTCAGTTTCTGACGTGGGATATTTCTTTATTAGATGAATGAATCATTTACATTATCTAGGAGTTTGTTACAATTGTATTTCCTTTATCAACAGGTGAATTTTTTATTGAATTATCAACTCAGTTCAACTCAGCTAGTTCTCAGGATGAAACACTGCAAATACTCAAATGGAATACATCAGTATATGGGTGCAGAAATCATTGGAGACAGGAACAGAACCCAGAATGGTGATCATTTATAGAACAAGAGTATTTTTGTGATAAGAACAAGGGTTCCTATTGGCAATTCATGTTTCGGTAGTTTATCATCGATGAATGAATTTTCATGTTCCTTTCGAAATAGAGAAAATATTATGGTTGGATACGAATCAAGGAATCCTTTGATCAATACATGAGAATGGTAGGTGACCTATCCGTTCAGGTCTCCTTCCGAGTGCGATTTTCGGAAGAGTATTATACAACTTGAATAGCCCGCTCAATATAATATCTGACGATCATCCAGAGCTGGCAAAAAATTATTTTTATCTCCTTGGTTGGTGTAAATCTAAGCTAGCCACTTCCAAATTTGCATTTGAGTTATTTATGAAGTAATCCATACATTTTCAGATCAACTTTGTCGCCAGGAGTTTTGCAAATATGAAATGAATTAAAAAGCAGCGCTTTCGAATACTATCCTTCAGAAAGGCACCAATTTCTTACATAAAAAACATTTTTATCAATTCATTTTCAGTAGATTTTGACATAAAACCAATTACAATTTCAGTGATCGGATAATTTCAGTGAGTTAGCGCAATTCTACGCTTGAAAATAGAATTCTTATGTGAATACAGTATTCAAATTTATTGCACCTAATGCAGTTGGAATTGTAACGGTCTTCTCCAGAGCAGACTCGAGTTTAAAGAGTTTCTTGTAGAGAACAACATTGATGTTGATCATCTGCAAGAGACTCGTCTTAATGAGAAACCTGTTGGAACTTCAAAATGCTCAGGAATGAATGAATTGGGCGTCGGGGTGGATATGCATATTACGCGAATCCACTTGAGTTAGATGAGGCTATGGCACGTTACGAACTCACCATCAAAAATGCCTTGATGCATTCCTCCCGCATGAGGCAAGCTTCTGAATACGATGATGAATTCCCGCGAAGGATTGAAAATCTAATACACGGAAGAAATAGGGCGAAAAGAGCATTCCAAAGGACAGAATCAAATCAGAATAATAGGGAGGTTAGAGAAAGTATAACGGAATTTAGGCATGAAATATTTGGCAATATACGTGAGAATTTATAAAACAACGTTCAATTATGAGAACTTAGTGAAAATTCAAAGACTAAAAAAGCTAATCTCCTCCCTATGCATGATGATGACGGAATCTGCTATGACTATGAGTCCAGAGCTCGAGCATTTGCAAATTCGATGGGAAGAAAATTTAGGACGAACGAGCATCCAGACGATGATCTGGATCGAGACCTTCTGTTCAAAAATAGGGTTCGTCGCACCTCAAGAAAGCCAAATCGGGATGACATTCATCCAGCACATTAGAGGATAAAATCCTGGAAAAGCGCCCGTAATGACGGAATTACCAATCGAATGATCAAGTATTTTCCGGATAATCAGTTGTAGTCATTGTCGAACATAATAAACAAATCGATGCGCCTTTAAAGATTTCCTCGAAGGTGATGATTCCGAAGGAAGGACTAAACCCGATAAAATGATTGTCCAACCAGTATACTTTGCAGTTCAGCTAAGTTGGCTGGAAAAATCAATCTGAAAAGGTTTGACCATGAAGTGGAGGACCGAATGACCATTTCGGCTTCCGCCAAGCTGCTTCCATCAAGCTTCAAGTTCTGAGGATGGTGAAATATACGATACATTCTTTGAATGCCGTCAACAGTGCTTCTTGACACCAGTAAAGCGTTTGATAGAGTATGACACTAGGGCTCGCTTTCAACTGATAGAATTTCACCTGTCTCTGGGTCTCGTGAAACGGCTGAAATTGTTCCTCATGGGTAGGACATTCCAAGTCAAGGTCGACAATTGGAGCCGGCGTTCCTCAGGAAGTAATATTGTCAACTATGCTCTACGCTCTTTCCACGTCAGACAAAACCAGGAGTAAACACGTGAAGACCTCCCTTTACGGACTTTCTTCTTCAGCCGACCATCTGATGGCTGTCGTTTATTTGCAGAATGCTTCAGACGATCTTCAGCAATCTAGAGTGGAAAAAATATATGAATCCCGACGAAAAGCAGGTTATCTCGATGGGTCGCGAAAGAAACAACCCGGAGAAAGGGGTGAATGTCTCTGGAAGGAAGATATATCGGTTGGAGCTGGTCAAATATCAGTGGATCGCCGACTTACCTGGAGACCACACGTCAAATTGATTGAAAATAAAATCATCGCATCACTCTATGCGTTAATAAACAGGAATAGTGAACTATCCCCCAAAAATGAAGTTGTAATCTATGAAATGGTATTCAGTATACCTCAGACGCCTTGGCCAGACCTGCAGAACGAACATTCGTGTCCTGGAACGAACGCTCCGTGATACGTGAGGAAGGAACGGATACATGAGGACGTATCTGCCTTCTACCAGAAGTATCATCAGAGAATATTTAATTATGCAATAGCCCACGAGAATCCTTTTATGAGTGAAGCCACTTAATACCATAAAGACGACATCTCTCGCTTTAAACGACCCAGACGCTTTCTGGTGTGATGGACTACTTATTAAACCATACAGGGTAGTGAGAGCTGCATCCTCTTTGGGAATTAATATTTTTGTAAACTTTCAGATAAAAATTATTTCTCGGCCATTTTGAGAATCATTACCATGGCAAGGCCTAATGATTCTTTTCCAGTCCTTGTCCAGTCAAAATTCAAATTTTGTGAATGGCAATGTCCAACTTGTTTTCACTTCGAAAGAGTAGGAGCCTTCGGGTTACACTCAATAGTGATAGTAGACCTAATCTGGAGGGCATTGTTTGAATTTTACAATAATCAGCCCGTTTGAAACTACCATCATTAATATCTACTCCTGGCCTATTTTTAACGTATCGCAACAGCCCATCTTGTAATCTATACTTTCATGTATACTTCTGTTTTTAACCTTATATATTTTTTTCCTAGTAACAATATTACAATAGTACAAGCATCTGATGCTTCCATGGTCGTTACTAAGATTAACATAACTGATCACAAACACAATCACAAACAAGCATTTCATGCTTCTGTGATGATTGGTTTATTCACTGTATGAATGTTCTCATACCTATTTTTTTATTGTAAATTTCTTTAAGTGAATAAAATTATTATTATTATTATTCAGTGAATCGGCACGTGCAAAGAAATATACGTATGTCGAGGATGCTGACGTCACGGGCTACCGATTCCTCTTAAAGTATGTTGACTGAAACTGAAAACAAAATAATTCTGTTGATCAAAATGTATACTAGTCGATTCCAAATTGTCGCCTTAAGAACAAAATCACGCCTATAGTTAATTCTTTTTGATCGAAAAGTTGTTAGTTTAGAGTCGTATATCGAAGACTATATACCCTCGAAATAAATTCAGCAAATCAAATGCATTTATCTAACTAATCAAATCCCAATATAGGCGAATATACACTATGTTGCTAGTATTTAGAGAGCTGTTATAACCAAAAACGACCTGTATTGCAGGAAGCCTTGCATTATGATAAACACTTTTTCTTTTCAAATTATGGCCATTTGAGATACAGCCTGTCGTGGAGGACGTCTTGCAATTGCCAAAATTGATAGTCCAAGTCGCCAGGAATCAGATTGTATAATTTTTTCGGCGTAAAGTGGGTGTAGTCAAAATATAGAGCAAAAGAGCCATTTTATTTTTATTTTGAGGTGTTGAAGTAAACCTGATTTTTTTCCATCTTGTTCATTGAGAGTCGTGGAGTAGGAAAATCTATTCCCAAGACGAAAACCTGATAATAGATCATTTTTAGGTTAGATTAAAAAATTGGGGAGTTTGTAGATTCAGTCGTCTATTTTTACAAATTATCAAGGAAAACGTCTTTCATATTTTTTTCTTATTCTTAGACATTCAAGGAACCAAGAGAACCAAATGCATACCGTAAGGGTGGGCCCGGAGAGCTGGTATGGTGACGTGGCAGGCTGCCTTTGATGAGTCTACAAGTTTTTGTTATAAAACTGCTTAAAAAAAGATGGTATACCGATTGCGTATGCCCAAGTACTGTTCACATTGCAAATATTTCGAACGGTTATGGAATAACAGTCCGTGATTTTAATCAGCACAAAATGTGTTGTGCGGAACTATGGTTCATGTGGGTGAAATAGGAAACGGCATACAAGATTTTAAAAACGATACAAAATTATGAAAAAACATCCGTGTTTTCATTTCAATCAGTATATAACTTCAATTACAGTTAGCAATTTACTTTATTAAAATAACAATGGAATAGAAGTTGTGTGCGTTTATCACATTGAAAAATGTAATAAAACTTTCTTACTATTTCAATTTTCCGACATTGCCGAGTTGGTACCCTGTCACAGGACCGTTATATGTGGCTTCTCTTTCGAAATAAGTTCAGGGCAGATGCTATATCAGAAAGCCAGTATTCTGGTAACTATTGTAGCGTGCCTACATGTTTCACAGAGACGGAGCGATAGAAACTGTGTTTCGTGTGTGAAAAATCAGATCTTGTCATAGAACTGTTTACAGACAGTACTTTATAAGAAGTGCGCGGAAACTTTGCAGTCAAGAATTAAGCATAAACTGAAGGACACTAAGGGTAAAGTTTCAGTGCAAGTAAGTGCCCCCTTTGGTTACCACCCGAGGTGTTATAGCACTTTCAATGTTCTGAAACATGAATATAGGAAATATTATGAAAGATGAATTTGTGGCATAATGGACAGATTATTAAATTAGAGAAAAAAAGCATCCTCAAGCGAGACTCGAACTCGCAACCTTAAGCTTCCCATTGAGCTATCGAGGCTATGAGAATCGACACACATTCGTGAACACTTTACTTCCTTTAATTGAATGTGATGTTGGAATGAATCGACAAATCGAACGTACTTATCAGTGGCCGTCGAGACCCGGTACCCATTCACCAAAACATCATCGTCAAAGTGACGATTTCAGTAGAAGTTCTAGCAAGATTATCTCCAACCACTGAGAAGATTTAGCCAAATATATGATGTGAAAGTGGAAAATTATTGTCCGTGAGAAATTATGAAAAAAGAATTTGTGGCACAATGGACAGATTATTAAATTATGGAAAAAAGCATCCTCAAGCGAGACTCGAACTCGCAACCTTAAGCTTTCCGGACTTACGCTCTTCCCATTGATATTTGGCTGAATCTTATCAGTGGTTGGAGATCATCTTCCTAGAACTTCTACTGAAATCGTCACTTCGACGATGATGTTTGGGTGAACGGGTACCGGGTCTCGACGGCCACTGATAAATACGTTCGATTTGTCGATTCATTTCAACATCACATTAAATCAAAGGAAGTAAAGTGTTCATGAGTGTGTGTCGATTCTCATAGCCTCGATAGCTCGATGGGAAGAGTCCGGAAAGCTTAAGGTTGCGAGTTCGAGTCTCGCTTGAGGATGCTTTTTTTCTTCAATTTAATAATCTGTCCATTATGCCACAAATTCCTTTTTCATAATTTCTCACGTACAATAATTTCCCACTTTCACATCATGAATATAGGTCTAATGAACCTCAATCAAGCAACTCATACTTGTCCAATCCAAACAAGTTAAATCCAACGGAATTTGACTGGATGATAGAGTCGAATAATACATACACCTTCCGTTGGTTTGAAGGCAATGAGGTTCCACAATTCGTTCATGAAGTCTCCATTGAACCGAACGATACACACGGTAATACAAAAAGAAATTACAACCGTCACTTGTCATTTACACATATTATTGAAGGTCCCTATTGAAATGTGAAATACCTATGATTATTCACAGATCATGGAAGCGAGGAGCAAGATGACAGCCGAATGATCGCAGTCTTGGATGATGAAGATGATGATGTTGATGATGATGATGATGATGATGATAATGAAGACGATGATGATGACGGCTTTAATGATGATGAAGATGATGAAATTGACATCGACGTAGACACTGACACACGAGAAAAGGAGAATGATAGCGACGAAGAGTCAAACTTTGAAATAGATATTGTCCATTGATGGAAAAAAAATCTGCATAATTATGATTTATATGGTTGGTTTCCAATAAACTCTAGTTTCATAATTTATCTTTTCATAAAGCTCGGACCTCATCAATCGATGTGCCATTATTCCACCTACGTATACCATGATTACCATAAAAACGTAAGGGCATACTGCTCTAATATTTTCAACAACCTTGGACTCCTTTTATTGGTATGCCATTTGTTATTCCACCTACATATACTATGATTATAATAAAAACATATACTGCTTGAAAATACCAAAAATGTCACGTTTATCTTACACCGGTTTTCTCTATATATGAATCCTTTTTTTATATTTTCGACAAGTTTAGACCTTATCGATCGGCATGCCATTTGTTATTCCATCTTCATATACCATGTTTATCATGAAAACAGAAATGCCTACTGCTGAAAAACGCAGAAATGTTTGTTTATATTTTGCAATACTTTTTAAGTATGCCTCTAGGTTTTACTCTCTCAAACGATATGCCAATAACTAAGATGTCTAAAAACCCTGATGAATGAACTGATTCGATATTGTTTAGATTCTCGAGGAGACACCACATGTTACTTCAACAGAGCTTCTCGCGGTTGTAGTCTGTGGTAGATGGCGCCGACCAAAAATGTTGGTTTATATTCCCGCTTACTGTCAGAACTCAATTTTTGACATCTGCAGCATCTTATATGACATCATTTTCAGTTTTTTATCGGTATTTATGCGTTTTTCATCTCTCTGATTTGAAGTTTGTTCTTTAAAAAGTCACTCGTTCATCAGTTAATTAGTGTGTGAGGAATTGTTCATTTTCAAGTACTGTAGTGTGGAAGGATATTTTTTGTAGAATGGGCCACATTTGTATTTTGTGTGGACAGTATAAAGCCGCAGATTCGAATATTCACCTGTATTCAGTACCAAAAGCAAGAACAAATCTTCACAAATTGACTAATAATATAATTATCATATTTATGCATTGAATTTTATATTTTCTGCAATTAAATGACAATTTCATTTCCAATTCTCCGTCTGTCAAAATGCAGTTAACCTCAAATTCGAATTGTACAAAATACGAAAAACAACACGACTTTGCTATTGGTGAAGTTTGACAGATGTCTCTTTTCAACCAATAGCAAAGCTAGAATTAGAACCCGCGAACAATTCGCCTCAAAAAGAGAGATGAGGAAATAAATATACCCGGTTACTGAATTGAAACAAAACCGAAATTGGCGCCATCTGACACGGTAGTAATCTCTATTATCAAGTAGGCCAAGTGTCGCCAAATCGATCGTATAAGTGCAAGCACCAGGGTTTTTAGACATCTTACCAATAACATGTACCTACATCATACTCACCATAAACTGCATGAAAATAGAATGGCATACTGCGTAAAATCGCGGAGTGTTATTCCATAACTGTTCAAAATTGTACTTGAGCATACGCAATCGGTATGCCATCTTTTTTTAAGCAGTTTCATAACAAGATCTTGTATACTTATCAATGGCAGCCTGTCATAAAAAACGCAGAAAATTTCCTTATTCAAGTACAAGTTCACGTGACGATACCTGATGAAAATCGTACCAAAACACGTAATTTTCGAACAATCGACTAATCATTTTTTAATATGAAGAACTTAGGGCGACACTTTGACTCATGCATTATTATCATGAGGATATACGGACATTATCGTCCTCTGAAAGGCATACTGATTAAAATCCTATCTCAAAATATGTCCCTATCCCACGGTTCATGGTCTATAACTAGTCTAGTTACCTTTCTTTCGTAACGATATATCTGTTACATTTCTTATTTATATGCTCTATGCGTGATTTATTCACTTCCCTATTGAAAAACTGTTACATTACCTATTGAAAATCTTAGCGTTAGATACCGTCGGTGATGAAACAATAATTACGGCTAAAAGAAGAAGAGCTGTCGCAAATGATCTGACAGTACGATGATATTTAAGACGATGCATGTGACATTCTCGCCCTTCTCTGATCTTTCGGCAATTAAGATATATTGTTTTCTGAAGCTCGTCGGCCATTGAAGAGTGGAAGATGCCATGTTGAAATAATATATAAAATCAGAGCATTTTCCTTTCTCCGCGAATATGATTTCAAATCAGTGAATAGTGTATGATTTCAAGGAAGGTATGTATTGAGAACTTATGTTTGAACCGTAGATATTTTAAATATGTCACATTCAAATAATTTTTAAGAGAACGTTAGATAATTTCTGAAGTCATCTACGCATTTTTGGTAATTAGATTTATTTAGGTCAATCTGACTAAAAATAGCAGTGTCGTTCACTATATATTTTTGAAGAATTCTGTCAGGATTATGAATCCCACATGTATATTTTTTTATGAGTTTTTATATATCTTTGGTATGGTTCCATATTTGGTAACAATAATCACCGAGCTGTGATTTTGATGTGGTTGAAATGATCTAATATGTATATTTCATGTATAAATTTGGTACTTGGAATTTGGAATTTTCTTTGAATTTTCAGGAACCTTTTTGAAGGAGTATTTGACGGCTGGTCAAACATTTGTTCTCATATACGTTTCTTGAATATCGCTGAAATTGAAGTCATTTTCGTAAATCAAATGCAACAAACTTGATTGTCTCAAATTTTAATTTTTTATTATTGATAACGAAATATCTTGGCTGTTCAAGATCAGAGAAACAATAATCTTTTCCATATATAAAGCAAAGATCAATTTTTGTTAATTCATAAGAATTATTAATAATAGTTCTTCAATTTCAGTATTGGATATTATTCATTTGTATACTCAATTGATTTTAAGTAATAATCTCTTGATGAGATTTCACTCAACTGTAACAACAATGAGTTGAGGAGTGCATTGACAAGATTCCAAGTTTCAAGAAATAGAATTTTTGTATATCAAACTCTGACACAAACAATATTGTTTCCATGTTGAATCGCTGAGAACACACTTGATGGACCAGAAGCTGATGTTTGTGTTCACATGATCGGTCGCCCAGCAGCTATAAGTACCCCCTGATTGCGAGCCAATCCACTTCGTGGAGTTTAGCTAAGTGCTGGACGAGGAAAATACAATCAAGGTACATCGTCATCGAAAAAACCGACAGTTCAGCAAACAGAACAATATTACTTTTCTGCATTCAAATGTTCTGAAATTGGAAAAGATGTGAATTTTGTGAATAGATTGTTATAAGTTGGTATTTGTTTTATTGTTGTAGTTATTTACAGAAGGAAAGTGAATTGATGTGCAATCATTATTGAATAGAGGTTTTGGATTTTCGTCCTAGTTTAAATAAAAATTCTGGCGTCCATTCAAATTTACAATTTCTAAAGACTTTGCTTGAAACATAAAAAATTTTAAACTAGCATAGCTGTCCAAAAAACTCCACACCGCTCTTCACTGAATAGTCTGGGCATTCTATTTTAACAGTCAACTTGAATATACATTACACTTTCACTCAGGATATTAAATTATTTCTTGTATTGGCAAATGTTTTTTCATCGATAATAATTATCCTAAAATTGCTCAACTAGAAATTGAAGTAACGCATTGTCGAAGTCGAAGCAATCATTTCATAAAAATAATATTCATGTAATTCTCTGGATATAACGACGCAGAAACAAACAATTATATATCCGAATTTCATAAATATTATCATAGAGATACAGAATGCAATGTTACTCAAAAAATTAAAATGTCAAGTGAATATGTGTTTTTTTAGATTTTTAGGTACATGTAATGTTATTTTAACTTTTCCATCAATACCTTGACATTCAAAAGGTATGTTCGAGTTACCCTATAGTTTCAAGATCAAGAGTAATATCATAAGTGTTAGTGATTTTATGTCTCAATTTTTTTTCAGATTTTCGAAAAAGCATTTTGCCAAGAAATTCCACTAAGAGCGATTTGAGATTTTATTATCTGAAAAAAAAACACGAGAGCGAAGCATGAGTGGTTTATTTAAAAAAAAAAAGGGCTGAAAATTGAGCGAGTTGGATTTCCTAGAGGCAAATTGCTCAAGGGTTTCATTTTAATGCGAATAAATCCTCAAGCACGAATGATATTTGATCGGAATATTTCTCGAATCATATTGAAAAGTGGATACAACTAATTCATGTTATTTCAGAATTCCCAACGGAAAAGTTACAACAATTATTCCCGTTCCAAAATCGAAGGAATCGTTTCCGAATAACTACCTCTCTGAGTGTGATTTCTATATACTGCGTTTCACAGATTCATTCATTCATGAAGCTCATTTGCTGCACTTGAACTCACTTAAAATTCTGAAATATATATGAATTTTTCACTATAAAATAATATATTTTTTTATCTGGAACCGATTTTGACAAAAAAATACATCAACAGGAATCGAACCAGGGCTTTACGCGTGGTAGAATTCCAACCTATCTACTAGGCTACGACAACCCTTCTTGATTTTCTGATAATATTAAAATTCTATTATGCATTGCCATTTGATGGGCTGAAAACGGTTTATTTGAATTCAAATATCAAATCACTGCATGTGTGAATTCAAAATACCGTATTTACTCAATTCTGCACTTTCTCTTTCCTTATAGGAATTGAATGCGTTGACATATAATTTTGTTAAGAGCTACTATGCATTTATCGCAAAGCAAATGTGCATTCATCAGTATAAAACACCAATAAGACATGCATCACTATAAAACTTATCTGATTGGTTCTCTGTAGAAAATTTCGACCACTTGATTTGTTCTAAAATAATGAGGGGAAATGGTCACCCTACATCTCATAAAATAAGAAATCAACCAGACTATAAAGACGGTCAGCAAGGCTGCGCCGTACAAACTTTTACGATTAACTTTTCTGTTGAACCTAGTTATAGTATGGCATTGAACAGACGGAAAACTACCATTAAATGAATTATAAATATAAAATATTCATTGAATTATTCAGTAACCATCGTTGAATCCATCTTTGAAAGAATCGTTTTTCCATTATTGTCTAAGTAAAGTATCCTCGATTGGGAATTTGATAATTGTTCACCGGCTAGACCCAACAGCGAATAGATATATTTTTATTTTTGTGATCTATAAATAATGTTCAATCGATTTATAGTCAGATTACGAATTCAAGTTTCGGGACAATTACGATTCTTATCGGCGGTATCGCATGGGTTTTCATTTTTACATGAGGACCAAATAATTTAATATAAATCTAAAGTGAGGCGGATTGGGACCGTTCCCTGTTAGTCGACAGAGTTCGCTGATGTATACGACTTTTTGGATAACGCATCGAAACTTGACATATGATTTCCTGAGACCATATTGAAAAATTTCGTCCGATATGATAAAAGAAAATTCGATGTGGGCGTTTCTTCCAAATGACCTTCAAAATTAAAAAATATCGTTTATGTTGGAATGGTTTGACTGTCGGTACCACAAATTTCAGGAGTGTGGATTTCTAGACGTTATGATATGACCCCCCTTTGGGAGGCACTATTCTCAAAATAGCGATGAAAATTTCCCAAAGGCATTGCTTGTATTTTTTTGTCCGCTTAATTGTTTCCGTATATCTAGGTGATGCCAAGTTTCAACATGTTTTCCTTCTACCGAAGTGTCCTTTCCAAATTTTTTCAGGGTGCTCAGCCGATGGATTCTCGCAGAATATGAATTCGATGAAGCGTCCATTCGAAAACCATTGATGACAAACTGATGACGAACTGTCATGGTTTGTTCAATTGTCACAGATCACCTAATAGTGTAATGTTCTAATCTAGGAAGAGGACTGCTAGACAGATGAGTAATGTGGAATCAATCAATTGTGAAAAAACAATAGTAATGTATAGCGATTTTCTGTTATTGTATACCTATAAGAGAAACTGTCCATGGAAGTTGTAGGGTTAAGAGCGCTTCTGGAAGTAACATACCGGGTGTCAACTTATTCTTTAGACTTTAACAATAGTTAAAGTGGGTAATTAACAGATATTAGTTGAAGTAAGCTAGGTAAAATTTTAAAAGTAATAATATGTAATTGGTCCATACTTTGTTGGAGGACATCTGAATGGAACAGTCTATCTCAATTTCTTGCGGAATGATTTACCAGGTTTATTAGAAGATATTCCTCTTGACCTTCGCAATAGAATGTGGTAACAACATGATGGCACTCCTGCTCACTATTCGGCAGAAGTGAGAGATCATATAAATGAAGTATTTCCCAATAAATGGATAGGTCGGAATGGGCCTGTCAGGTGGCCCGCAAGATCACCAGATTTAACAAAACTGGATTTTTTCTGATGGGGATACATGAGAAATATGGTTTTCGTCGAGCCACCAACTTCTTCCGAAAATATGCGAATAACGAATGCCTTTCGCAGCATTACACCAGCTGTCTTGCGCAGGGTAGAACAGTCTTTCAAACATAGACTTCAGCTCTGCATTCAAGAAAATGGAAGACATGTTGAACGTATTTTATAAAAGTTTCATTATCAACCTTCATTGAACTTTCCCTTTTGTAGTTTGCCAGTTGACAATTTGAATATCTAGAACTTAAGCTCTGACTTCAATTCATGAATATAGACCATAACATGAAAAAAAATATTATTAGTAATATTCATAATGTTTTTTCATTTAATCATGTTTGGTTTGATATTGCACGATTTATGTGTGAAATTCTGCATTCAATGAAAAAAATAATTTTCCATTTAGAAAAATGTGATACATACATTTATTTCATAAAAAAATATTTGTTTGGGCACCTTGTATTGTACATAATTGAAACAAGATATCTCTCGCATATTCTTATCAGTCATCAAATGGATTTCGCTTTGAAAATAGTCATTCATTCAGATTATAGCGAAGAAATATGAATACTTGCCATTTTTCGACTAAGAGAGCTGTTTTAAGGAAAACTAGTACACTTAACCATAGGGAATACTTGATGACATTTGTAGAGCCTTCGTCGGCGTTTCTTATGGATCGATAATATACAGGGTGTTCCATTTAAAATAAGGAAGATACTGCAAATTTTTATTTACAATATGTGGCAAGCTGTTTTTCATACCCTGTATATCACAAGTCGATTTCAGATATATCGTTTGAGAGAGTAGAGTAGAGAGTAGAATATTTGCCCAAAAAAAAAAATTTCAACTTTTTAATTTCAAATATTCTGAGTGACGAATATTGGAAAAAAGCCTGTCATGCTAGAAATCTCGAAAACCGTCAATATTTTCGAAGTGAAGATATACATAAAGTATCTTTAATTTTCTATCTAGAACCCGAAAAAGCGTTAAAAAATATAGGTTTCCATTTAAAAAAACACAATTGGGATCCGGCCAGAAAAAAATTAACACACTGTGTGACCGATTTTTTTTATTTTGTCGAGCTCGAGCAATAAGGTAATTTATCCCAAATAGAGATATGGAACACCGCGCCACTCTTGCAGGACCCTGTATATTTGTGGATAGTGAGTAGGTATGGCTGTGATAAAACGCATGTTTAACGTTTTACACGTCTCTCATCTTTCATGGACAAGAAATTTATTTTAAACATACCTCAAAACATCCCCAAATGTAGTTGATATTGTCTGAGCGCTATTCCAGGTACTTCATCAAATCGAAAACACTTACCAGTAGCATCACCTGAAACAAAATAATGTATGAAATTCGAACGATTCAATTGAACATTTGATATGCTGAAAACTTCAACTGACTAGCAACCACCAGATATGCAGGAATCCTGCATGAAAAGGTATTCAATGTTGCATATGAAATTTACAGTTCACTTTCGTTACGTACCAAAGTGAAATGCGTTGATATAATACAGGGTGGCCCAGGAGTGCGCGCAAGCCCAATAACTTTTTTTTTTATCCAGCTATTGACTTGATTTTTTTTAAACAATAGGTCCGACTCGCCATATTCTAAAAAAAACTATTTATATACGGAATATTCCAAAATAAAATACACAACTGCGTTATTTTTTTACTGTAACCCCGCATTTTTGTTACATACTTGGATTTGCCACTAAATTGTCCCAGGCTTCTTAGACATATCTGCAATCGTTTTTGACTTATGACAATGTATGTGTCAAAATAACTTTAAAACCATTCAAGATAACTCAACCAACTCTAACCAGTCGATTCTTTAGGCTTCAGCGCATGTTTTGAGATGAGGCGAATACTTATACCAAAAATTAAATTGTTGGTGGTCGAATCAATGAGGAAAATGAGTTGCAAGTTTTGATGATGCTACAGGAGAATCCTCACTCAAGCACTAGGGGTATAGCAGCGGAAAAGGATATAGTGTGAACAGAATAATATTGAAACATCAGTTCCACCCTTATCATGTAAACCTAGATCAAGAATTGTATGACATGGCATGATTGACGATGAGTATAATACTTTGAACAAAATTCAGCTTACTGATGAAGCAACGTTTAAGAACAACGGGTCGGTTGACAGATAGGAGAGTGGGTAAAAATGATCCCCTTAAGGTTTGATTGCGTGTAACTGCTTCTGATTACGACAGAAACTTATGAAAATTTTACTGTGATAACCACAATGTATTCACTTTAGTCTTGTTTTGACAAATAAAATTGCAACTTGGCTGCAGATATGACAAAAAATCTGACATAATACAAAGAGATCATTTTGCCCTACTATGTGGGGTAAAATGATTACCTTGCGAGGGGTAATACGATCCCAGGAAAACATAATCAATACGTAAAAATATTTTTTACTAATATTCAACCTTATATTAGAATAAAAGTAAAACCAGGTTTTTATGGCCACAAAAAACATATTTATGTGAAATTGGTAACGAAAAATGGCACAAATGAATAACTACAAAATAACTTAAAGAGTAAACATCAATTTTTTTCAAATGAGATTTCTTGGCACACAAATCACATATAAAGTCATCAGGATCATCGTTTTCGACACCGGCACATTTATCATGAGCCCAGTTAAAGCATACTGAGCACCTGATCCAGCCGTCACCGGATAATGAATTTGAATAAGATTCACCACAAAATATGCACTCTTTGTCATTAACTTCCTCATCGTCTTCTGAGGAATCTTGATCAACTATAACTGTTCTCTCCAGCTTTTGTTTGCCTTTGGATTTCCTATTAGAACTTATTGAACTTGGCTTAAATTTCCCTTTAATCTGGTTACCTTCCTGTCCTTTCTTCTTATCTAGTCTCATACGTTTCGCTTCAAATGCCTCCTCCTGTTTCTTCTTTTCTTCCTCTAACATATTCTTATATGGACTAGAGGTTAAAATCGCCGTTGATCCTTTTTTTCTACCACCTTTTTTCTTACTCATGGTTTGCTTTTTAGGCAATGGGCGAATATCTTTGGGAAATATCAAAAACGACTGTTCTTTATGTAACTGTTGAGCAGCACTGCTGGTTCCAGGCATAGATTCGATGCCTGTTTTATTTATTGCAGTACTATCAAGAAGTCCTTGACCTTCATTGCTTACAAACTGATTTTCCTTGTCTTCTTCTTAGTCCATCTGGTTTTCCTCTTCTTGTGAAGTATGATTTTCATTTGTCTTTACTTCATTGTTTCCTGTTGAGTCACCTTCTATTGATTGGTCTGTAACTGTAGCAGCAGAAAATTCAAAATCTTGGAAAAGGTTACTGTCAAATGGATGTATACCACATTTGCGAAATGCATTAATTGCATTTTCTGCTGTGCATGCCCTTATGTATGCTTGACAGAACAACCTGCTGATTTGAAAAACTGTGATAACACGACCAGGATGATTATTTAGTCAGTTCTCCAAAGCATTATCGAGATATCGACTTAATGGAAACAGAACCCCGACGTCAAGTGGCTGTAATTTGTGTGACGTGTGGGGTGGGATACATAAAATAGACACATTATTTTCTCTTGCTTTCATAATAACATAAAAATTTTTGGTGTGTGATGAATGACCGTCTAATATCAATAATGCGGGGTCATCTGAATTTGGGTTGGTATGATTTAGAAAATGAGCGAATCAGGTCTGAAATACGTCTATTTTCATCCAAATCGACTCCTTGCAGGCAAAAATAGAACCAGGTGGTGCACCTTCCTTAAGCTCTTCCTTCATCCATTTGCGTGAAAATATTAACAATGGAGGGACTAAATTTCCTCCAGCCGCCATACATACAACAGCAGTTGTGCAAACACCACGATCAGCAGGAGTTATCCTTGCAACCTGTTTACGATCTTCTAGTGCCATAATCTTCGAATTTTTTCCTGAAACTGTGCATAATGAGGTCTCATCTACATCAAAAATTCGATGAGGGGGAAATTTGTGTTTGGTTATTTCTTGTTTCAGGAGATTGTAAAATGTATCTACAACGGGTTTATTTAAACCACCTGCTCGGGCAATAGAAGAGGATTCTGGACTTCTTAAGGTCAGCTGAAGATGCCTAGAATGAAAATTTGACAGCCAGTCTTTTCCAGCTGCTTGTTTATCCTGGGAAATTGGGTGGTTTATTTTATTTCTTTCGGCAAGTTGAAACGCTAAGCAGCGAACATCTCGTGCTGTTAGACCATACATTTTTGCCTCCATATCTAAAATGTATTCTACGAGTTCTTGTTCTTGCTCCTCCGTAAACACTGATTCAAGCCGTCCTAGACCTTTCATTTTAGATACGTTATTGGTCAGCCATAATGGGAACACCAAATTGTCTTGCTGCAGTTTTTTCAGGCATTCCTGCGACATTTACTGCGGAAATTGCTGCTAACATATTTTTACAATCCCAGTTTTGTCTTTGTGTTTTTCTATGATATATTCTCGGCATATTTGTATGTGTTAAAAATAAAATAAATCCATAAACATTACATGTATTTGAGTAAGATTTCAGAAAAATTCAAGGGTACCTCTGTACCGTTTAATATTTTAATAAATTTACACTCTCTTGGTTATGCATCTCCGTATACTATATACTTCAATTTAAAATTCTAATGGGGGGTAAAACGATCCCTCGGATCATTTTACCCCATTAGTATGGTATCATTTTACCTCAAAGTGACCTTCTATAGTTAAACATGAATTAAAATCACCCAAAATCATTAATGTTAACAACTAACAGTATCAGCACCTTCTATAGTGTCCAAGCTTTACGGATATATAAACAACACTTACCTCAATACGTTCCCTGTTGGCAGACCGGGGTATCTTAGATGAAACTGCTGCTAACCGGTAAAAACTCAAGACACACCTTATCTTGACGGCAGCTCACACCAGACTGAGAGAATAGTGATATCCCAGTTCAAAGTGTAGATTTTCAAGGTTATATATTCAATATAGAGTGTCGTGACATAGCACGTGCGGGTGATCGTTTTACCCGCAGGGATCATTTTTACCGGGTCTCCCATTATTATTCAATCAAAAATCTCCACTGGTCACTTATTGATTGGGTAGGAATTATTGGAAATTACATTTTTGGACTGAACGACAATGTGCTTAATGGTGGAAGGTATTTACATTTCAATCGAGAACATCTTCCCAGAATGTTAGAAGTGGATTTAAACACCAGAAGGGCCATGTAGTTGCAACACGAGGGTGCTGCAGTGCATAACCATAGGATAGTACAAGAATTTTTAGATCAATCCTATCCTAATAGTTGCATAGGCAGAGGAGGTACTATTCTTTGGCTTGAGAGATCCCTAGACCTTACTCCTATAAATTTTTTCTTTGGGTGTACGAGAAAGAAAGGGTTTCCAAAGATGATATGTAAAACAGAATCACGGAAGCCTCCGTTCAACTGATGGAGCAATGCTTACTAGAGTACGGGACCCATTTGAGTATTTACTAGTAACCCTTCCCAAGAATGTTCACATGTTTCCGGTTAGTCATCCTTTCCTGTCCTCCTGTAGTCCTGTTCCTATCACAATTTCATTCCGTTGAATTTTTTTCTGAATTGTATGGATCTGTCGAATTTTACGACAGCGGCCTACTTGATTCCTTTTTTTTTTGAAAAAATTATCGATATTTCTTATTTTGCAACAAATTTCGCAAATGATCCCGCACCATCCTTATGGAAAATGGCTTCCAGTTCAATCACCTGATTTTTGGTATGTTGTTGATTTTGACCTCCTGGGCAAAAGTGTCTATAGGCACACAAAAATCGACCGACTAGTTTTCGAGATACTGGGTGTTAAAGATGATAAGTGAAGCTTTTTGCTCAGAATTTTTAACAATTCCGAGAATTGACAAAACGCCTATTATTCTGGAAATACCATGTCTCGATGTTGGTATTCATTATGCTTCTTCGTTTTGTGCTCTACAACAGGGTGAACAAAGAAAAATCCAATTCGATTAATTTTAAACCAACCATTGTGAGTTCTCTGATGAGAATTGAAGATTGAATTTAGCCTGGATGAACTCCCTCAATCTCGATCAAAGTTGATTGACATTATTTTTTTCGATTGATTTTTATGAATGTTTCATATAATGTACAGTTCGATGAGACCGAGACATTGTCATCGATATCAGCATAGGTCTCCGGACTCGTTTGTCGGCTACATACTTTCGAACGTTCGGATTTTATTGATACCCATATACTCCATCGGAGACAGAAGGGGGCTATTTTCGAACAAGTCTCCGTAATGAAAAATGCAATATGAAGGGTCAAATTGAACTAATGCATTAGAAATCAATGAATCTTATGCCATTTTTTGGATTATCATATTATACGATATGAATTAACCGTTTCCAGAGGTAGAGTTGCTGGTGCGTTTTTTTTAGTGGTATCCCCTATAGGCCTATTCCATAATGTATAGAAAAAATATGCTAAACACGTTTCCCTAATAATCCAGATATATTCTCCGATGAATAGCTGATATTGAAAAGAACATAAAATCGTTTTTTTTTCTGCTGCGCCCTGACGCATTCACCATATATTATTAGCACGACCGCCATCATCCTCACCTCCGCCTTCGCCAAAAACCACCCCCTCACCGCATTCGCCAAAACCCACCCCTAAGGGTAGCAAAATAGGGGATGAGTTCGAATCGGCATAGCATATCTACTTTCTTAATTCGTGTGAGAAATTTCAAATGATTTGGACGTTTGGAAGTGTGTGAAAATTAATTTCAATGTTTCCGTTACATACATACATACATACATACAGGTGAAGCTAATAAAGCGTGTATGAAACGCAGGTCGAGAAATATACAAACTACGGTTCGTTGTGCTTTCTAGTGCGAGATTGGTCACATCAATTTGAGATGGAATATGAATAGAAATTACTGCTGAGGATTCGAGAATTACGAAAAATTAAGTGAATTAAAAACCAAATTGAGAAAAAATTCAGTAACTGATTCGTCGGATTTGTAATTGGAATGTATTAATGTTAAGATACTGATGTAATCGTGGAGTGTCTTACAGATACTTGTATTCAATGCTCTTCCTGATGAATAAAATTTATAAATCGCTTGAAATATTTTGGCTGTTTTCAACTCCAATGACAATGCCATATGATGGATAGAGATCCACAAATGATCTTGATTAGTTTTGCGTATATGTTATTCAAGAATGGAATGATTATGAAAGATGATTTTTCGCCTAAATTTTTTATAATTGCTCAATATTCTCAATAATTTGATGGTTATCATTTATAATTTTCAATGCGTCATAATCGATGTTCAGGAAGCATTCTGGAGTAACAGATGGAAACCTTGCAACAGTGGTTTACGAATAACGCTTCTTCTTTGGCAGCATTTATAAATCGGTAATTATTTCATGGCGGTCAACGGGCTCAATGTCATGTGTGTTACGTCATTATTCTAAAAGAAATGGGTTTGATTTTCGGACATGCTGTTCGAAAAAACTTCCAATTGAATAAGTATGGAAAGTTCGATGAACGGCTTATCGAAGATCTATTTTCTGAACTACATTTGTGATTAATCGTCCAATAATCATCAGCAATTTCCATTTGAAAAATCGTATGTATCCCAACGACCCAGAAAAAGTAATTGATACTAACATATAATGCACTTCAGCTGGCTGAATTTATCATTTGCTCAATATTTTGCTCGGTTAATAACACCCATATTGTTAATAATAATAAAAAATGTATTCCTTGAAATGATCATTTTACAATGGCATATGAACCGTCAGTCTGAACATGAAATATATAAATGTATGAATACACAATACATAAATTAAAAATATAGACACAATACATGATGGTACTATGAAATAAATGAATACTCAAAATATTCATTGGTTGAATGAAAACATCACTCCAAAAGATATTCTTTGACCTGGAAGTGAACTAACACTCTTTTTATCTGGAGGTGGGCAATTGAATAGCTTCAAACCTGTTGAAGAGAGTGGGTGATTTTTCAAAACAATGTTGTGCGATGTTGTTGTAGTTTAATGAAATTTCCGTTTCTTTTTAATTATGACACTTAGAGTAGGTTTCGAACTCACAAAGCACACAGCTGTAGATGTTAATGGATCGTAATGGTAGAATTTGTTTCTTATTAGAAACGGGTCTGCATAAATCTGTGTGATCATACAGGATGATTCAAAAGTACTTTCACAAACTTCAGGAGGTGATTCCTCACAATATGAATTGTCTAAATGAATATATATCCGGAAACGCTTTGTTTCCAAGATACGGGAAGTTTTATTTCTATTTTCTTCTTTTTCCAAATAACTTTCGAAATACTGACCTCAATTAAACGAAAATTGGTATTGAGAGGTTTTTTGAGGTGTCGAATTTGAACCTGATGTTATCATTGCTCTTACTCGTAGGGCGCCACCTACACGTCTTTTTCTATTTTGAAGATTAATAACTTTTTGAGGCGTTCTTCTAGCACATTTTTCAGTAGAAAACTCAATTTCTCTATCATATCTACGTAAAAAAGCTACCCCTGTTACAAGTCGCCATAAGCAACAGTTTTCTAGATATTTGGACTTGAAAATTTCAAGTCGGATATTTGATAATCGATGCATGTTGAAGTTATTACCATTATTTTGCATTTTTCTGAGAATGCTTAGGAAATGAATTTGACGTTTAAGTAAGTAGTTTTGGTAATTTCATATTATGTGACAGTTAAACGTTTTGTTATTTTGTTGAAGTTTCTGTAAGTTTTAAAACACTTATTTTGAAAAAATGTATTATTTAAACAATAATGCTCGATTATGGCCTTGCGGATGGCAATGCGCGCGAAGCAAGACGTATTCGCCAGGAGCGATTTCCTTATCGAGTACTGCCTTCAGCTCCAACATTTACCAGTCTCCACCGTCGTTTGGCAGAAACAGGTAGCCTTAAGAGGGCAGCTGATATTATTGGAGGACCACGAGTAGTCCGAACCCCAGAATGAGAGAAAGCTGTTTTGAACGCCCTCGAGGAGAATCCAGAAACAAGTACAAAAATAATTGCTGAAGCTCTCAATTCTACTCAGTCCACAGCTTGGAGAATTATCCGCGATCAACAATTTTATCCATACCATATTCGAAGGGTACAAGCTCTTCTGCCACGAGACTTCCCCCAACGCATTACTATGTGTCAGTGGTTTTTGAGAAAATTGGCTGGAAATTCCTCAATTTTTAGGATATGTACTCTTCACGGACTAGGCAAACTTCTCCCAAAATGCTATCACAAACTTTCATAACAACCATGTTTGGGCTCTGGAAAATCCGCACGCAGTTAGTGAAAGACATTATCATTATCAATTTTCTGTAAATGTATGGGCGGCAATAATTGATAATTACTTGATAGGTCCTTTCTTTCTTCCGTTCCGACTAAAAGGCGCAACTTACAGAGACTTTTTAGAAAATGAAGTGCCGGGACTTCTTTAGAATGTACCATTAGAAATCTAAGAAAGCGAATAGTAGACGCATGTGAAACAATAAGAAACACACCAATAATTTTGGGCGGGTACGAGATTCAATGACTAGAAGACTGAATGCCTGTATCTTCGCTGAAGTTGGACACTTCGAACAATTTATTTGAATACAATTTAGTTTCCTTTATTTTATTTTATTCTAAATATTCTGAAAATTTCTTGAAATAAAATGCTGATATTTTCTTTAAAACAAATACAGATTTTGTACCCTTGATACAAATATAAATATTTCAAACGAGTAAAAATAAATAGAATAGGTGGCGCCCCCTACAAAAAAACAAAACTACTTACTTGAACGTCAAATTCATTTCCTAAGCAAGTCCAAATATCTAGGAAACGGTTGCTTATAGCGACTGGTTACAAGGGTAGCTTTATTATGTGGATATGATAGATAAATTGATTCTTTTACTGAAAAATGTGCTAGAAGTACGCTCAAAAAAGTTGGGAATCATCAAAAAATAAACAGACGTTTAGGTGGCGCCCTCTACGAGTAAGAACAATAATAACATAAGGTTCGAATATGACACCTCAAAAAACCTCTCAATACCAATTGTCGTTCAATTAAGGTCAGTATTTTGAAAGTTATTTGAAAAAAACTAAAATAAAAATAAAACTTTAACGCCTTGTATCTTGGAAACGCAGCGTTTCCGGATATATATTTATTTGGACAATTCATATTAGAATATTGTGAGGAATCACCTCCTGAAGTTTGTCAAAGTTCTTTTGAATCACCCTGTATAGAATTGGAATAGTTCGCCTCTGAGCTGTAAAAGCTCGACTCATATTATTTCCATTTCCCCACAGAAGTATATTATATAACTGAATTTACCATCTAATAGATGTTTCCCATCAAAACTTCGTTATGTTGTACCACAGCATGAAAACTGCTACTGATCCTCTCAATTAACGGGAAATTTTCAGCTCAAATCAAAATCAATGTGAGTTCCTAAAAATGTCATGGTCACTTATGAATGTATCGCTAACTCATTGATTTCAACATGTATTGGGCTTTTTTTTCGGAAAAATTGAACTAACACCGTTTTATCCGCATATAGAATGGGACGATTGGATCGACAACATTTTGAGAATTTTTTACCAATCTTGTTGAGTTTGGCTTGAAGTCCAACAAGACATCTCCTTCTGAAATGGAGGTATCATCGGCAAAAAGAAATAATGAGATTGTGCCTGTATGTTTTGACAAGTTTGTTTTCAATGTAAATTTTCTGTGAGTATTATTTCTTTAATTTTTTCACGATAATTCATTTACCGTTTTCCATACTTGTTTTTTTCAACTTTGTATACTACCTGATTCAGATATATTGTTTTGATATGATCGTTTACACGCTTATATGTTTTTCCTATGTCGTGTTGAAATTATGCGATATGAATCTAGTACATTTTCCATCCATTCCTGGTAATTCGTGTATATACCTTTCTATTTTAATCAAGGGATATGTGAAACCTAAAGCATACAGTAACAAATGGAGAAATTCTGCATATACCTCATTTATTCCCAAGTACTTTCATAAACAGATTGGTAGTTCTCATTGATTAGGAATTTTCTCCGATTCATCAAATTCTCACGGAATGTATTTCGTTTTTTACAAGCTTTTATTTAACTTCACATTATGTTTAGTTCAAAAATTTTCAAATCTTGCAAGTGAATTTTGACCCTCTTCTAGTTGTCCGATTAAGGTGAAATTTGGCAGGTGTTCATAATTCTGGTCATAATGCATTATTTTACTGAAAAATGTTCGTTAAAAAAACAATATGGCGGACGAGATTTGTTTGTATGGTCCGATTCGATTCAAAATTGGGATGTGAGGATTTTCGGGGTTGAAAATCATGCATTTTTTGTCAAAATTCATAAAATCGAAATGTATGGTCTGATTCGATTCAAAATTGGGATGTGAGGATTTTCGGGGTCGAAAATCATGCATTTTTTGTCAAAATTCATATAATCGAAATGGCGGCAAAATGGCCAATGAACCCTGTGATTATGGTCCGATTCTATTAAAAATTGATATGTTGGGGTTTTTGAGGTCAGATATTATGAATCTGTATCTCGCGAAATAACCTACGTCACACATCCAAAGCAATTTTTTTTTTAACTTTTCAGGACATCTGGATAGAAGCTCGCTTTTGAAAGGTTTTTTATCATTATTTAATTTTTTATGTTGGAATTATTTTCATGGTAACCAACAATATTCAATTGAAACATCAAACAACAGAGATTCTTCAACTTATTTATTGTCAAGTCTATATTTGAAGTGATATAGTCAATTTAGGAAGTTTAAGTAAGGCCATTTTCGTTTTTAAAGATTCTGATAGGTTATCACCACATATGTTTTTGAAACGTCTAGTAAAATTATCTAAAATTTTCCACAATCTATTTATGAATCATCATCATACCCTATGAGTCACAGTGACAAAAACAATGTTTGTTTTAATTGCCGACCAATGTTCTGTAGCAGAACAGATGTTAGGAAAACAAGATGTTTCAAAACTATGTATTCAACAAATTCATCGAAAATTGACCGTTTACAGAAAAAGGATATTATTTGTTATGAAATAGATGCCAATTTCTGAAAAATGTTTGTTTTAATACCTATAATGCTCTTCGAAAAAAATGAGTTCATTTGCAAATGGCTGAATTATTTCATATGGTTACAAATGGCTCGGTTAGTCCAGTAAAACTGGGTGGAAAATATAACGTAAAAATCATCAATAAATTGTTTTATATGCAAGAAATGCCTTTTTACCCGACTGCGCCACGTAATGTGTTTATCATGTATATATGTTTGTTCCTTTGTGGCGCTCTATAGTAGGAGACCCCACGAGGCTAAATGGGGATTTACTCGAGCGTCGTGAGGACCTATTGGATTTTAAAGATTAGATGGTAGATAGAAAAAATGTAAAAAAATAGTCATATAGAAATACTCGAGTGCGTCAGATATGAATGGTGTATATACCCCACGTGTCTCTGATAATGGAGGTATGTTAATCTGCCGGGTTTCATGGTGGGGGTCGCCGTATGGAAGGGTAGAAAATGGGAAAAAAATTAATTTATTCGAGCGCGTCAGATATTCAGAGAGGATGTTAAGTGAACCCGAAAGAAACTCCCACTCAAAAGACTGACGATTTGAACGTGACGCAAGCTCGCGGCGGCTTTTTGAAAATGCAAAACAAAATCGCCATCTTGAAATACTCGAGCGCGTCAGATTATCATAGAGATGGTTCAGATTTTCATAGAGATGGTTCAGCTTATACCCCTTATCTGACAATTATTTGGAGAGATTTTCTCAATCTGACGATTTGAAAAAAAATTATTTTTTTTTATCATTGAATGTGTCAAATAAAAGGCACGGAAAATAGCATGAAATGGGAATAACAGAAACATAAGATTCGGAACTCTCCCCAGGAACTTCCGGGCATTATCACATTCCGCTGCACTTTACTGTTGCTCCAAATTTTGGAAATCGGAAGGTATTTTAATCGCTGTGAATAACTTATAACATTGTGTGTGATATCCTTAATTTAATGATGTTTCGGCCGAAATTTCAATATTATTGTATTTTTTAATGTTTTCGATATAAATTTAACAATTTTTTCAGGTGTATCTTGTTCACAAAATAAACACTCCATAATAATATCACCCATAGTACAGCAGATATTAGATTCACAAAAGTTAATTCACAAAACTTATATTAAAACGCAAATTATTTCCTTGATCCTTGAATGATTTCCTTCTGAATAAAAAAAAATTAACCGCGCTCGAGAATGTCCAGGTGACGTTTTCTTGCAACTTTGTGACTCCCCTATTTCCTTATGTCACGTGCAAATCGTCAAATAATTGAAATGCACACTTTTCTGCATGTAATTAACTTACCTTGCCTTAATCTGACGCGTTCGAGTTTTTCTAACGATCGATTTTTTTTTACTATTCTGATCGGCTGCCCTAAACGCACGACCCTATATAAAGGGTTCATGTATGGTGGGAGTACTTAACAGGGTGCAAGGTTATGTTATTCTGCCGCGCTTGAGTAAATCCCAAAATCCCCGCTTAGGCTCCCCTATTACTAGAGAACAAACGCGTGGGTCGATTTTGATGAATCTTACGTCAATCGAATTGTCTTTAAACTTGCGAGTATCACTGAAGACGTCACAGTAATCAAAATTCAATATGGCGACAACCAGATGCAATATTATGAATAAAGACATGACAGTAATAATCACAATTGAATTTGGTGACAACCAGGCGCCATATTGTGGATAAAGACATGACAGTAATAATCAAAATTCAATATGGGGACAACCAGACGCCATGTTGTGACAAAATTCAATATGGCGGCAACCAGACGCCATATTGTAAATAACCAAAAATTGTAAAATAGACAAAGCAAATTAAAAAAATCAAAAAACCCGACTGTGTAAAAAGTGAACTTTATAAAAAATGGAAATAAGATGACCAGAAAATATTGTCAGAAAATTATGTGTTAAGAGGTTAACTATTAAACTTGAGGGTAAACAATCCCACGCAGTTGGAAGCAATAATATATCTTCATTTCAAATTAAAGAAGATGCCTCCGACTGCGTGAGATTGTTTACAGTATTAAGTTTAATAGTTAACTTCTCAAAACATAATTTTCGGACAATATTTTCTGGTCATCTTGTTTAGAATTCACTTTATTTTTAACTATTTTTTTCTATTAGGTACTCGAATGAAGGCTTACAAAAGATCTTCCTGAGAGAATAGTTGTAAGAGAAATATATTATTATGAATAAGAAAACTAGAAGGTTGGGAATTATTTTCAGTGTTCCCAACTCGTAAGCACTAAAATAATGTAAACTATTTTCCGATCAATGGAGATATTTCGTGGTTTAGAAAAAATATGTAATTTAATAAGGTATAGTTTCAGAATGAGTTCAATTTCATTATTTCACATTATAATTCGAAAACAAAAATTAACCATATGATTATCCTTCCTTTTGTAATCTTATTTGGTTAATTCAGGGATCTGAAGCCACATAATATTTCATTGAACAGAACTTGAATAAAATTCATTTTTTCTGTTTGCACACTGAGAAGGAAAAATTATGCCTGCATTTCCAAGCCAATGCAGGTTATGAATTTCTATGATCAAATTTAATTTGGCATCCGCTCGGACAACATCAGTTTCACGTTGGCAATAACAAAAGCAGGCGAGCAAAGTAAGCTCCTTTCAATAAGTAATATTTCCGTTGAATATGAAAGCTGCTGGTACAGTTCCTTGAGCTACATCTGTCAATACTTCTTGGCGGTTTCATCTTCATGGCCGTATGTATCACAGGAAAAATTATTGGACTCAATAATTCATTTTCAGGTGGGTCAGAAACTAACAGAATACCTCAAGCCCACCTCATTTATGGAAAATATTGGTTGGATTTTTATTCGTGATGTTAAAAGCAAAATATTGATGTTTACGCGAATATATCACGAGAACACTTCATTTTCTCACACGCACAAAAGGAGTCAAAATATTGAGAAAACTCAGGGCAAGTTAATCCAACTTCATAGAATATAGGGGCCCTCGTAATGGTAAAGCAAAAGTGCACTGGTATTTTTTCCAAATTTATTATCAGAGCCGGATTAAGAGGGGAGCAAACGGGGCTGCAGCCCCGGGGCCTCCACAAGAGAGGGGCCTCCACAATATAAATTTTCAGGTAAAATTTCCTAACAAATACCGAAGGATATGCAAAATTATATTTAAAAAATCTGACAACGAAAGAGCAGTTCTCCCACTTTTTCCTCTCATTTTTCGTTTTAAACATTCAAAAACATGTTTCGTATTCTTGTCAAAATCCATGGTTAATATTAATCTTCGATCTGATGAATCATGTGTATATGCGAGAAACAATCACCAAGTAAAACATCATACTATTATACAAAATATTATATCGTATCGAAATTAGCTGTAAAAACAAGAACAATTGAATTTAAAAAAAAAATTTTTTTTTTATTAAATGAAGGATTTTTTGTCGATGTATTCTTCGAATGACACAAGCGATCTAGATACACAATGAAATTCAATAATCATAAGCAAAAGAAAATAATATTTCAATGTATGAATGTGATTGCATCAAATTATTTATAAGAGCCCTGTGCGCATTCCATAATAGAACAAAAGTTCAAATTCTGTTGACTATTTCTCTGCCAATTCTACAAACACTTTGCCCGTCTATACCTGTTTTTCCTATTTATTGGCGTTGACAAGTGTCCGCTGAGTGGCGCGCTTGTAACAGAGAAATCCCCGAAATCTGAAAGTGTGAGTCTAAGAGAAGGATGACATTCCGCAACAAATGTAAATCCTTCTGAAAAAGGACTATCAAAAAGACCAATCTAAGATGTTCTACTATCAAATTCTTGAAAACCAAAATTTCAGAGCTACATTCTCAAACATTGAAATTACAGTGATTATTTTTTGACATTGCTAGAAACCAATGAAAACGTTCAATTCAAATAATTCATATACGTTTTGGCCAATCAATAGTGGGAATATTCTACCAGAAACTTGTCGCGGGAATAATTTGAGGTATTTTGTTTTTATTGTCTGACAACCTATATTTTTAATTTGACGTATGTCATCAATTCGTTGAAAAGTGTGAAATGAATCAAAACCGGTTCAGTACATTATATAATTTTACAAGGAAATGTGTTTATGACCGTAACATCGAAAAATAATCTAAAGAATACCACACGAGAGTTCG
Source organism: Gonioctena quinquepunctata (assembly GCA_018342105.1). Classification (NCBI taxonomy): domain Eukaryota; kingdom Metazoa; phylum Arthropoda; class Insecta; order Coleoptera; family Chrysomelidae; genus Gonioctena; species Gonioctena quinquepunctata. The sequence goes on along the minus strand of JAFIRS010000814.1, from coordinate 329,855 downwards.
ATATAGTAGAAAATAATTATCTAGATTTCTTTCTCAAACTTGTTGGCAATAGCCACTCGCGCCAGTTGGTCTCTCGTGTTTATTGCCTGGCAACAAGTTTTCGAAAATATGTCGAATTATTTTCACTCTCTTGTGATATTACAACTGAGAATGTGATGATGTCAAATTCCACTGAAAAGCGCTCATTTTCCAAAATGAAAAAAATAGGCGAATTACGATGAGACAAAGCCGCCTATCAAAGTTATCGCTTCTTAGCATTGAGAATGATTTTCTCCGGATGCTGGATTTGACCGAAATCATCAATGATTTTTTGTCGAAAAAAGCTCGCAAGAATCTATTCGTTTACGCTGTAATTTAATTTATTTCTTGTATATTATACCTACAAATGCTCGTGTCAAAATAATTTGATTTGTTCCGCAATAAATAAAAAAAATTGTTTGAAAAATAATTAGGGGCCTCCACTCCTTTGTTGCCCCAGGGCCTCCACATCTTTTAATCCGGCCCTGTTTATTATTGTCAGAAACAGATAATATAATTTTTGTTTGAAATTCCCAAAAAATTGTTTTGGATCCGACCTAAAAAGTGCCAAGCGAGAGTGAATAGCTCTCACTGATACCAAATCAAAGAAGCATGGAATTCTATATGGATGTCAGACACACAGTTGTCAAACATTTGACAATACCTCGCAGGAAGCAGTGAAAAAAGCATTAGTGCAAAAAGGAGCGGACAGAACTACATCCGAATGGGGGAGTCAATTGCTGGCTATAAAAATTGCTGAAATGAAGGCGAACAAAAGTATTCAAATCTGCACCGCCAAAGGATATCCACAACAAGTGGTTCTTTAACCCTTTACTCAACATAGCATCACATCATGGGAAGCAGACGATAATGTAATAATGGCCAAGGGCAAGTACGAAGTAACTCGCCAAGGTCAAGTACGAAGTAACTCTCTGTGATCTTATAGACAGTGAGCTTGAAAATCAATTCACAATGGTACCCTTCACTGGAAGAACAAAGCTCCAACATTTAATGTCAGTTTGCCTTCATGGAGAAGATCTAGTATAAAACGCAATAATTGAAGTATCTAGGACTCACCCTAGACTCCGAAATATTTGGGAACAGACGCGTAGAAAAGGTCACTAGCCAGGCAATTTCCTCACTAATGGTATGCAAAAGAATCGCATGTGGAACACCAATACTGCGATGTATGTATACCATGATAGTTAGACCAATGGTTACCTACAATGTGATAGTGTAGCATGGTAGGACCATGTGGAGGAAGTGCAGAGACCCGCATGCCTTTGCATTATAGGAGCAATGAGATCAACTCAAACACAGCATCGGGGGTCATACTAGATCTCACGCCTCTCCATATCGCAACAAAAAGAGGGGAGCTCTTCTCAGACTAGTGCAGGATGGACAGGAAAAAAAATGCAGCATGCAAGGGCCTCCGATATCCAAGCAGTTATCAAAGCGTTGAAGTCCCCCATTACCAACTCGAAGATAGTACGGAAATGCCTTCATGAAATGAATGAATTTGGCGGAAACAACAATGTGATCTTCCTTTGGGTGCTGAGGCATATCGGAGTAGAGGGAAATGAATGAGCTGATGTACTGGAGAAGCTCAACAAAGAGGAAAGAGCAAAGAGAACACAATGGTAAATACTCCCAGGCATGCAGCAGACCGAAGAGCTCCTCAGCAACTCCAACCGACAAAAAATATAACACCTCAGAAGACTTAGAGGTGAACGGCACCTGTGAATTCTGTGAAGAGAAACCAGGAAAACCCCTCCATTCTTATGACATATGATGCTGTACACCAAAAAAATATTGAGGAGCCTGGGAACGTACCAGCTGAGAGTTAGGTATCAAATTGATGGAGAAAAAGGATTGGTCTTTTCTGGGAGCACCCCTTACTTAATAATATATATCAGGCTGCCTTATACAGAGAACAAAGTCTCTCGACTCAATGAACTTCCATCCCACATAGCATATTTTCTTCTCAGAAATTGATAATCGGTACCCAAATCATTATATATACTCAGATGCAGTCCAACTCGGCAATGCCAGAATAAACTTCAAGATTTTGATTCGATAATGCGTAATTCTTTGGAACAAATTACTAATAATAAATTCGATGGAAAAACCTGGAATCAAGTAACTCATCCCGTGAAATCAGAAGGCTTAGGCATCCGCTTAGCCACTTCTCTTTCTCTGCCAGCTTCCCTCGCTTCCTATAACAACAGTTCTACAAACATGTTTCCTGAAAATACAAGATAAATATTATTTGGAATGTGAACAGAAATGGATCTCCACAACAAAAGTTGATCTTCCTGAGAATAAGAAATCTCAAAAAACCTGGGTTATTCCAATGACCGATTCAATGTACGAACAACTCCTTGAGTCAGATGCAGAATCTTGATTTGAAAGGGCTCGTCTCAATGCTGTAAGTTCTAAAGAATCAGGAGATTGGCTTAATGCTCTCCCAGTAGCTTTTTTGGGTACTCTATCAGACGACCAATCATTCAGGATTGCAGTTGGCCTTCGTTTGGAAACATTGCTTTGTGTTAGCCATAGATGTAAATGTGGATCTATTGTTGAAGAAAATGGAACACATGGTTTGAGCTGCAAGTTCAGTTCGGGTCTTTTTTCGAGACACCATGCTATGAATGATCTGATAAAACGAGCTCTTACAACTGCGAAAATTCCCTCAGTATTAAAAGCTGTTGGAATAAGTAGAGACGACGGAAAACGTCCAGACGGAATGACCCTCATACCCTGGGAATTCATAAAGCCTTTGGTTCGGGATTTCACATGTGTAGATACTGTTGCAGCCTCCCATCTTAAAACGACCTCAATCACGAGAAGTAATGCAGCTACTTTTGCTGAGAAATTGAAAATTCGAAAATATTCAATTATAGAAGAATTTAACTCATTTTATCCAGTGGCGATTGAAACATATGGAGTATTTGAATCTCACGCCACGGAAGTTCTAGAAGAAATTGAAAAAAAAAATTATGAAGTGTACTAATGATTCTAGATGAAGTGTACTAATGATTCTAGATCATGCTTTTCTGATTCAGCGCATTAGTATGGCAATTCAAAGAGGAAACGCCGTATCAGTTATGGGCCCCCATCCCGAAAACTGGATGAAATTTTCTTACAGCCTCAAAAACCTTCTATTCAAAGACGAGCATGCATTGATTAATCTAAGAAAAATACCATTCCGACGGAACGATGCGATAGAAGACTGTTTGATTGAAACTATTCCTTTGATGTCGGCATTAATGATGTATGCAGTTATAACTACAACAACACCATCAGTCCACTTGTGCATGAAAATGCCCAAATTTTAGGATGTAATGTATTGAAAAACATTGGCAACACCTGCTTCATGAAAAGCGTAATACAATGTTTATCGGATACCAGATGGTTGCTCGAGTATGTTAGAAAAGACGAGCAAATGAGGGATATCAACACAAGCACATCTGGTATGAAGGGTGCTTTAATAAAATCATTTGCGGTAGTGATACAAGTATTTTGGTCGGAAGATTCGACTGATAGGGTGGTGAATACTGTTTCTTTAAAAAACCAGATACAAATATCCGCACCTCGTTTCGGGGAGTACGCTCAACAAGACGCTCAAGAATTTCTCAGATATTTATTGGAAGGTATTCATGAAGATGCAAACAGAGTGATAGAAAAGCCCGAACCTATCCTGACAGAAAGTGATGAGAAATCAAGCAACCATGAAAAGGCACAGGAGTCTTGGTCAAGATATCTAAGAATGGACAACTCAAAAATTGTTGATAAATTGGTTGTTCAACTGAAATCAACGTTGAAGTGTACTCTCTGTGGCCATTGTTCTGTCTCTTTTGACCCCTTCTGGGACCTTTCACTTCATATTCCACAGAGAACTGGCCAGCTCAGACTGTCACAATGTTTAGATTCATTTACTCAAGAAGAAACTTTGGATGGCGAACAGAAACCATTTTGTTGTAAATGTAAGGAAAAGATAAAATGCACTAAGTCATTATCCATTCATAAATTCCCCAAAATATTAGTAATTCACTTGGAACGATTTTCGTCGATGGATAGATTCAGGGAAAATTAAATGCCACCATTGACTTTCCTCTTGAAGGAACATCCTATAGCGGACACTACACGGATTATTGTAGGCAGCCTTATGCAGACACATGGCACGAGTACAATGACTCAAGAGTATCACCGATATCACCAGAATCCCTCATAAGTGGTGAGGCATTCGTCCTCTTCTATGAGCAAGAGAGCACCAAATCATTTATTTGTTTTTTTTTCTGTTGTATTGTATTTTGTACTCAAAAGTTACTTGTTATTATTTTGATCAGTCTAACAACTTATCAACTTATAACAAGTAAAATAAAAAATATATATGCTAATGAATGAAAAATACTTCAGCAAGAAAATACTGCAAATATGTATATCAAAGGTTGGACTAATTTTCATAAGTATTCAAGGATAGATAATAGAACCGCAAGAAACCGTATTGCGGTAGAATGTAGAAAAATAATTTCGGGCATCAACTGATTGCATAATACATTGCAAATTGTTAAAACATGTATTATGTCACGTGAATTCAAATTATTCTTTTATGAATATTCAATTCAATCAACATTTTCGACAAAGAACGTATCAATGAAGTACTCTCTTACTGATATATTCTATTGGGATATCCTTCATTCATGAAAGCCGCGTATTTTAGGCCAATTCAATCCAGCCCTTTTGGAGAATATATCCCGGTTATAGGGAATTAGCGTAAGAAGTTAAGCATACCTAACGCTGGTGTTATCCAATTATATCCGATCTTTGAAATCACGGATACGAATGAAGAATTAAATATTCATTGTGGTATATTTGGGAATAGGGAGTGATATGCTTATATGGAGAAAGAGTCGAGTTCTGGCTCTAGCAAGGAATACATAATAGCAGCAATTTTCAAGTAAAAACATATCAACTAGAATTTTAATGATGGAAAACAATGTTTTCAAGGGACATTAAATAGAACAGATGATTTTTATATGCCAACGCTCAAAATCAAACTACCATATCTCATGAATATTTTGAAAATGGCAACCAACACGCAAGTCATAATTGTCTTTTCACTAGATGATATACGATATCATGATATTTAGATCCTATGATATGGTATCAAAACTTATTAACAAAACTTTAAACCAATGAACATGTCGAAAAATAACATAAACGTTCTTAGTCATAATAAATAAGCTCCTATACTAATGTAACTAATTTTGAGTAGGCGCCAAACAAACAATCAACAGAAATCATCAAATTACTTTATAAAATGTATCAAAACAAAATAAAAATGCAGCATGAAATTTCCACCGATAAACAATAATATTCCAAAAATCCGCACCACCACTCGCAACGACGTGTGCCCTCACTTGTATGCTCCGGTAGCTGTCTCGCTGATATTAACTGGAATTTTCTGGCGAAGAAACGCGCCGCGCACCCACTGCTATCATTTTACGCTTCACGTGATTAATTTGTTTGTTTGGCGCCTACTCAAAATAAAATATCAAGGCTGTAAAGGTTTATTTTATTTTTCGTTTTTCAGTTTCTTTTTCGTCAGTTTAATTTTTCGTTACTTCGCTGAGTTTCAGATCATCGGGATCACTGGAAGTATTGGAGATTTTTGGGGAGCTATCAGTGAATAGATGAATGATTGGGTCAGTGATGGAATTGTCCATTTTTCAGGTGTCCCAATTTGAAGTACAAGTAATTCTAATGATGAGGATTGGCTTGAAAATTTACATGATTACATACGTCAATCCCAGAGAGTTTGCCAATGTCACATACGGATTTTGAAGTATTGAAGTGATTTACCCTTTTTTGATATCTTCGTAATTCTTCAGCAGTCCCTAGGCTATTTCTCCACCAAGGAGGTGTTCTTGGCTACCGTTACACCGGTAAAGAGAAGGTGAAAAAAACTTAAACGTATTAACTAGAATTCGCAATTAACTGATTGAGATGCTCTTCAAAACTGATCTCGATTAAATGGATCTGGAAGCTAGTTAGAAATTATTATATAAAAAACCAAATGCGAATAATATAATTAACTGATTATTGAAAAGAAAACAAGCTCGATAATCTGAGGAATTTCATTTCAGCAATGAAGAATACTCCATGCAATGTTTTTCTGTTTGATACCTATTCAAGCAAATAATGAAATTTACTGAGACGGTTTGGCCCGGGGTCTTGTTAGATTATATACATTCCTTGATCTCGGAGGGTATGGGGAAGTGTTCTTTTCATAATCAAACTAGTTTTATGAAGTCAACCATGAAAAACATCAGAGCATTGACTGAGGATGAAAATATAATTCAGAAGAAGAGCATACCAAGCAGGAAAAATCATCATCTGCTTCCACAACAAAAGTTTTCCGATGACAAGAACCTAGCAGAAAATATGTAAAATTCCTTCAATGGTTTCTTTTTCTCTCCTGCACCTGAAGTTATGGAATAGCACCACTGTAATATGAAAAACTACTTTTGGTACCATATAGTTGTGGACTGACAGCCCTAACGATATCGTGCTGGGGAGCTAACGAGTTCCACAGTTTCATGCATGGGTTGTGTTTCCAGATTTAAACGTTTTCAGTCTAAGCAAAATCAATTTACCCGAATAACGGTCTCCGCTCACCTGCTATGGTCATTCATGGTTATATTTCTGTCGAAATTCTCCAATATTCTACAAATTGTACGGTTAAGTCCATTTGTTATTGTTGGATTCCACTCCGTTTGTTATGATTCATGTCAAATGAATTCAGTCGATAAAACAGAAACCTTTTCAGGTTGTGTTATTTTCATTAGCCTGGGCGTATTTTGCTCTTAGATGTTCACGTCACGCCACAGTGCAGGAGGTGCGAGAATTGGACGGCCCAACCAGAACAAACTATTCAAGTGGATGTTCGTTTTTTTATGCAGAGTTGTTACTCGAATAAGGGATGAGGTTCCGTGAGTATGTTTAGTGGAATTTACCGCTGTATCCTTAGTATTGGCTCAACTTGAGAATGAGATTAGCAACTCAGAGTGCACGACAATAAAATATATCGTGAGTTGTTCGTGGTTCGAGTTAGGTCTGGGATGCCCAAAATAACCGTTCCAGGGCTAGAGTAATCGAACTCGCCCACCACGACCGGCGATTCAAGTCGAATTAGCTGTCCTTGAAAAGATAGTTTCCGATTCGACCTCTGGCCATGGTTTGGTGAGCATGTGGTGCTCCCGGGTTGGAGGTCAAGTGAATGTAATTTGTGAATGTCCGCCGTTTATAACGTGCAGTGAAAAATACATTATAATTTGTGAAGTTTAACAAACATCTTGTGTAGAAATCAGTCCCTTTCTTCTCTACGCCAGTAACCAGGCTGGATGACAACGGATTTGTCGGAAAAAGGGGCGCTCGGGCACTCGTGGTATCACTTCAAGTGAGACCTCCGGGGTGCCATACGAAGGGGGGTAAGGGAGGTATAACCTCACGAGGCCCCCGGATCTGTGTAGATGGTTATATAACTGAGCATAAAAAAATGAAGTAGAAGAAGAAGAAGAAGGTAGTTTCCGTATGCGCGGTAACTAGAAATTCAAGTTATGATTAAAGTGCCAGAATGTCAACCTTATTACCACCACCAAATTTATATGCCAGGTCATCAACAAAATTAGTGCCTTTGAAAGTTTCTACAAAAACTTCAGAAGAATCTCTAGCTGGAACACCTCTATCTACGATGTTAAAATTCGACGAAAAAAGTTTATTCGTAATAATAGCAGCAGAGCTATTGGTTGGAATGATTCAACTAACTGAAAAACGTAGCTCTGAAGAGAAGACAAAGAAAGTGACATTATATCTATGCTTCTATATGTTAATAACATATTCAGTAAACAAATAGAAATCACATAAGAATTTTATGATTTCTATGTCAAAAATGTATGCTGTTATATTGATAGAGCCTTATCAATCAGTGTTAATACTTCAAGTCAATCTCAAAGCTCAAACTGGTTTCACGAACGAGAATAACGTCAAGTAATGCTCATGAAATGAAAGGAACTCGATTCAATAAGGTTAAAGTTATATGTAATTTACTCAACCCTACGCAAGCTGATCTTCTGCGATGTCCTACGGCAAAAAATATGGAGACATTGCACTCCAGGAATTTAAAAAATTATAACTTTAGGATGTGAAGTAATTAAAGGTGGTCTTATTATAAGTAAGATTCATATGGGATTCCTATCTATGGATCGAAGATTTGGGAAACACGCTCTATCAAAGTGTCCATACTCATATAAAAATATACCAATTTATGACGCAAAGTTACATAAAACGAATGTAAAGTATATAAAGTTGAATGAAAATGGCTTACAGTTAAGCAATAATCATTCAATATATAGACAAGTACAGTTGCAAATGTATGTCACAAATATTTTGCTTTTTATGGTTTGTTCATTTATAAAATGCAGCCTTTTGATTACAATCAGGCGAGATAATCAAATGTTAAGTAAACTAGTACCTCACTTGGAAAACATATTATAATGATTACCTCCAAAGATTATTGAAAATATATTTATCTAAATTTTTATTTACATTTCATTCAGTTTTGATTGAAGTTGTTTATCAACGATATAAATAACTTCCAAAAAATAATCTATGAGATTTTAAGATTGTTCACTTTTTGCTTGTTTTTTTTTTTTTATAGAATCTAGGATAAGAGCACCAGTACCCAGCCAGTCCTACAAACTTTAACATTGACTAGTTTTGGGCTAGGTACTGGTGTTCTTACCCTATATACGGATAAATACTTGAAAATATATAAAGTCATGGTTAAATAAACGTTACAATCAACATAAGCAAGGTAAAATTTAAATGTTAAGTTAAGAATAAACAAAAAAAAATTAATTTTCAATAAAATATCACCAATTAGTACCAAATTTCTCGATTTATTTTAACCTTCAATATGTACAATTATTGTTAATTACTAATTCAATTTCAGCACAAATATGCCTTGTTTACAGTATTATTAATTTAATGTTTAATTATTGGCTTATCAATATTAATCAGAGCACAGACAACGAAAACAATCTCATCGATGTGAGGAAGTAACAACACTGGTATTTTATTTGTAAAATTATTAAAATATTTAATTCTTTGGTTGACTCGTTCAATGTGTCTTCTCACAGATGCAATGTTATATGTTTCTTCGACTTCTTCAGGGGTGAATTGTGTATTTCGAAAAAATGGAGGCATGGCAAAAATTGCATTATTTTCTTCCACTCCAGTTTTTATTTGTGGAAAGCCTTCAGCTAAAACATCAAATCCACTACACTATAGTCGTTTGTTATGAAGCAATCACTAGCACGACCACAGACACAAAACCGATGAATCCATTTGGAGTACATCCTACCATAAATTTTATTGTACGATGATGCTTATAACACCAGTTTACAAAAAAATACTGTTTTTACCCAAAGATAAATTATACCGAATTCGTTTCATGTACTACCCCCTCATAAAAAAAAATATATGAAACGTATTTTCATCACGTCAAGTTTTTTAAATATACTTAAGTTCGTAAAGCTTTCTCATTACATAATGGCAACAAAAAGCTGTCTATTCCCATAGGACATGCAGGAATTGTATGAGACAATGACAGCTAATAAAATATGAAGAACACAATTGGAAGGTGTGGGATTATTTCTTGGTTTGTAAAGCGGTTATACCAAACATTGCTGTTTTTATGTTGATGGGTAGGCAGGGCTGGGAAAGAGCACTATACAGTGCGGTCCATAGGTATGGAATAAATTCAATTTTAACCTTATTATGTATTTGTTTGAAAAAACCTGAAACATGATGATTTATATTGTCAATTTGACACTTTACAGTGTGAAAATATTACCCCCCTCTTCCACCCCCTCTGAATTATGAGCCCCCCCCCCCAAAAAAATTTTAAATGGCAATGGGGTTCTTGTGGCACCTTGTTCGAAAGGGATTTTCAATCTCTAATCAGCAATGTTAGGTCTTTTAAATTTGGTGCAATCATAACTGAAAAATTTTCATTTGAAAATGTCAAATTTTGATACTTTACGTAGAATGAAGGAAATAATGTCACATAATGTTTAGGAAGTATTTCAATTTATTTTAACCCAATTAAATTAAATGTTCAAAATGACCACCACTCACTTCTTGAGAATAAGCAAGTCGATCTTGGAATTCTCGTACAACATTTTGTAGGACCTCAGGGGTTATGTTGTTAATTTCTTCCGTTATCCTAACTTTTAAATCTCCATTATTGTCTGGTCTAATGAAATATACTTTTCATTTCAATTATCCCCAAAAAAGTAATCGAGAGGAGTCAAATCGGGGGATCCAGGCGGTCATTCAATCGTTCCTATTGGAGGAAACTTTGTTCAAATAGTTTCTAACAATACTTTTGTAATGCGGTGGAGCCCCGTCTTGTAGGTACCAAATTGATCTATGTATTGCATTTGGATCATTAACATCAGGAAAAAGTCTTTTTAATGCAGGCTGTAAAAATCTCATAAAAAAATCTAGATAAACCTCACCATTAACTGTGCATTCAAAAAATTATGGGACAATAATTTTGTTGTTAATGATACCAGCCCAAACGGTCACTTTTTAGGATATTATGTGTGAGCCTCACACATCCAATGAGGATTTTCTCTGCTCCAATATCTACAGTTTTGTCTATTAACCGTTCCATTCAAATGAAAAGTAGCTTCATCAGAAAAAACAATTTTGTTTATGAACTGCAAATCTGCTTCCATTCTGTCCATCATCAGTTCACAGAATTGTTGCCTTCTATCAGGATCATCCTCATCTAACTCCTGAACCACTGAACTTTATAAGGATAGTATTTTTCTTTATGTAAAACTCTCAATATCGATTATTTACTTACATCATTGTCGGCGGCAAGTTGTCTACTTGACATATGCGGATTTTCCTCAATCGCTAACAGTACATCTAACTTTTTTCTTCATCCAATTTAACATTTCGACCTGGTTTTTGAATAGTTTGAATTGACTTATCAGAGCCTGCAGTTATTCTTGCTCGACGTTGGTGCAGTCGTTCATATCGTTGTAAAGACTGGATATGTTTTTTTGCATTTTTGTAGCCAGGAAAAAATTTTGGTTAATAAGATGGATGAGAAGGATTTACCGATTTTTCATTATCAATATAATGACGACTACAAATCCTTGTATTTTTTGTTGGTTCTCAATCTTTAGGCTTTTTCCTGAAAATACAAAATATAGAGATCGTGAGGAGTAAATTATATTATTATCAACTTTTATGTTTAGTTTACTAAATCAATATTAATTTATGTTGAATATAATATGTTTTGAATTACATTTTCGTTGATTTAACATATTTTTTATACTCACACGTAAGGCATTGATCCACTGATTACGTTTTCCTACTATATGTGCAGTGTTGAGTGTATTCTCCGGAAAATAATAAAATTCCACTTTCGCGTCAGTTCCAACATTATGACGCGGAGATTTAGAACAGCCTTGAATACAGCACTTTACTCGTGATGAACACATTTCAAGTAATTTTATTATTTATTCAAATAGAAATATGTTTTCCACATGTATAAACCATATGACTTCCATCCCAATATTGTCAGATTTTGCCAATAGGTAGCGTCGGTCATCACGCACAGTCCCTATACCAAATGTTATCGAAGGTATCTGGCCCATTACTTCTATTGTATTTATTATTGGATGAAACAAAAAGAAACATCTGTGCTGAATAGGGTATAGAAGATCAATAAGTTTCCAGAAGGCTATATTATTTCAATTGATTTCAATTTTTAACCGACGAAACCAAAAAGGTGGAGGTTCTCTATTCGACCCGTATATTTTATGTTTTTCCATCATATTTTTTTATGTATGATCACGCATAACTTTTTACTGAGGCGTCCGATTCGATTATTCTTTTTTCAGTAGATAGGGTATACTTCGACTTTGGTCCCATTTGAATTTAAAAGATAAAATCTACCCCTAAGGGTAGCGAAATAAAGGATATTAATCACTCACCCTCTGAATTCTGGTCCGTTAACCGATTCTATCAGGCATAACTTTGTACCGGGTTCTTCGATTTGGATGATTCTTTTTTTAATAGATAGGGTATACCTTATATTTGGATTTCGAGAGGAATTAGCCACCCTTACGGGTAGAAAAATAGGGGATAATTGATTTTTCACTAGTGAACATTAGCACACACATACGTAGTTGACAATGACAGATCGCTACTGACATTATTCTTGTTCCGTCAAAATCAGTATATTTCATGAGAGGATGGAATGATATACAAAGTAATGAAATAAACTAACCAGAACAATGAAAATAATATATATTACAACAAATAGTAAAAGTAGATAATCATATTATTTAACTGGTAATAGTTGAAGTAAGGTGGGTAAGTAAGTATTTTGGAAGTAAAAAAAACAAGTAGGTAGTTATTGGTAGATTTCAGCCACAAAAAATTGAAAAATAAAAACTTTATAACAAAAAATTAAACCGACGAAATACGGAACTGAAAAGTAAAAAATAAAAACTTTTTAACAAAAAATTAAACCGTCGAAAAAATCAACTGAAAAGCAGAAAATAAAAAAAACCTTCTTAGTCTAAATGATAATTGAGCTCTCAAACTGATGTAAGTAACTGATTTTGAGTCGGTGCCAAACAAACTAGCAATTGAATTAGGTGAAGCGTAAAATGATGGCAGCGAGATGCACGGCTGCGTTTCGATGACTTCTTTCATAGATAATGATCTTCGATAATTGTTCGTTTGGCGCCGACTCAAAATCAGTTACTTACATTAGTTTAGGAGCTCAATTATCATTTAGACTAAGGTTTATTTTATTTCTTGCTTTTCAGTAGATTTTTTCGTCGGTTTAATTTTTTGTTAAAAAGTTTTTATGAATGTTGAATATGCCCTTTGTCGCCAGGACTAAAGCACGTTCAGATTGGTTTCTAAAATATTTGTCCCAGAGCCAATGTCTCACTTGTTTCGTACGTTTATATTTCTCAAGTGCCCTATCTCTGAGGTCATCATATTTTCCGTAACATCAGTGATTCGGGGAGCTTCTGAACGACTTATCCTGGCAGTTTTGAAGGGCCATGGAAATCGAGCTGAAGAAACATTCAAGTTTGAGGATTGGAAATCGCGAAAAGTATAAAGAAAGAGTTGGCAGGTTCATTTATGGATCCTATGGAAAATGTTACCAAACTGTTATCTGACAACAGTGTCGTCGACGTGAGTGAGTTCGAGGAGGATCTTCTATGATTAAATAATCAAGTCTGGTATCAGCAGCTAATATATCTATATTGGAGTTCTCTGTGAGTAGTATTTTTCCAAAGTTAGGCGTGATAGTGCTCATTCAATGTCTTTTGTAACAACTCGTAGTTGTTATTAAAATAATCTGAAGCTTTTAGCAGAAGAATGGAAAACTAGGAACTCCCCTCGTTATGTAATTTCGACGAAACTGATAGTCGTACTGGTCCGCAGGCAAACATATAGATTGGAATTAAATTCACAAGCAAGCCTGAGGGTAGGCAACCAGTAATGAAATTCCCGGTCCGACGTATAGAATATGACAATCACCGAAAAGACGGGAGATTGCAACAATTTATTACAAAGTAGTCAAGGTTATTATGTCTAGAGTCAAACACAAAGTCTTTGAATGGTCCAGAATTCTCCCACAGCCGGAACAGTGATGGTTTGGAAAGCTGAAAAAGACGAACTGGTACTGAAAGTCCCCCGCTTACCGCAGTCGAGATCCCAATGTTTGGTTTGGTTTTGTCTTGGGACTTCAAAAAGTTGAGGTTTCATCGTGCGGTTTTTTTGAAACGGAAAATAAAGAAGTCCCCCACGTACCTCTGTCGGGACCTGTAAGTTTTGGTTTGAATTCAAGAACTTCAAAAAGAATCCCCACGAGTTGTATAAACGCAAAATTTGTACCGAAAGATATACGGATTGGAAAGTATTCTCTGCGCGAGAATACAGAGCTTTGATTGAGTAACGCGTCTAGTTAACTGAAATTGAACGAGTAGCCCAACAGATCACGAAGGTTGATAGAGTGGTATAAAATCATAACCAGTCAATTCGCATAATACAAGTGACACAAAACAATTTTGGATTACGGGAAGAGTACTGTCATACCTTCAAGACCGCGAGCAGTAGGTGGATATAAAGGATATGGGATTTATTGAAATACGTACTAACATAATTGCTATTTGGGTGGATTAAATATAATTCAGAAATGCTTCCATTCATATCTATCATTTAACTGTCTCAAAGTTTTCCGTTCGTCTAAAAGGCGAAAGTGTCCATTTGCACATAGGACTATATAAATATGACTTTTTTCTAGTGAATTCAGATAAGTCTTAGTTTTATTCTGTCCATTGTCCACAATATAAGTACAGTCATTTGATTTACAATTTACAATGACTATATTTGTTATTAACTTTGAATCGTGTCATTATTTGCCAGTCAGAACGGTATAACAAATTTGCCAACAGAAAGGGAGAATCTCAGACCCTTCACCTGGAAAGGGAAAATCACAAATTAGACTAGACATTGCTTCCAGCCGAATCTATTACCTATCGGATGAATTAGGTGACATAAATTCAGTGCCAATCGCAGTTTTGAGGGATTTAACTTCAAATAACCTCCAGTTGGTGACAGCGTGCGACCACTCGCAAGGGTGGTGGCTGCCAAATTTTTTCTTTTATCCACTCCTTGGGCAATATATATTCTTCTAACACTTCAGAATAGCACGTTCGGCTAGTTTTATAACTGGTAACTTATGCCAAACAGTTTTTATATAATTTATTTTTCTTCCCAAAAAAAAATTAAATAAACTAAGGAAATTGGTCTCTTTGTACACTTTCCGAAAGCCATCCAGTGAAAATGAAGGAGGTCCATATAAAAACCCCTGAAAGTAATTTTTAATGCCGCATACAAAAGGTACCCGTATCATTTTGTTCAACAATTCTACATTATAACCGGATTTTATATGGAGAGCAACTCAGATAAATATCACAGTCAGGTATTCGCTGTGTGCAAGACTGCTAATGCCCTCTAGTGACTCGATTGCTGAAGTTTTCCTGTTTTATTTCCAATACTATGTAACAATTTTTTTTTCAACAATTTCTAAATAATCTATCACGATGTAACAATTTTGTGCTCACTACTAGTTCCAGATGAATCGAAGTTTTTTTCTGTCAGAGAAAAAAGTAAGAGATGATGAAAAATATTTGTAGTGATACGATAGTTCACCGCATTTGGAGGTTATCCATGTCAAGTTATGATATTTTGGATATCGTAAAGTAATGCTACTTCTGTGTACTTTTAGGTACGGCAAGTAATGTGCTTGCAGGTTAGTTTATTAAGTTCGCAGGATCATAAGGTCTTGAGACCATAAAAAAGTGAGGATGCCAAGTAGTTTAACAAATCAAAAAAAGTAACCATATAACCCTGGCTAGCTTTAACCTGACGGAAACCACTAAATAACATCAGATTCAACTCAAAACTATTTAATGAAATTCTCAAATAATATAATAATCAGAAAAGGAATAAGGTTCACAATTTTACCTGAATATGGGATCCCACTTCTACCCTTCAAGGATGTAAGAACGTTGAACGGTCATTAAATAGTACAAACACGATCAACACTCTCTAACACGTATAATTGTCAACAAAATATTGCCAATTGCGTATTGCTTATACAGTACAAGTAACGATGTTTACTCTTAGTACTTGAACTGTATTACATTTGACATTAGTTCACATGTAAGGCCAATTGCTTTTGTAACCGAAACCAGTTCGCTGCGAGGTACTTTGTCCTGATAGAATGCCGTGTATGATAGACAACTCGGAAAGACAGCAAAATTATCTCTGTCCCCTGTTCATAAGGCTGATTGATCAGTTCACAACACCGTCCAGACGTTCCCGAACTCGCAGTTCAAGTCGCTATTTGCTTCTAATCACCGGCGCAACACTGTCCCACGGAACTTGGTTAATACTTTTACTATCCACTTCTAGACGATCAAATAGAAAACGGAAAACATCTCAAATATTTATCGAATGAAAACCTCACGTCCCGGAATCAGAGATTGAAATATCGTGGAAAAACTTATCTCTTTGCTGCAGTTTATGTGATGCAGTTGGAAATGTAAAAGATTTACACGTACTATTTTTGCAATCGACTACACAGCAATAGCAAGGGCTCTTTCGACTGGACTTATGTTCTCTAAAAATAAATCATTTCTTTCTATATATAAATCGCATGTGTTGTTTATGAATTTCGTTTTTAAATTGTTGTTTTTAAATTTTATTATAATATGAGTTAGTACTACCTTGTTTTTTTGTATGTATCTTATGCTATGTCTTAGATTCAGGTAAGCTTTGTCGACAGAATTAATATTCTATGACAATAAAGCATTTCTGATTCTGATTCATTGTTATTATATGTATGTTATTATACTACCCAACCGTGACCGTTGCCACTACGATAACAATAATGTTTATTCATCTGAAGTATGGTACAATATTTTTAAGTGATTCGTGAATAAACGGGGAGACCTCAGAAAGTGAAAGTTTTCAGCTTGTGCTTGCGATGACCGGACCTACTTCTGCCACCATGGGCGCTGTCCTAGTTTCATCTATCCCCTCCAGCCTAATACACACAGCGAATATTCGATGATAGCTATGGTTCAGATAACGCAATAATTTACTATTAATTGGATATCGAATTATATTTCATTTTGACGGATGATAATATTGAGAATATTGAGAAAGATATACAATAATTGAGACAGCATGCTCGGTGTTTATCAAACATGAAACAATTTATTGACACAGGTTAAATCGAGGGAGAGAAACAGCAAAATATCTATATTATTTTGAACTCACCTCCAAAAACGTGCTTAGTGAAATCCGTGGTATCAGACTGCTGGCCATTTGTCACGGCGGTAGACATATCTGGAGATATTCTCACCTCACTCCCCGCCACCTGAAAAATTTCAAACTTCATCGTACGAATTCTTATGTGTTTTTGTGACGTATTTCATAAATATTTTGTCAATGGCCAATAATGATAATTACATGTTTTTTCCATTCAATTGAGCTCATTGTATAATGCGAATTTTGTGGGCGTTTTCTATTCTATAATTTTAGTTATTTCCAAGTGTGGACTCTTCTTTTTTAATTTTTGTTTCTTCTACTGTGAGGGGTTGATTTTATTCCTCATTCCACCCACAGCTGGGAAAGAAAAATAAAATAGTCTCTTTTTTAGGCATTCCCTAATTTGGAATCAGTCCGCAAAAGATCATTTGAGAAATGAAATTAATCTCATTCGGTGCTCTTCTATTACACTCGAATCCCTTTTCAAATTCGAATTCCCCGGAGTTTTTTTGCTTCCGTATTCATTACCATATGATTATATACTTTTCTACTCCTTACATGCAAAATTTGCAAACCATCCAGTTGAAAAGTGTTCAAGCTTCAGTTTTTTATATATTGAATAAATTAGTTTTTGGGTAATGCCACCTATTCAGGGATAGAGTAAATAAAACGATGAAAGTGCGCATAGTATGATTGGAGTGCAGGTGGATATAGATCATCACCACACTGTAAACAAAATAACTATATTTTTGAAAGAAGAAGAAACGTCATTATTATTCGATCTTGAGTATGACCACGCGTAACTATTTACAGAAGAGTCCGATTCCGATGATAATTTTCTCATTGAAAATAATGTACTTCGAAGTTGGAACCATTTGAATTTGAAAAAAAAACCACCCCTAAGGGTAGCAAAATGGAGGATATTGATCGTTCACCCTCTGAATTTTGGTGCGTTAACCGATTCTATAAAGGCATAACTTTGTACTCGGTTTTCCGATTTGGATTATTCTTTTTTTATTAGATAGGGTATACCTCACAGTTGATAATATTTGAATTTGAAATGAAATAATCCACCCCTGTGCATAGAAAAATAGGGGATGATTGATTTTTCACTCGTGAACATTGGCACACATATGTAGTTGACATTGACAGATCGCTATTGTACTTATTTTTGTTCTCCCCCATCCGTCACAATAATTACATTCTATGAAAGGATGGAATAAACAAAGTGATGAAATAAACCAAACAGAACTATCAAAAATAATTCATATTTTATAAGAATAAATAGTTAAAGTAGATAATCATATTATTTAACTGTTAATAGTTGAAGTAAGGTGGGTAAGCAAGTATTTTAGAAGTAATCAAAAATTGAGTAGGTAGTAATTAGTAAATTTCAGCCACAAAAAATTGAAAAATAAAAACTTTTTGACAAAAAATTTAACCGATGAAACCAGAAACTGAAAAGTAAAAAATAAACATTCTTAGTAATAACTAATCTCCTGAACTAATGTGAGTAACTAATTTTGAGTCGGCGCAATTGAATTAAGTAAAGCGTAAAATGATGGCAACAGGATGCAAGGTGGCGTTTTGATATTTTTTTTTCAAGAAATTCGATGATCTTCGTTGTTTATTTCTTTGTTTGGCGCCGACTCAAAATTAGTTACATTAGTTTAGGAGATTAGTTATTAAAAAAAATTTTGGTTTTTTACTTTTCAGTTTTTTGTTTTCGTCGGTTTAATTTTTAGTTATAATATAGATAGATAGATATAAGATGAAACATTTACTGCATGAAAAGAAGTTACAATTCTTATTGCAAGGATTGGAGTGGATTTGATAAACGGGTGTGAGAATAAATCTGGGCGAATAGGAAGACATAGTTTTACAAAAGCTCATTGAGGAAAACAAAGAGTAGCTATTCGAAATCACAGTGAATTGCAAAGAACTACTAGTGAACACGCGATATCCTATCCACACTCAGTATGATTGTAGCATAGCAGTACATGGCAAAACAGGAGAGATAAGTCAAATATGAGTAGGGTGGCCACTACACCATTTCTAGCCACATCTATTTTGAATGCGTGTTAGTAAGGTTTGAGCATAGGTGCGAACAAGAAACGAGTGTGATTGGCACTACTGAATCTCCCGCCAAAACATTTCTCCCTCCATACGTCTTTATCTGTTGTACGTTCCTCTGTTTGAAGTGACAGTTGCTTCATTATGCGTACAACTCGATGAAACGCTGTGCTTACTGTTCTAATTAACTTACGAGGTGGGACTAATTGAGGTTCTAACAATAAACTGTAGTTGCTACTGTTTTTATATCAGTTTCTGTAGTTATTTTAATGGTTATAGATCATATTGGTGCGTTCAAATTGATTGTATTCCTTATGAATCTATTTATAATTTGGGTGGCCAGAAATGGAACCAAAATCAACCACACTCTCTCATTTCAGGCCATTGGATGACTACTAATGGTGGAAGCATTTTCCATTTCTGGCCACTAAGTGGCGACTATTGGAAACTGCATATTCTATTTCCGGCCATTCTATAATTCTAACTAAACTGAACCACTAAAAAAGTAGGGATTTCGAAATTTTTATAGTTTCAAATGAATAACATAGAAATAATTATCTCCAGATAATGACCCCAACACGGATAATTAAAAGACAACAAAAAATCAAGAGAGGAAAAAACTGTTCCAATATGAACCTTCACAAATTGCCAATGCTCGGTGAGAAGTAATGGTATGAAAGTGGCAACCGCATGTAAGTTGTATGGGGGTTTGCCGATCAAGAATATGGAATAAATTAAGTGGACAAGTTCCTGACATTACAGGAAAGGTTGGAAAAATTCCAGTTTCAGGCAGGGACGTGGAAAATAAATTTGAATGTATTATAAACATTTCGAAAATGTGTTTCCCTATAGGAAAGGAAGGGCTATTTAACTCTGTGAAGAAGCTGGTAGAGAAAACAAACTCCATTTACCCGAAATACTCCTGGCCGTAAGTGGTTTTATTTATGCATGACGCGCCACTCAGAAATTTCTCAAAAACAATCAGAGTACATCAATCGAGCACGATCACTCCTAACAGAACATAACATAAGAGAATGCTTTAAAAAAAACCTAGAATTGTTGGAATATAATGAAAAGAATCCAGATGACCCAGCTCGTATATGGAATATGGACGAAACAGCGGTTTATTTGTGCCCAAAGGGTAATATTGTTCTCGCCGAAAAAGGTCTGCCAGTTCATGACACGTCTTCCAACTCATCCAAGGAAAATATTACTTTTTCGCAGTTAACGCTATGGGTTGATTTGCTAAGCGTCTTACTGTGTATAAATATGATAGGTTACCAGAAAAAATTGCAAAATCCGCTCCACCAAACTGGGGCATCGAAAAAATCTCCTGAAGGATGAATCATTTCAGCTTGCTTCCATGAATATTTCTCAAACGTGTTCATACCATTTCTGGAAGAATTCGAAGCAAAACTTTCTGTTATTGTCTTCCTAGATGGTCACTCATCTCATCTGAGTTTGACCTTAAGAGACTTTGTCTGGAGAAGCAAGTCATATTGGTTTTTTATATCCGAATACAACGCACATACTGCAACCATCAGATGCTAGGTTTTTTTCCCTTTGAAGGCGAAGTGGAAGTCTGCAGTAAGAATGTTTAGAATTGAAAATGGGCGTGATATGAAAAAGTTTGATATTTCCAATATTTTACAAAAATTAATGCATTGAATCGGTTTCGAAGCGGCAATTATAAATGGCTTCTGGAAATGCGGCTTATTTCCCTTTTCTACAGATAACGTGGATTATTCGAAGCGTACGACAAGAATAGAACGACCTCAACAAGTTCAGGAAAATAATGAAGATATAAATTTATATTATCAAAAAAAGGTCGCTCAGTTGTCATGCCCCATAAGTACAGAAACATTTCAAACCCCAGGAAAAACCCATTCTAAATAAAACGAAATGCGGTAGCCAGAAAACAAATTCACTAGGAATGAAAGTAAATTCTAAAGTCAAATACGCGACCTAACTAATAAACAACGGCCCGTCACGAATAGAATAAATACCGCCAGCCGGAATGCAGATAAAAAAAAATCACCCTTTTTCAAATGAGTCATACACAATTCGTCACTTTCCCATGTTGGTCATACCTAATGAATTCATTATGTAAACGAATACGCTATAAATTAATAGGTGGTGACAGCTCGCTAAGTGCACCCCGACTACAGAATACCATAAATCTGTTTTTTTATACATTTTTCACGACAGTAACAAGCCAATAATTACTAAAAAAATTATTTATTTTGACAAGTAAAAGATTGAATGCGGCAACAAACAGTTTTTCCTACCCCGCGACCACACAAAAAATCCCGGCCGTGGAAGGATGGAATTCTATAAAACGCGACCCCGCGAACAAGAAAGGGTTTATCTGAAAACAGAAGTCAGTCGGTTAACATGCTCCATCCGTTCAAAGTACAATGAAGTGAAGTCTTTACAACATGGCTATGCAGACGACCATGATTTTTATTTAAGAAAGTGAACAGTCAAGTGATAGGTCAACCCAACAGTACCATCGTAATTTCAAATGAATCTAATTCCAACTGTCTAGCCACTTTCGCTATAACGCAGGATGATCAATGAACCTAAAAATTAAACCGAAACGAATCGCCACCAACGCTTAAAAATATATATAATTCCTTCATATGTTTATACTAGAGAGGTGTCCTTCATCTAATATGCGATACGAACATAATAATTTGAGTACTTAAAGTACCGGGAAATACAGTGCGAACTCCAGACTAAAGTTATATCGCGTAACATATAAAAACTGAGTGAAACCAGTGGATGAGAGTCGAGGGTATTGGAGTAAGTGAATTATTTTTCTTGAACTTATGTTTTGGGGTCATCTTATTGAAAATTAATGTTATATTGGCGTTTTTGCATACCTATATCTCCATAGTTCATGCTCATATTATATCTCTGTAATCTTGATTTCCCCTCTAGTGTTATATTGAAGTTTTATAGTAAGATTATTCTATTACATAATAGTAGTATGTCCAAATCGATAAAAAACAGTTGATTTCCATTCTCATCTCACCTTATAAACTATGTTGCCAAAATTTTGTTTTTCACACATGGTAAAATGACTTTCAGTATTTGAACTTATATGTAATCCTATTTTTTTGTTATATAATTATACTGCTTATGATTCCGAGTGCATTATTTTCATAGAGTTCCGAAAATCAGTAATATTCCTAGATGAAAGATCTATACTCCCCGAATGTTGAGAGAAAGTGATATTTTTTTGAAGCCGCTCTCGAAGAAAAATCTTGGATCAATTGTTTTCCAAATAATTGATGCTCACTTCACGTCAAAGTAGTTTCTTTGACGAGCAACCTCACAGAAAAAAGATTGATCTGAATGGGAAACCTATATTAGAGACGTTCTTAGCGTTGATGGTTGGTTGTTGTGAGTTTTCTCCATAATAGACCAGTGGCTTAACAGTGGCAGGTCTGAAGTGGGGTATGTGCTCATCCAGAAATAACCAGCGGCGTAACACAGTCACTTGGAATATTTAGAATGATAAAAACTTTTTAACAAAAAATTTAACCGACGAAATTCGGAACTGAAAAGTAAAAAATAAAAACTTTTTAACAAAAAATTAAACCGACGAAAAAATCAACTGAAAAGCACAAAATAAAATAAACCTTCTTAGTCTAAATGATAATTGAGCTCCTAAACTAATGTAAGTCGGCGCCAAACAAACAATTATCGAAGATCATTATCTATGAAAGAAGTCATCAAAACGCAGCCATGCATCTCGCTGCCATCATTTTACGCTTCACCTAATTCAATTGCTAGTTTGTTTGGCGCCGACTCAAAATCAGCTACTTACATTAGTTTAGGAGCTCAATTATCATTTAGACTAAGACGGTTTATTTTATTTTTTGCTTTCCAGTTGATTTTTTCGTGTTTAATTTTTTGTTAAAATGTTTTCATTTTTTACTTTTTAGTTCCGTATTTCGTCGGTTTAATTTTTTGTTAAAAAGTTTTTATTTTTCAATTTTTTGTGGCTAAAATTTACCAATTACTACTTACTTGTTTTTTGATTACTTCCAAAATACTTACTTACCCACCTTACTTCAACTATTACCAGTTAAATAATATGATTATCTACTTTTACTATTTATTGTAATATAAATTATTCTCGTTGTTCTGGTTAGTTTATTTCATTACTTTGTATATCATTCCATCCTCTCATAAAATATACTGATTTTGACGGGATAAGAATAATGTCAGTAGCGATCTGTCATTGTTAACTACGTATGTGTGTGCTAATGTTCACTAGTGAAAATCAATTATCCCTATTTTTCTACACGTAAGGGTGGCTAATTCCTTTCGAAATCCAAATATAAGGTATACCCTATCTATTAAAAAAAGAATCATCCAAATCGAAGAACCCAGTACAAAGTTATGCCTGATAGAATCGGTTAACGGACCAGAATTCAGAGGGTGAGTGATCAATATCCTTCATTTCGCTACCCTTAGGGGTGGATTTCATCTTTTGAATTCAAATGGGACCAAAGTCGAAGTACACCCTATCCACTGAAAAAAGAATTATCGGAATCGGACGCCTCAGTAAAAAGTTATGCGTGATCATACATAAAAAAATATGATGGAAAAACATAAAATATACGGGTCGAATAGAGAACCTCCTCCTCTTTGGTTTCGTCGGTTAAAAAATAGATACCCATACCTTGACTGATTTCAAAAAGTCGCACTATACAGAAGTAACCAAATCCTAATTCGATATTTGGCATTCATTCAAACAGGACGATACGATAAATGCGAATTTACATTCCAATGCTACAGACGATATGCCTGTAGACCACATTGATGAATACTCACCAGTTATTGGTGCAGTAGATGTAGCAATTGGCAACAATACGAGCGTGACAATAGTAGGAAGATCACATATAGATGATAGTATAATTGAATTTGATTTTCCAGAATTCAATACAGATGCAAACTTCGATGCCGATTTATTGAACGTTGTTGAATACCCCAATGACATTAGATTCAGTGAAATGAAACAAGTCATCCCAGAAACTTCAAAAACTAGCAGTTCTGTAGGAGTTAAAACTATTGGAACATTGATAACTGACTGTGCATTTACTTCATCAGGAGATTCGCTTAATGTTAGTACCAATGATCCAAATCATGATTCGAATATCACTACAGATGATAAACAAAAACTACCAACAGCAACTGTTGATGTTAAATTTCACCCTGAGAGTACTTTCCGCGTATTGTTGTCACGCCAAAACGCAAAGTAGTGGAAACATTAAATGAAGTGATATTTTATCTCACGAATTCGAATGAATAAAAACAAGAGACATCGCGAGCATCTACCAAGTGTTATTACCTCAGCGAAGTGGTTCGAGATAGCAGAGTCCAAACAATATACAAAAGACAAGGAGAATGAAGAAAAGTTACGAAGACAACAAAAAACAGTTAAGACGAAGAAAGAGTTAGAAGTAGGTACAAAGGCTAAAAATTTGAGGAACAAGTAATCGAAAACTATGGAAAAAAGCCAGGCCGACGAAAATCAAGCTATTGAAGATTCGGAAATTGTTTTCCAGATTCCACTGAACAGAACGAAAGTGATAGGAATGTATTGAATAAAATAGGAAACACCAACAAACATGTTGTGAATAGACACGAGGGTTCAAGACCACAAATTTTGGAAAATTCAGCAAATAATCAAGAGTTGAAAGCAACTATCGACAGATATGTTGTTATTCAGTATGAAGGCAGTCACTATCCAGGAAAAATCACCCAAGTAGAGTCGAATTCATTATTGATTAGTACAATGGAAAGAAGTGGGGCAGACTGGAAATGGCCATGCCAAATGAACGAGATTTGGTACGATAATATCGAGGTCATGGAGACCATTAAAACACCTGTGGAAAAAAATTCACGAGAAATTTACACTGTGAATGAACCGAACAAATACACGAACTTTTGTCAATTCAATAAGTTGTTTCCATTCTCACCTAGTATCTAAGTGATAGAGCATATCATATAACTTCCAATTTTGCCTAATTGTGTCACCAAAATCGCTTGATATTGATAAATCTGGTGAGAAATCTTGGTGGCCACAAATGGTGGTTTTATGGCAGCATTAGGTACCCCTGGCTACAAATGGTGTCAAAAAAGGCCAGTTGAGGAACAAAGTGGCAACAAATGGTGGAACTGTGGCTATTTTGATAAAAATGCATTTAAGAAAATTCAAACTATTCCATCCCCAAATAAGTAGCATGAACCAAAAATAAAAATATCCAATTCAATAACTGAACAGGTCAAAATAGTCTGCTGTTAGTTGAGTGAATATTTTCGATGCCATCAGCTACAGATTTGCTTGAAGTGGCCTTAAATGGTGTATCTACCCCATATGTAGCGGTTGAAAAGTGTGTCATTCGTATATGAAGGACCTTGTTTGAGCATATTCAACACCTAGTGAACCAGAGTTTTTTGCTCTATTATCGTTCCATAGTTCAATAGTCGAGTAATTTCAACAATGCTGTATGACTCGATCTGAAGATTTTTGTTTTTCATAATTGATTTTTTTTGTTTCATAATATTTTGTAGCTTTTTTGGCTAATTCATAATAACTTTGATGGGCTTCTTCAAAATGTTTCTTTTTGCAAACACTTGAGGATTTTTTACACCATTGTTTTGCAAAAATACATTCGAAATCAAACCAAGGTTTGTTCTTGGATAAGTCTCCTCTCGTGTTGTGTAGTTTCACAAGAAATCTATTTGTCGACTATGAAGATGTGCAGTCATTCAATTCAATAGCTTATTCAGGAGTACCTTAAGGATACAATCTGGGCCTCTTTTATTTCTTCTTCTTATTAATAATATTTGCATAGCAGTCATGTCGAACAAACGTTTTTTAGCAGATCATATAAAAATCTTTACAGAAATCAGAAATATTAAAGATTGTTTTCGTTTACAAGACGATTTGAATCATCTTTCTGAATGGTGTACTGAAAATAAGTACCCTTTGAATGTTGAGAAATGTAAAATCATGAGCTATTCTGGGAAGGTATCTACCCTTTCATTTGATTATGAGATTGATAATGGTAATCTACTTCGTGTGAGCGATTGCAAGGATTTGGGAGTCATATTTGACAGCAAATCAATATTTAATCTGCACATTGAAAAAAACACACCCAATGCCAACAGAGCTTTGGAATTTCTCATACGAAATTGTAAAGAGTAAAAAAATATCAAAGCAATTCAATCTGTTTATTATTGCATAGTACGTAGCAAGTTGGAATACTACAGTGCAATTTGGAACCCAAGTCAACTCAAATATGTATCAGGTCTAGAAACAGTTGAAAAAAAATTGTTTTTTTCAACCAAGTTTTACAAGAGCAAAGAAAGTCAAAGTTAAGGACACTAGAGGAGAGAAAACTATCTGAATTTTCCTATACCTTGAACATTCCATGAAACTGAATTCCTGAATTTGAAACAGGTCTATCCTGCTTCACTGGATTCTGTCTTGGGGAAGCCTGTTCTGAGCGAACTGCTTTGTTCCTACCCTGAGTAATCTTAGTATAATCAATAATTCTGGGACAATTTTTGATGAATTTGCGAACAGATTTATCTCTCCATTGGATTTGCGGAGATTAAATTCTTCATAGGTTCGATAGTTCTTTCAATTGGTTCCGAGTTTTATCATATTTGATTTTAATGTGTGGATATTTTTGAGAGATCCTTGCTTTGTGTTTGAGCACATTCCAAAAGTTGCATTTCTATTCTAACTCGACTTCAATAGGGCGGTTCTTTCTTGCTTCTAGTCTGCCAATTCTAGTAATGTTGCTTATGGGTAGGGGAGTTAATGGAGAAATACAAGGGACTATATCAGTTGTTAACAGCTCGCTGTCTTGGTCTTTCCCAACTCCAAAATTAATAACAATTTTCTTCTGTTCGTTGCGCATTTTCACTCCTTCATATGTATCCTCTTCATCGCATTCGTTAACTTTCGAGAATACGTAGTTTATTGCGTACATCCATTCATTCAATTTCTAGTAATTGCACTTTGTTAGTGCATGCCTCTAACTTTTTGTTTTGTATCACGAAGAGGTTTCGAATGTCAAAGACCCTGAGGGTTGAGGAGTTAAGCTTGTCTAAAATGCTTCCGAGTTGACCCGAAAAATTTGTGGCATCAATATTGTCAGCACTCATTTTCGTGAGGCTTGCGAGTTGTTATGTAGTTTGGCAAAACTGTATGAGATACATGTTCGAATATTTTATCTTGCAGACGGTTCAGCAGACAAGCAAATAACTAATAAAAAACCCTTTTGAAGACAAGCCTTTATTTAAGCCGTGTACTGAAACGTATGAAATAAGTTCAAGTCATCGCTGATAATGATTTGATTAATTTTTGTTGAATTATTTGGTTTCAAAAAGCTTGTCGCGCGTATTGTAATAAGATCAATACTTCGACGAGTTGTTACTTAAACCCTTATTACACTATGCCTTTTTCGTGCCTATTTGTCTGCCTGACTGCTGGTGGCTGAAATTTTAAACAAATACGCATGCGCGCGTTGCTATTTTGTTGATTGTTGCAGGCGTGAAAATAATAGGACTGGTTCTATTTTTTCCGCCTGAATCGAGGGGATTTCAAGGACGTTTGCGGAAATGTCAGGTTTGCCAACACCCAACACTATCTGACATAAACACATAATCAACAAATAAATCGTTTTTCGTTTTGAAGTATTAGTAGGTATGGCAGAAAAAAAAAATATCCAGTACCAGGTGAGGAAAAAGTGAAGACAAATAATCCAGGTATACTGAATTATATGTTATTATTGCAGTAAACACCACTTCTGGACAACAGACCAGGCTGTACGTTTGATAGAACCATATGAAACCCATCCTTGCCTTTATAATGCTAAATCAAAGAACTATCACAATAGAAATCTGAAAGCCAAGGCTTCAACAGAAATATGTGACGGTTTTAAAGAACTTTTTCCAGATAAACCGTTTACTGAAGCACTTATTAAAGCAAAAATTCATACTTTAAGGAGTCAATTCATGTCAGAACTCAACAAAATTAAAAAAACAGAAGCCTCGGGAGCTTCACCGGATGATATATATCAACCTAAACTTTGGTGTTACCAAAGCCTCCAATTTTTAGAAGACACTTGTGAAATAGTCAGTGAAGGAGACTCCAATCTTGAGCAAGATTACACGCAGGATTCGGATGCAGAAGGTTCTGCTTTATTAGTGGATGCCACAGTAGATGAACTGTCTGCGCCATTTTCAATAGATGCTTATAGTTCACCTTCGACAAGCAGATCTGCTTCAGCTGCTAGTTCAAATAGAGAAGCTCCAAATAAAAAGGTAACGATTCAAAGCAATGCCAATAAACTTCAAACTCAAAGCAAACTACCAGCAAAGAAAAAGAGGAAGCTGGAGGAGGAAGAATATGCAGGGATATTGAAGGATTGCAGTACGGCAATAAATATGCTAAGTAGGCCTGCTTCACCGCCCAGAGTAGAACCGGACAATGACAATGAAAACAGTCTGTTTGGAAAATATATAACATCAGAAATGAATAAAATTAAAGACGATGATATTTTGGATGAGTTTGAGGAAAATGTTATGAGGGAACTGTATGCAGCAAAAAAGCTCTTTAGACAAAAGTTGAACTAATACTTTGATATGTGATATGAATTAATGTAGGTTATATAAATATATTTGAAGAAAAACTAATTGATTTTTATTTAATATGTATTTCAAAATGGTCCCCCTTATAAACTTTCCACTGATTAAGGATACAAAAATAAACATAGATAGAAGGTAGGTCCTTGAAAATGTATTGATTATGCAACTTAAAAATTATATTTTATCAACATTGAAAGTAGAACTATAACACACTAAAAAATTCATGTTTTTTTTTTCTATAACTAGAACCCTGTAGTTTTTTCACAAAAAAAACATTTCAACAAGAAAACAGAACATTTTTAATATTAATAATATGAAAACCAATCACTGGATCTATTTATAATCTATACAGCATATCTTCCTGCCATGGCACACTACCTACTCCGTTAAAATATTCTTTAAATTCTTATCTGGTTTGTATTGCTTCTGTCTTTGGTCTGTTACCTGCCTGGACACTCAAACCGTATACAAATGTGTATCGATTATCTATTTCTTCTGCAGGGTCTTTTCCAGTATAGTGAGTTGTCATTTCTTGAGAAAAAAAATTATGTAGAGCACAACAAGCTTTTGTTATGATTTTCGCCTTTTCAGGACGCAGAGCACTTACATGTAATAAACATCTAAAACGATTGACTAGGATGCCGAAGGCATTTTCCACTACACGCCTTGCTCTGCTTAATCGATAATTAAAAATTCTCTGTTTATTGGTCAGTTTCCTGAAAGGATATGGTTTCATAATATGGGTTGTCAAAGGAAAAGCGGCATCAGCTGCGATAACAAATGGTATCTTTTTGGTTCTCATTGGGAGACTTTTGTCTTCAGGAAACTTAAGGTAATTTTTAGCGATGGCTTTACTGAGCTCACATTCTCTGTATACTCCTCCGTCTGAAATTCGTCCATTTATACCCACATTAAAATATAAAAAATTATAGTTTGCATCTACTAGAGCTAATAGAACAATGCTGTTCTGTCCTTTATAGTTATAAAACGAAGACCCTTCTTCTCGCTGTGCCTTTATAAGAATATGCTTTCCATCTAATGCCCCAAGGCAGTTAGGTATATTCCAGGTTTCCGCAAAATTTCTTGCTACTTCTAACCATTCTGCACTTGTATTTGGTACCTACAAGGTATAAAAAAACAGTTATCAACTCTTAGCTTAATCTCATTATTATAGTGACGTGTCCAGAAACTATGGAACCAACAACATTGATTTGCATATTGGTATATTAACCTACATACTTACAGGTAAATATTCTCCTTTTAGTTCATCATAAATAGCTTGACACACCAAAGGAATAAAACCTGATATCGCAGCTTGTGACACTCTGAAATTATACTGTAGTGAAATGAAGCTTTCGCCAGTAGCCAAGTATCGCAAAGTAATAATTAGTTTAGTTTTTGGTGAAATGCTGTCTCGAAGTGTTATTTTTCTGTATTTGAATTTGTACTCTATGCAGTAGCTTATCAAATGTTTCCTCAGTCATTCTTAAAAAATTTGTAAATGATTTTAAATCATTGCCAGCGATACATTCATTAGTGAGGCTTAGATTTTCTAATTCTTGGTTCATCCAAGGCTTCTCTCACCATCTCCTAAGAGCTCTCTTTTTTTGTTCTCTTCTTCTAAAATAAGTGTAACAGTGGCCATAATAATTATTAATAATGTTCTTTGTAATTTCATTTTATCTATTGTTGTTCGCGACATTGTTTTGATCTCTCAAAAATTTACAAACAATGAAACTAACCTCAAAAATAACTTGAGATAAATGTCAATTTTCCTTATGTTTGCAGCTCTGAAATAAATCACTGAAACAATCATCAAAAAGGCACGGTGTAATAGTGCCAGTTATTTGGGGAAATTTAACCAACAAAAAGCCATGAAAATAAGCCCAAAAATAGGCACGAAAAAGGCATAGTGTAATAAGGGTTTCACCAACCAATCATTGTCCAATGTGATTGATTGGTACCTACTCTTATGAATACTTTGCAAAAATTAAATACTTTGACAAGTTCTTACTTACCAACCAATCACTTCCCAATCAAATTAATTGGTACCTACGTTTATGAACACGACAAGCTTTTTAAAACCAAATAATTCAACAAAAAATAATTAAATCATTTTCAGCGATGACTTAAACATATTTCATATGTTTTAGTACCCGGCTTAAATGAAAGCTTGTCTTTAAAAAGGTCGTTTATTAGTTATCTTATTTTTTGCTTTTTAGTTAGTTCGCCTTAATCTGTTGATTTCTAATAGAGCATCGTTATTAGAAGGTCTCTTTCCTGTAAGTTTTGAGCTGGAAGAAATCATGATCTCCTACCCCGCAAACCAATTTTGAATGGAATCTGACCATAATCACAAAACTGGTCCGTCATCCTTCTTGAATTCATTGATTTTGACAAAAAGTTCATAATCTCCGAACCTGAAAACCCCCATATACCAATTTTGAATGACCATAATCAGAAAACTCATTCTCCATCTTGAAGCCGCCATCTCAAATTTTTCAATTTTGACAAAGCATTCAAAATCTCCGACCGCGAAAACCGCCGCATACCAATTTTGAATTGGACCATAATCAGAAAACTCGTCCTCCATGTTGGAGCCGCCATCCTGAATTTATGAATTTTGACCCCAAAAACTCCTACATACCGATTTTGAATCAAATCGGACCATAATTACAAATCTCGTCCACCATCTTAGAGCCGCCATCTTGTTTTTTACTCTAACAAAAATTCCAAATCAATTGGACGACTAGAAGTCGGTCAAAATTCACTCGCAAGATTTGACCCTAACTAACGAACTAACGAACGAACGAACAACTAAATAAAAGCTTGTAAAAGTAGAAGAAAACACCGTGGACTTTTTGCCAGTCTGTGAATAGTGTTGCACCAGGCACGGATATGAAAAAATTGTTATCAAATACCCGCTTGCAGTTGATAGGCACTAAGAACACAAAATACTGGTACTCTGAATGAAAGTCTGGAATTTATGGCAGAACAACGCACTTTTTACAAGCTTTTATTTAGTAGTAGTTTCACTTAATAGTTCGTTTGTTAGTTAGGGTCAAATCTTGCAAGTGAATTCTGACCGACTTCTAGTCGTCCGATTAATTTGAAATTTGGCAGATGTTCATAATTCCGGTAACAATGCATTATGGAATTTTTGAAAAAAAACAAAATGGCGACTCCAAAATGTTAGACGAGATTTGTAATTATGGTCCGATTTGATTCAAATCGGTGTGTGGTCGTTTTCGGTGTCGGAGATTATGATTTGTTTGTCAAAATTATAAATTTAAGATGGCGGCTCCAAGATAGCGGACGAGTTTTGTGATTATGGTCCGATTTGATTCAAAATTGGTATGTAAGGGTTTTCGGGGTCGGAAATTATGAATTTTTTGTCAAAATTCGTGAATTTGAGATGGAGGACGAGTTTTGTGATTATGTTCAAATTCGATTCAAAATTGGTATGCAGGGATTTGCGGGGTCGGAGATTATGGATTTTTTGTCAATATTCATAAATTCAAGATAACGGCCCCAAGATGGAGGATAAGTTTTGTGATTATGGTGCGATTCGATTTAAAATTGGTGAGCGGTGGTTTTCGCAGTCGGAGATTTTGATTTTTTTTTGTCAAAATGTATAAATTCAAGATGGCCGCCCCAAGATGGAGGACGAGTTTTCTGATTATGCCCAAATTTCATTCAAAATTGGTGTGGGGTGGTTTTCAGGCTCGGAGATCATGAATTTTTCGTCAAAATTCGTGAATTTGAGATGGAGGACGAGTTTTGTGATTATGTTCCAACTCGATTCAAAATTGGTATGCGGGGGTTTGCGGGGTCGGAGATTATGGATTTTTTGTCAATATTCATAAATTCAAGATGACGGCCCCAAGATGGAGGAATAAGTTTTGTGATTATGGTCCGATTCGATTTAAAATTGGTAAGCGGTGGTTTTCGCAGTCGGAGATTTTGTTTTTTTATGTCAAAATGTATAAATTCAAGATGGCCGCCCCAAGATGGAGGACGAGTTTTCTGATTATGCCCATATTTCATTCAAAATTGGTGAGGGGTGGTTTTTAGGCTCGGAAATCATGAATTTTTTGTCAAAATCTTTGAATTCAAATTTTGATCACATTCCATTCAAAATTGGCGTGTGGGAGCTTTTGAGGTCGGAGATCATGATTTCTTTCAGCTCAAAACTAACAGGGAAGAGACCTTGTGATAACGATACCTATTAGAAATGAACAGATTAAGGCGAACTAACTGAAAAGCAAAAAATTTAATAATTAATAAAAACCTTTTTAAAGACAAGCTTTCATTTAAGCCGTGTACTAAAACGTATGAAATGAGTTCAAGTCATCGCTGACAATACTTTAGCAATTTTTTGTTGTATTATGTGGTTTTGAAAAGCTTGTCGCGCGAATTGTAATAAAATGAATACTTCGACGAGTTTTTACTTACCAACCAATCATTGTCCAATCAAATTAATTGGTACCTCCTTTTATGAACACTTCACGCGACAAGCTTTTTGAAAACGAATAATAAAAAAAAGCGAAGTCTTGAACTTATTTCATACGTTTTAGTAGGCGGCTTGAATGAAAGCTTGTCTTCAAAAAGGCTTTTGGTTAGTTATTTTATTTTTACATTACAAGCTTTTATTTAGTTTCACGTGTTAATTCGTTCGTTCGTTCGTTTGTTAGTTTGGGTCAAATCTTGCAAGTAAGTTTTGACCGAATTCTAGTCTTCCGATTGATTTGAAATTTGTCAGGTGTTCATAATTCCGGTGACAATGTATTATGGAATTTCTGTTAGAGAGAAAACAAAATGGCGGCTCCAAGAAGGTGGACTAAATTTGTAATTATTGTCCGATTTGATTCAAAATTGGTATGTTCGCAGATTATGAATTTTTTGTCAAAATCTATAAATTCAAGATGGCGACTTCTGGATGGCGTACGAGTTTTGTGATTATGCTCAGATTCTATTCAAAATTGGTTTTGGGAGTTTTTGGGGTCGGAGAGCATGACCTTGTAACCTTTTTATAGACAAGCTTTCATTTAAGCCGTGTACTGAAACATATAAAATAAGTTTAAGTCATCGCTGACAATGATTCAATTTTTTTTTTGATGAATTATTTGGTTTCAAAAAGCTTGTCGTGCGAATTGTAATAAAATTAATACTTCGACAAGTTGTTACTTACCAACCAATTATTGTCCAATCAAATTAATTGTTACCTACTTTTATGAACATTTCTCATGACAAGCTTTTTGAAACCAAATAATTCAACAAAAAAAAATCATTGTTAGCGATGACTCAGACTTATTTTATATGTTTTAGTACACTGCTCAAATAAAAGCTTGTATATAAAAAAGCATTTTATTAGTTATTTCATTTATTTTGATATCGTTAAAACTGTATCAGATTAGACGCTTTCTGCTGTGGAGCAGAGAGAACCCGTATTTCAATATGAAGAAATCATCTTAATCGTGATATTTGGATTACTAGATTGAACAAAACGCTTCATAATAAATAAATATGTTTCATTATGATAAGATTGTCGGTAGCATCTTCAGTTTTGCTTTACTCAAAATATTTTGTAATTTTTTGAAGTTTACTTCTTTTGACGCGTTTAGTTAAGACTAAAATTTGGTCTGTTGATATGGTCATGTAAGGTTGGTGCGGCATATAGTATCTGGGAGTGGGTCACATCCCTTCTCTTGGATGCCCTAGGTCCTCTTATGTTCGGCATCAGTCGTGAGAGAGCTACTACTGTTTTCTTCACTTTCTGTGCAACTTTATCGACATGTTTGGCGAAAGTTTGTTTTGTATCCAACCATACTCCTGGTTTCTTGATTGCTCTCTTTGGTTTTACCGTGGTACACTCCGAAAATTCTAATTCAATTTTGCCTATTTCCGTCTTTGTTGTAAGCAGGTCAGCTTTTTTTTTCTTTTGCTACCACTACCCTGGAAATGTCATCAGCGAAGCCTATCAGAGTGACTCCTGTTGGGGGTTTCAGTCTCAGCAGCCCATTGTAAAGTATATTCCATAGTATCGGGCACAGGACCGACCCCTATGGTTCCCCAGGATTTATTTTTCTATCTTTTGAGTTTCCTGTCTTGAGAATGATATTTCTTTCTGATTATAGTCGTTCATCACACTGATGACACTTTCATCTACCTCTCCTTCAGCTCATCAAGCATTATCTGCCAACTAGCACTCTTTCAGGCTTTTCTGATGTCCAGTGTGATGATTGTGCAGAGTATTCTTATCCTACTTTCAACACTTCTTGTGTGGCATCTACATTCGAGTCTGAGATTTTACCAACAAGTTGGTTCAACCCTCTTTCAGTTATACTCTCCCTGGGATTGACCAGGTACCTATCTTTCGGCTTAGCCTGGCACGACCCAAGGAGTAACCGAGATTGAGATATGCCCAATCAGCGCACTGGGTAATCCCAGCAATCGTTATAGCTCAGCCACGGTGGGGCCACCTGATAAGACAGGCTACTGTCTATGGGATGTCAGTGCCCGAGCGGGTTAATGCGCCGCTCCCCGTCGAGTCAGGCAGGGAATACAATCATCCGGATCCATCAGATGAAGGACTCCCCCGTCTCTACTGAACTACGGTATTGTTTTCCAATGCTATATCTAGTACCACGCCCCCCAGAGTCCAACACCATGTGGAGAGGCATCGTCGGACCGATGGGGCTATCCTCCTCCCCCTGGGTACCCATGTCAACAAGATTCCTCTTGTTCCGTTTGATGGGTCGCCGTCGTATTAGTCTTTCGACCAAATACTACTCGTGTAACGTGTGACGAGTAACCGTTCGACTGAGGATTTCCGAAGCTACTAATCACGCTACCATGTTAGTGGAGAGGGGGGCCTGGACTTTGCCCAGTGGTGTCTGAGATCGTCACAGGTTCTTCCGTCCCGATGGCCTAGTCAGACGGTAGGGCTAGGCCCAAATGGCATCTACAGTCTGCTCACCCTCTACAAAGCCAAACTCTCTAACCGGCAGTCCCCTTGTACGCGATATTTTTTTTCTAGCCTAATGAAAATCAGCTGTTCGTAGAGTTTTCCCTCTACATTCAATCGGCAAATTGGTCTATATGCGGACGGATTTGTCCGCTTTTCTCAGAAGCACCAGTCTCGCCCTTTTCCATTCTATGGAAAATTCTCCGCGACTGGCTAAACCATTGTATACAGCTAATATATACTCAGAATCTTTCGAAGCTATGACTTTGATTATTTCTGGTGGAATATTCCTAGGTCCAGGAGCTTTATTGCACGCTAGACGTAACTCATCTGAACTAGAATTCGAAAATATCACAGTTAAATATCACGTCTTGGTGTACGGGGAATAGATATTCTACCACTTCTTTCACCATTTGCATAGGTATTCTTAGTCTGGGGATATAGCCTGTCAGACTTCTCATGATCTTATAGCCATCTCCCCCGATATCATAGATCACAGATCAATTTTCAACAGTTCTGTTTGAATTTCTTCATAATATCTTGAGTACTTTTTTAGATTCATTATACTCTTCCCAGAACCGGTGTCTCCCTTATTACAGATCTTGTATAGAGTCTATTTTTGTGAGTACATTTCTTTCGGGTCTCGGCAATTTCATCATTCCACCAATAAACCTGTTGCTTTTTTGGTGCACTCTCTTTCCTAGGCATTGTTTGGTCACATATCTGGCTCAGTGCGTGCGTGCGTTTAACCCGATGTATTAATAGCTAATTGATGGCTATATCCGGAGAATCCACCGTTATAGTATATCCATTATCAGTTAAATAATTCATTTTCGACTCAAAATATAGGGTTCGTTCGTACATATTATAATGTTGATTTATGAAGGAAAAATAAATAAATATAATAAGAAGAAAAAATGGTACATTAACAAAGTGGAAAAACCCAGTTTTCTTTACGTGAAAAAGTTACTGCGGAGTGTTTATCGAAACTATTTTTTGATAAATCCTAACTTATTCCGAATCAGTGATCCACATGAATATCAGTAACAATTAGTGAAAAAAAAAATAATATGCTCATATTTGAAACTAAGAAAAAGTAGCATAATCAATTCTCCTTCATTTGAGAAAAAATATTTCTATAATTCGATTTTCTGTGACAAATGCTTGCTGCTTGCTGTCCTAGCGGAAGCGATGTCATCATTGTGATTGTCAGATGCCTCCTGCTTATGTGTATGCATCTATTGTCTCATTATCCTGTCTCCGATAATTCTAATTTTTATAATCTTACTATTTTTATTGTACTAATTCCGATGTTTTTATTGTTCTATGCAGGAAAAGTCAAAAGGGAAAAAACCTGCTTCAGAAAATTCTATTTTCTGTTTGAGTTGTTTTGTGTGAGGGTTTGTGTAGATGTGTTTGAGTTTGAGCTATTTGATGTGCTTGTGTGATTTGGGGTTTGAGGGTTTTTGTTTTGAGTGTTGGCAGTGATGTTTACTTGTGCGAGTGTGTTTTCAATGTGGTTTTGGTTATGTATATACTTTTTTTTTTTTTTTTTAAATTTTTTTGGTTTTTCTATGTCATTTATTTAATTTGTGTATGTAATGCTTTTGCATTGTGTTGTTTTTGTGGTGTGTGTTATATCTAGTTTTCTGTTTTTGAGGAGAGGGGACGCGACGGAAGCGGTTGAACATCCCCTATCACCTGTCCCTTCTCGGCATCACCGAGGAATGTACGACAAATTGTGTTAATGTAGTAATGAAGTTTTTCATTGTTTTTTCCAGGTCTGTGATTTTATTTTCTATAACTGTACTTTGTTTAGTTATTGTTTCTAGTATGTGTTGTATAGTCTGGATTAGGTGGTTTACCATTGTGAGGGTGGATACGTTGTCCGGGGGCGTTTCCATGTCCTCTGTCTCCTTTCCATTCATTTTTGTTGCTATGGCTGATGGTTGCACCCCTACCCTGGCCTCCCGTGGGGTAGGTTGTTGCGACTGGTGGTGTTGAGTGCCAAAATATCTGGCTTTGGATTTTGTTGGCCTCGTTTGTTGTGTGGAATTCTAGTTTCCTTATATAAGCTGGGCACTTCCTGTAGTTTACAGGGTGGTTTGATTTGCAATTTGCGCAGGTTGCTGGGGTGTCAGGGTTTTTCTGGCAGACATTCGTTAGATGGTTTCCTGCTCATTTTAGGCGCCGCGATTATTGCGTGCACCCTTGCACTGAATGTCCCCACCCCTGACATTTCCAGGTTGATGAGAGTCTTGTCGATATCTGAGCCAAGCAATGTCTGGCGCGTTTAGTATCTGGATGGGTGACCACCTGACAAGGAAGGTGCGCGTTGAAATGCCCTAACAACTATATTCACAGTTGCAGGCGTCTTATCAATGAGCACGAGATAAGTTGATAGATATGTCGTCCTGCGACGAGACGTTAAGATGGCGGTCCCGAGTTCATAGATGTTGAGCTCGTTGAAGAACCCTACCTCTGAAACAACAGAGGATTGGGCAAAATTTCCGGTTGCGGGAAGTGTCCTCACCGGCGTTGGTGTTTAGCCCTGGTTGCAGAATTAGGCCGACGTTGAATAAAGCAATAAAAAAATGGTTTCATGATTCATTCTTGAATGTGAAACTGTGGTATGGTTTTGGATTTGAAAGAAATTTACGTTGGAATTGTGGAAAATTCCCAATGTAGAAAACTTCAATAAAAAACAAAATAAACTAATTCCACATCTGGATGAATTTCCTGGAATTCCTAATTTTATTTTTCCTACAGAATGGAGAAGCGGAAATCCTAAACTCTCCTCCGAATCCAACAGAGTCTCCATAAAAAAACAATTATAAAAATCGAACAAGAAAGCCATGTGAAGTGTAATATGAGAAAATAAGGAACTTTGAAGTCTTCTTCACAACGAATTCAACATAAATTGAAACAATTGGTAGACCACAAGCGGAAAACAACTACTTTCCATTGACAATGCAAATTGATTTCAAATGTTTCTTTCTGATCAACTCGATTATGTTTAATTTATGCCAGGTCCGCCTAACAATCGGCATACCGGTTTCAGGCTTTTGGCCCTCATCAGTATGGAGTAGTCACCAGTCAGAGATCCGAAGACCTCTGGCCGCCTTGTTAGGCGGACCTGGCATAAATTAAACATAATCGAGTTCATCAGAAAGAAATATTTTCAATCAAGTTTGCATAGATTTTCAGGTGAATATCATTCAACGTTCTGCGTGGTATTTACCAGGAAAGTAGTTGTTTTCCGCTTGTGGTCTACCAATTGTTTCAATTTATATTGAATTCGTTGTGAAGAAGACTTCAAAGTTTCTTATTTTCTCATATTACACTTCACATGGCTTTCTTGTTTGATATACACGCCAGTCGGACATTCAGCTACTCCTACCGAGATGGAATCCCATTTATATAGCATTCTATTGAGATAGGGGAATAATATGGAGTCACTAGGTACCGCCCGTTAAAAGTTACTTTTTCCGGCGTACCTATAGGTGATGCAGGTTTGATGGTGTTTTCATTTATGTTGGGTCTCGCTTCGGCCAGAGGTCTTCGGATCTCTGACTGGTGACTACTGATGAGGGCCAAAAGCCTGAAACCGGTAGGCGGATTGTAAGGCGGACCTGGTATAAATTAAACATAATCGAGTTCATCAGAAATAAACATTTGCAAACAATTTTCATTTTATGGAAGTTTGCATAGATTTTCAGGTGAATATCATCCAACGTTCTGCGTGGTATTTGCCAGGTAAGTAGTTATTTTCTGCTTATGGTCTACCAATTGTTTCAATTTATATTGAATTCGTTGTGAAGAAGACTTCAAAGTTCCTTATTTTCTAATCATACAAATGTTCGAACAGTTTAGGCAGACAAAATCTAATTGTTCATCAACACAAAAGGAATCTTAAGAAAACGAGGATATGTCGTAGATCATTATCTGGAAAGAAAACGGAAAGATCGAAAAATTTTAAAGTTGATGAGGACAGTTGAACTCAATTACCAAGAAATTATCCGAGTATCCTGAATATACCTTCCAAGCCTAGAGTGATATCAAAAAATGGTTGAAATATTTTTGCTCAGATACAAAAAAATATAATTATTATTAACTTTTGGACCAAAAAATTGTATTAGTGAAATCCCTTCTCAATCCTTCAATAATCTCTTTCTGTAGATAGTTTACTGAAATTTGTTTTTAAACAAAAATAGGCAAAGTTACATTTGAAGTAGAAGAATAAATCTCCGCCTATGGTCGGCATTTTCGGTCAAAACTCAAATCCTATTATGTTTTATCATCCAACTAAGAAAGGATATACTATAACTGGCGTAGTTTCTCTTTGTCTAGTTTACTGACCTGTCAGCCTTCATGTTTCGTACTTGCTTGAGATGGCGACTATTTGTCTTCATTAATTTCGAATGGAATGAAATTATGATCGCTTAGGGATTCGAGGTCGCTGACATACCAGTTCCTGATGCATGTCTTGATGTCGCCGGTGGCAAGTGTCAGGTCCAAAATGGAGGCATATTCACGTGTTTGAAATTTTGATCTGTTCCTTGCATTCACTATCACCAAGTCATGTTCTGCCATCCATTCCGTGACTAGTTACCCTCTCCTGTCTGTCACATCCAAGCCTCATTGAAAGGATTTTGCATTGAACTGTTTTCTCTCCGTTAGGTCTTATCAACATCCCAATTTCCCAAAAGATCCTTTCAATCTGTGGAAGTAGTCCATTTCTCAAAGTGGAATAGGGTACTAAATCAATTCAACCAGGACCTTTCCATATCTTTTAGAACAGACAATTCGATCAAAAGAAATCTGGTCAACATTAAAGACATAATACACGTTTTGAATAAATCCGGCGTATATCAGTTATTTTGCTCTTTCCCCAATTGTTCAGCAGTGTATGTAGGCCAAACCGGTAGAACATTCAAAATGAGCATTAAAGAACACCAAAATCTAATTGTAAAAAACTATAACTTTGACTTTTCATCTGAAATCTCCACTAACAGCACCTTTGCAAACCACATTTTAAATAACAAACATAATTTCAATCCAGACTCCGATTTTCGTATTCTACAAGTTGCCACTAAGGGCATCACATTAAACATTATTGAAATTTTCCATATTCACCAATCAAACTCAGATCCTAATCTGAATTGCCTCAATGACCAGATCCTTTTTGATGTATCCCCTTTTTCAAATCACTGGTTGTTGTTAATTGAAGTTACACCCTTGTTCTTTCCATTTTTTCCCTTTCCCCCCCCCCTCTTTTTCTTTCCGTTTCCGTAATATACCCACTATCAATTTGTTCATTTCAAAATGAGGCTACCATCATGCCATCTATATTTGAAATCCCGAGACAACTCCGGTAAGTAGACTTTACGGTTTATGCCTACATTTTTAATGTTTTCTCGTTTCCTCGATCCTCTTTCACAAACCATATGGTGGCGTTAGTGGTCATTCCATGAATTTCATAATTGTTCAGATGTCTACCGAC
The DNA here is from genome assembly GCA_018342105.1 of Gonioctena quinquepunctata. Lineage (NCBI taxonomy): Eukaryota > Metazoa > Arthropoda > Insecta > Coleoptera > Chrysomelidae > Gonioctena > Gonioctena quinquepunctata. Next base: position 288,660 of record JAFIRS010000814.1, on the reverse strand, counting down.
TTCCATTTTCTTTTTCTTCATTTGTTCGATTTTTATGGTGTGATTATGTCATTGAACAAATTTAAATTGTTACGTTTTAATTTTTGGGCTATTAAACCAAGATTTTAAAATATGCGATAACACCACGAGTTTTTTCGTAATAGAAATAAGAGATGTACTTGTTTTTTCATTTACCTTGTGTACCCTCGGCTTTATACGTAAGTTATTGAATCTTTCTCTATGTAACCAAAGTTGTTCACACTTTGTTTTTCTAATTCTTAGGTTTTTTGTATTTATTTCCCACTGAAGATGATCAATGAACATTTGTCGAAACATGTTTGGATATTTCAAATGAAATATTCGATAACTATTTGTGGAGAAGACTTCGAATTTTTCCTTTCAAGGTCATTTAGTCCTTCATTTGGTGACTCCTAGCTGTTGAAAATGGTATATTCCGACGTTACTATGAAGTAGCGATCTGGTCCTAGTGGATAAGGCATTTGATTACTACGCAGGCGGTTCGGATTCGAATCCCGTTATTGTAACTTTTATTTATAATCTATTCCCGAAACAAAACATATTTAATTTCAAAATAAAAAAATTATATATATTTCAGGTTTTTTAGTGAGTTAAAATGATCATTATTCACTACTATTAGTATATAAAGTATTTCAATGTTATTGAAGAAACAAGTGAGTAATCGTGGAAAAATCTCTTCACAACATATTTTATTTTAAGAGATGTCCATCTCATTGATTATGTGTATTATAATTTTGACGAATAATGACTTTATGATTTGACTGATTTGCAGTTAGTCATAAGTAAGTCATGGATAACGAAAATAGTTTCTCTTATGGTATCGAGAAAAGCGATGGAAGCTGATGAGACTAATTTTTTGTTACGCCAAAGAAATAAAGTGACCGGCAGAAAGTACGCATCATATGGGAAATTCTTTTACTAATAAATTTTGACGAATATCGATATGTGCAATCGCTTCTGCATCTGAAGCAACCTCGAAAGACGTTGTACAGTACCGTTCGTCTTTCCTTGTTTGGCGGGAAATTTAAAAAATTTAAAAATTATGTCCCAAAACACACTTATTTGGGAAAATATTGAAAAATGTTATTTGGAAAAGTTGTTTAGAACGACATTTTATATCTATGTTTTGAAAAATATCTGAGATAAAAAAATAAAAATTAAGTTTTTGTTATAATAAAAATTTCAATTTGGAAAAATACATTTTAGACAAAGAAACTCATTAGTAAGGCCAACAGTAATATTTTAAATAATATTTTGTAAATATTCGCAAGCTACTTCTATTTTATTCGGAAAAAAATTGAAATCTATGGATTTGCCATGTATTCAGCTGCTTCATAAGAGGTCACTGAAATATCTCCAGGACATTTTAATCCCGATACTGTTCATTATTAATAAAGGTCCTTGTATCTACATAATTTCAAATTGAATTTTTTATTCAAACAAAAAATAAATAGATTTTTGGCAAATTGTTGGAATCATACAATATTATCATTGTTGATGCGTGCATCGACAGATTTCCTCATGATCAAAGAGGCCATGAAACAATTGACTAATAATGACAATGTGTTATTAAGAGTTGTGTTCATGAACAAACAAAAATCTAAATATGTGGAACACTATCAACCGGAAAAGCATATGAGTTATGATGAGAGTATGATAAAGTACCACGGTAGACACCCCTGCAAGCAGTTTATTCGTGGCAAACCTATTCGTTTTGGCTATAAAATGTGGGCATTGAATACAACATCTGGGTATCAAGTTAATTGTGAGGTGTATCAAGGAAATGATAGCCAATGGTCAAAAATGTATGAAAAAGAATTTGGGATAGCTGCAGTTTGTGACATGTTGGATAGGCTAGAAGGCACAAAACACAGACCTTATGAACTTTACTTTGATAACCTCTTCACTGGTTTAAATTTTCTTCAACACCTGAAGGAAAGAGGATATCAGGGTACTGGTACTGTTAGAGAAAATTGTCCCATGTCGGACAAAAAAACTCTCACAAAAAAAATGAGGTACATATGAATCAACTATTCAAAGAGAAACAGGAGTTATGGTAGTTAAATGGGTAGATAACAGCGTTGTCACTGTTGCATCAACTTGTCGCGGTATTTTACCTCTATCTCAATTTTTAAAGTTCTGCCCAAAAAAAAATTATAATGGTACCTGGGAGGTACAGATCTCATGGACGAAAATTTATCAAGATATCGGATAGGTATTCGCAGGAAAAAATGGTGGTGACACATTTTCACATGGTTTGTTGACGTCACGGAAACAAATGCCTGGCAAATATACAGGAAATCCGGTGGAAAGCTAATGCAACTCGAATTTCGAAGGAAAATTGCAACATGCTACTTAACAAGTTATGGAACCATATCTGAGCCTTGTGGGCGACCTAGAACCTCAAGATCCAGTGTATCGTTGAACATAGTTTCAGACGATATAAGATATGATGGAATGAGCCGTTGTTGAAACCTTGGAGAAAAAGATGCGCCGGCGAAGGCTGCTGATCAAGTGTCCGAACAATGTGTCACAAATGTAACGTGGGACTTTGCATTCCATGCTTTCATAGTTTTCATACAAGTTAATTTTGTTTTTATTATTTTGATGCATTCTGGTTGGAATAATGATATTTTTGTTAAAGTTAATATTTGAAATAAATAGTATATGTCAAAGCCTAGCGTTACCGCACGGTAACGGTAATTTTCTCAAAAATTGTGAAATTTTCGGAGAAAAGTCATTTAAAAGAGTTTTCAATTACGAGTATTTAAGCATGTTTTCAATTTCAAACACTGGAAAAACTGAAAAAATAAAAACTCCTCCTTTGAAGGGTTAAATTCCTTAATAAATAGGGTTTTCGTCCACTATCCTCTACCTTCTAGTTTTTGTTTCAGATAATATGTTTTCAGAAAGATGTTATCGGTAATATTTGTAATATTAATAATTTAATTCACTCCCTTATTTTTATTTTATATTATAATACGGTAATTTATATTTTTTCTTCATACCATTGAATTTTGTCTGTTACTTTTAGTGTTGTTATTTTATTATTATGTGAAACAAGTGTGCTTAAACTTATCGCCTTGTGATATTTATACTCATAAACATATTTTGATCCTTATATTTATATGTATCCTGTATTTCCTGAATAAATATCTTTATTACAAGCTTTTATTTAGTTTCACCTGTCCCGATGTTTCTCATCAAATCTGGCAAGTTAAATGTGACCCACTTCTAGTTGTTCGATTAACGTGAAATTTGGCAGGTGTTCATAGTTCCCGTGACAATGCATTATGCACTTGTTAGAGGAAAAAAGAGAATTCGATTCAAAATTGGTATGTGGGGGTTTTCAGGGTCGAAGATTATGAATTTTCCGACAAAATTCATGAAATCAAAATTGCGGCTTCAAGATGTCCGACGATTTCTGTGATTATGGTCAAAATTCACAAATTGAAGATGGCAGTTCCAGACGGACGAGTTGATCTTTAGATGGTCTCCTCGTTGAAGAACTAGATAGCTCAGAACTTACAGAAAAAAGGCCTCATAGAAACGACTTCAACAAAAATGCATAGATCAAGGCGTACTCACTAAAAAGCACAAAATAAAATAATAAAAAAAAACCTTTTTAAAAACAAGCTTTTATTCAAATACCCTAAAAAGTACAAAATAATTGCTTTGGATGTGTGACGTAGGTTATTCCGTGAGTTATAGATTCAAAAGCTTGTCGCATCTGTATTCGAAATGAAAACTTTGCGCGACAAGCTCTTGAATCTATAACTCGCGGAATAACCTACGTCACACATCCAAAGCAATTATTTTGTACTTTTTAGGGTATTTGAATGAAAGCTTGTTTTTAAAAAGGTTTTTTTTATTCATTATATTATTATTATTATTACTTGGGTGTCCAAAAATCAGGAAATATCGATTCTGCTTGAACAAAAACGGGAGACAGTCTAAACCTGCTCTATGAAACAATACTACATACACTAATCTTAATAATACTTTGTATAACTTCATGCCACAGTGGCAGTTTAAAAGTTTATAACCAACAAAAAAAATCACTGAAATTTGAAAAAAAAATCGCTATAATAGTAATAGTGTTGAAAAGGGAAACATTCTCAATTGAATATCGATAGAAAGATTTTTCTGTGAATTGAAAATCACATTAAAATGAAGTTATTTTTGTGAAGTCTAACAGAACAATATTCCCGGCTAAGCCACGCTGGACATTGAACTCCATCTGATGTAGTTCAATGTCCAGGGGTTTAGCGAAAGTTGTTTCTGTTAGACATTCACAAAAAATAACTTCATTTCAATCGTGGATTTTTCAATTCACAGAAAAATCTTTCTATCAATATTCAATTGAGAATGTTTCCCTTTTCAACATGAATACCCCACAAGAGGTTATCTTGACGATGGAAGATAGTGACTAAGGTTTATCTTTCAGTCGTAGGTGATTCCACATCTGATTTTATGAACATCCTGTTTATATTTTCAACAAATCAAGTAATAGTGTTATTGTGAAAAGATTGAGTAGGATGATCTTTTGAAAGAATGTTCACATTTCCGCCGCTGTAACTCGTTACAAATCAGACTTACAAAATAGTTTTCATACAAAAAAATTCATGGAGGAATTCAGTCTTAGAATTTGTAAGAGACATTTTTGTCATAGGAATCATTTCGAAAAATACAATTTCTTGTACCTTCAATCCAAGATGGCGGACCGTGTCGAACCTCCTCCTCACACCCCTCCCCGCTCAAGATTGAAAACTTGGCTTTTCATCGGAATCTGGAACTAACTTACATACCGTAGAACGGGGCTATTCTAGACTTTTTTGCATTATTTTCAATATATAAGAATAAGTTATTGAAAATAATCTATTTTGATAACCGTTTTGGATAGGTTTATATACAACCAAATATCATCCTATGACAAAGAGGCCCCCTTTCTTACAGGGGGCCCAAACAATTTTTTTTAGGCCCGTCTAAAATAGTTTGTCGGGGTTATTTTAGAATCGGTGAGAATAACGCATATATTATAGTTGCCTTATATGTGGGGCTAAATTGAAATATATATATATATATATATATATATAGGTATGAATATTTATTGACTGAAATATCAAGGGAAATGATTTTTATTTGGGAAGCAGTCAGGTATGTTCGATTCAATGATTTTTATTTGGGAAGCAGTCAGGTATGTTCGATTCAATTAATGTTCTTCGTTTTTTCAGTCAAGCTTTCGATAATGTTTATTATCTTTATCAAGACTTCTCTACAATATGTGTGATTAATAACAGAATAATATTATTAACAACTATACTTACTAACATGAAAATATTAAAAATTAGTCATAAAGAGTGACATTAGGAGTTTCTTTCATGAAGGAAAAATTTTTAGACAGTGTCAATTGATTTTTTACAAATTGTCAAATTATATATACAGATGGAAAAAATATCAAAGAAGATTATTATTTGAATTCAGTTCATTTTGTTTGTGAAAAATATAAGTATAAATAGAGCTCAGATCATCAATATCTGTTCGTTTATTAATGATATCATCTTTATTTTTGTTAATATGTTCCATTTCTAAAAAAAGTCTTTTAGATAAGACACTTTCAAAATCTAAAATTCCTGAATTATTATAATCGATACGATGAGCTTCGTCAATAGAATGACTGGATAGTGCACAAGATCTTATAAACCTTCTACAATTACTTTTGTGGCCTGTGATTCTATCTTTTAATAATTGTTTTGTTTGACCAATGTAAACTTCATGACAATCAATACACGGTATCTTATAAATAATATTTGATTGGAATTCCTTTGGAATTGGTGTTTTCAATTTAGAATGGAGATTGGAAATTGTTTTTATATTAGTTTTGGCTATTTTTATATTATTGTTATTGAGGACTTTAATTAATTTTGGAGTCAGATTTTGAGAGGTAAACTTTTATAAGTTATTCTATTCATGTTGTTATTATTTGATGAATTTAGAATTGGAGGAATGTTATGTGAAGAAGTACCAAAAATAATTTTATTAACTAAACAATTTGGGTATGAATTTTCGAGAAGTATGATTTTTAGTTCATTCAAACACTCTATTCTCAACGATGGATGGGTTAATTTCTCCACTCTTGTTTTCATATTAGTGATAACATTAATTTTAATATTGTTTGGGTGATATGAATGGTAATTTATTAGTCTATTACTATTAATGGGTTTTCTGTACCACCTTGTGATTGAATTGTTATCTTCTGTTCTAATTAGTTTTATGTCTAGGAATAGAACTGAGTTATTGTTTTTTTTTCTACTGTAAATTGTATGTCATCATCATATGAATTAAAAATATTAAGAATCTCTTCAATTTTATGTTGAGGAACAGAAAGTATGAGATCATCAACATACCTTTTTATGAAGGGGATCTCGAAGTTTATTTCTTTTTAAACAGTCATCAAGAAGATCATCTAGTACAAAACTGGATAAAATTAGTGAGATACTAGAACCCATAGGAGTGCCAAAAATTTGTTTATAGAACTTCTCATCAAATATCATATAGGTTGAATCAAATATAAAATCAATAACACCCATAAAAGTTTAATTATCAAAAGGACAGTAATTAGAAATAATATCCCATTTATTTCCTATGCTGATTTTAACTAAATTGACTGATTAATTAGTAAAACGTGATACTACATCTAAACTCATGATAATATAACTTTCAGGTGAAGTGATATTATTGATGAATTCACTGAAATTGAAAGAATCTTCCACGTAGTAGGGATTGTTAGTATCATAAGAATCTGTCAAAATGTTGGTGATATATTTGGTTATTTTACTGTTTGGAGAATTAATTGAAGATATAATTGGTCTCTTTGATGATGCAGGTTTATGGATTTTAGGAAGCGTATAAAACCTTGGTGCTACTGCATTCTTAATTGTTAGGTTTTTTGCAGTTATTTCATCTATTATTCTTTTGGTTTTCAAAGAACTAACTATTTTATTACCTTTTTGTTGAATAGTTGAAGTAGGGTCTCTTTTCAACTTTTTATAGTATTTTTCATCGTTTAATAATAATTCACTTTTATCTTTATAATCTTGTTTATACATGATAACAGTTACATTACCTTTGTCACTATTTACTAAGCTAATTTCTGGGTGTTCTTTCAAGAAAATTTTAAATTTTTCAAAAATTCTAGTCATTGGTTCCTTGGTTATTGTTGATGAAATTAGTAATGATATTAGTGAACTGAGCTCTGTACAAATTTCGTTGGTCATCATTGAATTCGTGGATAATATCTCCTAAACCGGCAAGTAAAGAATCTAATCTTATATCTTTATTTTTAGGACAAATACTAAATTTAGGACCTAGAGATAAGAATTGTTGTATATCTAAAGGAATATTCACATCGGTTAAATTCTTGAACCATTTTTTTTGAAATTTGATTTTATGTATTTCATTATTTTTGAGTTCTTTAAATTTATGAATATTTTTTTGTTTGATTTTATTGAATATATTATTATATTTGATATTCATTCTACTTTCATATTCATTTATGATATGATGTGGTAATGAATTATATAATTTACTTTTAATTTCATAAAAATCTTGAGAAACTTTATTCAAATCACATACTGTAATACTGATCTCTAGATTCAAAATTTTCAGTTTGAGTTTAAAATTGAAGTTGTGTATTTGGCGTCCAACTTGACCATGATTATTTTGTAAAAGGTTGTTAATATTCACGATTCCATCAGTAATATGTCTCGGAAATTTTTTTTGTTGTCTACATTCAAGTAGAAACACTCTTCTGTTACTCAATGAAGCTAATTTGGTGTTGAGCTTGGTCCAATATTTGAGTTCCTTCACGATAGTAAGTCCATATAAAATTTTGGGCATCCGTTACAAATTCTCAGAAGACCGGGGATATTTTGGAATAATTATAAAAATGTCGTCCAGAATAGCCCCGATCTTCAAAAAGGTCCGTAAAAATATTGGGGCAGCATAATGTTTATAACTTCATTGCACAATAATACTAACATCCACACCAATTTTTTCATAAAACTTACCTGCTTCAATTCTCACCCACGACGCATTAGCACTGAAAGTTTGACAGGCTCAAAAATTGGTTGATTTTCCACCTCGCTTTCAATGTCCAACAGACCACTACCACGCTCTTACGAATACTGAAATCATCTGCTGTCTGAATAAGTGAGGTTATGCACGATATTATTATAGTGTAGTTTACGCGGGATTTCCTAAACCTGGGTTGCCAGATGTAGCTACAGGTTATGAATTCTAAGTTAAACCCGCATTTCCAATTTAGCCCCGTTCTACGGTATATCAGAATTATTTCTACTCCATATTTGTTACAGCAGAGGCCTTTTTTAGTCCCCATTGACTGGAGTAGATTCCGTTATTTGAAATATCTTCAGCTGAACTATTTCTCGCCTATAATGTCTGAAATTGATCATATATTATTAATGAAAGCATGTCACGGAATATTACGTAAAGATCAATACAACATTATGGAGACAATTATTTTTCCATCATATTCACATCAAGTATAATATTTCTGCTTTGAATTTGAAATAATATATGTGTTGTCGATTTGTCACTTTTTTTCAAATTCTGTGTTAAAACCTCTGCATTCAGAACATCGATATCAGACACTGTTAGTCCAATTAAATGCGCCTTCAAATCGAAATTTAGAAGTGGTCCCTGATTTTTTTATATAGGTCTGTTTGAGACATCTTTAAACTATCCGTCAATATGTTCTCATCCCCAGGCAAAGGTTAAAAAAATAAACAGTGTTAGAGAAAAAACTTTCGAATAAAAATTGTGGAGAATAAAATTGAACAAGAAAAAGATATCCTTTTTCTGCTACTTTCAAATTCAACAAAGTTAAAGAGGCTCTGAGTTGAGGGGTCAGAATAAAAAATTAAGAATTTCCAACTTTTTTGTATCTACTCTGAAAAATATCAACTTTCTTTGTAGAGAAATATATTTTATCTTCAATTGTTAATAAAAAAGTTATAACAATATTAATTTTTGTATTGTGTATTTAAATGATTGAATAACGTTAAAAAAATCAGTTACGACTATTTTTCATCAAAATAATATATGAATCAAATAGTTATTCTAATATATACGTATATATATATATATATATATATATATATATATATATATATGGAAGTTAAGGATATTGTGGCTTTGCATACACATTTTTTTAAACCAGAAAAAAAAACTTTTAACAGGAATCGAACCCGCGACCTCTTGATTGCTAGTCTCATGGTCTGCCAACTGAGCTATCGAAGACACAGGGTTCACATCTGCATGTTGCGATTCCGTTTTTTCCCAGAATTAATGTTAGTTGTTGAAACATGGAAATAAAATATGTTCAGGCGCTGATATCTCCTGCCACTGAGAACGAGATTTTTTGCCAAATATAATTACGAAGTCTGCAATGCCATATATATATATATATATATATATATATATATATATATATATATATATTTATATATATTCATATATCTATCTATATATATATATATATTCATATATCTATATATATATATATTGTTATGTTATGTTATGCCAGTTGTAAATTTTAAAAGACGAAAAACCCACAAAAAAATAATTACTAGATGGTTAATGGTTTCAAGAGTTTGTTTGTGAATAACTTTTGAAATTCTATGTATATTGTGAGCCTAGGTAGAATATGGATAGAAAAAATGTCAAAATACTATAAAACAATCAATTTCATACACTGTCAAAATTATTATAACTCATAATTGCTCAAAAGACAATAAAAAGTCTAAATTTACAAAATTTTCAAGAATAAACAGTAATCAACACATTTATAAATTTGAAACATACAGTATATGAAACTGTAGCTAACAAAAAGTAGCCAATGATAGAACAGCAAATGTCTTTATAAAAATAGCCAATCAGGGAATAGATGGTCAGGTGTAAAATTGGAAATTGTGGGAGAGTAGCAATGAGATGGTATCAGAAGCAATTATTATTGAAATTTGTAAATAATGATAAGAGTGGAAAAATAATTGTATATATAAATTATGCAATATAAATATAAACAGTGAAAAGTGACAATTTAGTGCACCAATTCAAAAATTCAAATGAAAAAACAAGGAGAAAAAGATGTAGCTAGGCGATAGAAAACAAAGCTGCAAAGGAGATCGAAAATAAATTTCCAAGCGTATGCCACGCAAAAATTTTACAAAAAGAAAATTGGAATAATCCCATCATTTGGTAAACAAAACCAATATTACCTTAATGATAACATATCCACGGATCCAAATGCTGATTTCCGCATCTATATAGTTCCTGATTCATGAGATTGCAGTCCTGACAGCGATTGGAGAGAGGAGACATCCTGATACATGGTATAATTAGAACACCAACAGTTCCAACCAGGTATAAAACTTTAATAGTGCTCTTCCGGTCCTGAACTATTTCACCAATAACGAATTTCACATTCGAAGAACTTTATGTCACTCTATTTTGAACAATAACAGAAAACTTCACTCTCACGGAAAAAGTGAGGTTCTGTTTATCTATCCATGAACTAATTTATTATTTTTATCCGTGAATATTTGTTTGATTCACCCTAGTATAAGTTATTTCTCGTAGGCCAGGTATTTTAAGTCTTCCTGAATAAAGGAGATAATTGCTTTATGATATTTTATTGTTTGTTTTCTCACAGTGATCAATAACATACCAAAGACCATTCAATAAACTGAAGTTAGCCAGCAGTGGCAGTTCTCTATTGCTTTGAACCGGCCACCTTGAGATAAGGGCGTACCAACTGTAGTTTAGCCGTGGTGAGGAAAATAATAATTGTTGGTAGCGTGACGAGAGAACAGTGACGTTCGCTGGCAATTATTATTACAGCATACAATACAGGGGCAGAAATATTTATTTATATCATATCAATTTGGCTCACAAAGAATAACCAAAAATAATTAGCAATTTCAATATACAAAAACAATATATATATATATATATATATATATATATATATATATATATATAATATTTCCAATTCATCAAAACATAACAATTGGCACCCAAAGTGTGGGGCGAAATAAGAACAAAATAATTTGTTATATTATTACATTACAATATATATCTATATATATATATATATATATATATATATATATATATATATATATTCACAGACATTAAAAAAGTTCACTCTTGTAATTACATTTGGCAAAAAATCTCCTTATCAGTGGCCGGAGATTAGCGCCCGAACATCGACTGAAGCTGGCAAATTCGGCGACGTTGGTGATTGGCGATAGAAAATAAGATCTTAGCGCCAACTATCGGAACTGAGAATCACGGATAAGTGTTTTCGAGATTGCACGGGTTTATATGGAGTTTTGGTTTCATCTATCTTCGAACTATTTGTTAAAACTGGCTGTTTCTTCCAATGAAAAGTAATTGTGTTTCAATTTGAAGACTTGAAAGAACGTTTTGGTAAAGTGATTTGAAGGTATTTTATGAAACTTGGTTTGATGAATTTCATCGATCACCTGAAAACTTCGAGAGAGAAGCAGTTTCAAACGCAGGACATATAATTTTATGTGGAAGGTTGAACTCTGATCATGACAATATTTGCCTTCAGACTAGTGCTCTCTCCTCAGAACCACATCAGATAGATAGATGGAAACTTCATCATTCAAGATGGAAGAGCCTTGATTGATAAATTTCATTGTTCTTGCAAAGCAGGAAATAGTGGGAAATGCAAGAACATATCAGCTATGTTGATATATTGTAACAGGTAACAATATTTGAATTGCCCAATCATGATTCTTTTTTCTAATAGTTTTTGTTTCAGGAAAAATTTGGTAGAGCTGGAACTGATATCTCAAACTGACGTAAGTGTGTTTGGGATACCCGGAAACCGTCTGCAAGAGAGAAATATAAACCTGTGCCCCTGAAGGAAAGGAAAGACTGAAGAGACTATCACCAGAAAAAAACTCACGTACAGGAACTAGAAATCCAAGAGTATGGAAATATTCGACGTTAATTGGCAGAATGAAGTCATATCTCCAATTGATCGCAGATTATGGTTCATCCAAGGGCACAAGAAATATTTGTAAACAAACTTTGTACGTGATTCTCGAGTTCTTAAGAAGGCCGGTAGGGGGCGTATCGCTTATTTTCTATCGCCAATAGGTAAAATTTATTCTTGATGGCCGTTGATAACACATGTAGATTAGATACATTTCATATTTCATTTCCATGATTCAACAACTAACATTGAATTCTGGGAAAAAACGGTATCGCGAAAGGCAGATGTGAGAGGTCGGGGGGCTCGATATTTAACTCAATATATGTTACAGATATTTTTATATTGAGTTAAATAACGTGTTATATTTCGAACCATATGTTTTTAAAGGATTAGTTTAGTGCATACATTTCAATCTTGTGCTAAGTTGAATATGTCTCAAACTCCATAATTTTTATTTTTGTGTTTTAACCTGATGATGACAAATGCCATGTCGAAACGTAGTTGAAAGAAATTATAAGAATTGACTGAATCATACCTTTATTCCGAGAAATTGAAGAATATATATATATATTATATATATATATATATATATATATATATATATATATGTTATGATAAGAAATATTTGTTCAATGTAAAAAGAATGAAATGTGATACAATGATACTTATATATCACATAAATACCTGCCATGTTTGTTTTACAATTTTTCTGTACATTTTGTTTTCCTGATTTGAAGGCGCTCTTTTTTCATTTTCAGGCAGACTGAAAGTATGAAACGGTATGTTCTGGTCTTCTAGCATACTGGAAATGTTCCTATAGTCGTCTGGAGAGTCTCGGTAGATTTTCAAGCCATCAAAGACATTATTTGCTGGTTTAGTTGATCTTATATTGTTACTTTCAAAGAGTGAATTGACTGTAAACTACAGTTCCGTCGTTGATAAATTGGTGGTTTCCATATTAATGTCATCTTCAGTAGCTATAATTTTTTTTGTTTTTTTTGTTTTGGCATAAGGGTGCAATGCCCATTCAGCCACTCTCTTTCTGTAATTTTTTCTTGCACAATACTATGTTGTGGTCAATAATCTACAAAACAATCTACATAATTTTTACTAAATATGTTTGACATGGTTACATGCTTCTCGCGCTGGGGTCGATCAAGGCATTTTACATAAGACATACACAGGTAGACCGCAGTTGGGATGGTATATATACAGTTGGGAGAGACACAAAGGATACAATAAATATAATATAATTGTCCTATTTATTTAGAGTCTAGTTTTTCGCTAATTACTAAACGTTTTTATTTTCTTCTATTCCTATGTGTGCTTTTACCCATACAAAATCGATCGACTCTTTATTGTTTTCCATTCCATACATAGAGGCTTTGATTCCATTGATATAAGGGTTATCTGATTTTCCTGTATTGCTTATGCTTGCCAAGACCGAGAGACAGACAGAAAATATTATTGCACTTCGGTTTTTTTCCTCTGTATATTCCACCGCTTTGAATATGCCTATCGCTTCATCATTGAAGATGGACAATTTAGGATTCAGAGAGTACTTTTCTTTTGTAATCCAACTCTGTCACAAGATATCCCTTCTTCCGTCTTTGAGGTATCCCTGTAAATTTTCAGAAATCACGTATTTTCTTCATTTATTTGTTTTATAATATTTTTGTTTTCTAGATGACTGTTTCTATATTTAGGTACTATCACTTTTCCTTTTATCCTATTTTCAAAATACTCGCGTCTCTTGAGTTTTGGGTTGCATCGTACCCATGTTTCTATACCCTATGCTAAGTGGAGCTGATTTTTTTCAGCCAATATTTATTTTGCAGATCATTGCTATTGAGCTTGCTTAATTTTTTTTAGAATCTCTGATTCCTGGAAAATAAATTTTTCCGCCAAGTAGATTCTTCCAAGTGACAAAGGTGTCTCCAAAGCCTCCACACTCAGTTCTCCTATTGGTGTTGACTTCATTTCACCTAAAAACAATCTTAAAGCCTGATTTTGAATTTTGTCAAGTTTCTGTGAGGTATTTTCACTTGATGACCCGTACAATATACTTCCGTAGTCCATTATTGATCTGATATATGCTCTATAAAAAACTAATGCTGTTTCAAGACTTGCTCCCCACCATGTTCGTTGAATCATTTTCGAAAAATTCATTGCCTGTTAACATCTGCTGATTTTTTGTTTTATTAAGTTTTTTATCGAAAGTAACCCCTAGATATGTAACTTGGTTATCAACTATAAAGGCTGTTTTACAGATAATTATGTAATTTTGTCTTGGGATGTTTCGTCTGGTGAATAATATTATTTTTGATTTTTCAGGAGAAAGTTGAAATTCCAGTTCCTCTATGTTTTTCAGAATGGGTTGCATTATTTGTTCCAATTTTATGATACATTCCTCGGAATATTGAGAAGTCATCTGCATATTGAATCACTGTACAATTTCCTCGGATTCTATGTATATTTGTTGAAAAGTAATGACGACAATGCAGATCCTTGAAGTAGTCCTCTAGACGTTAAACGAGGTCCAATTATTTGTTTGCCCTGTTCCTTCCTATGTATTGTTTGCAAATATTACTTGCTACTCCTTCGACATTCCCAGTAGTGTCATTTTTTCTGAAGGTATATCAATATCAATCGCCTCATAAGCGCCTTTTACGTCCAAAAATGCTGCTGCTACCACATGATTTTCGCTTAGGCTGTTCTGATGTCATGCATTGTACCCACATTTCCTTTGACTCCATACCCACCACGTTAATCTGTATTTCATCATTCTCTCATGTCTCCATAATACAAGAAACTAGAGCTTTACCCCGATATGAATTCCCATATTCCGGATTTTTATTTAGCTCTAGGATAGGTACGGTTACTACATTCTTCTATTGATTTATTTGTTTTTCGTTTAGATCATTGTATATTTGTATGAGAATATTCCTAGCAATTTCAGGTCCATTTATTATCATAAAGTAATGTATGTCGTCCATGCCTGGTGCAGTGTTTTTGTGTTTTGTATGACCGCATCCATTTCTTCCAAGCAAAACGGTCATCTAAATATAATGTTATTTTCGTTTCTTTGTGGATTTTCTGTCTTGATATGTGATAGATCTCTTTCAACAGTTGTATTCACTGTGTTAATTCTTTTCATATAATTATTTTTGCTTGGTTCCATAGTTCTTTCGAAGTGGAGCGATCTATTTGGTTTGATCCTAGTTGAATTAGTGTTTACTTTCAAATCCTGCGCTTTTGACAAAGTCGATGATAGTTAACAAAAGAACTCCCTTCAATAAATGATTTTCACTAAACTGCGTTCACAAAACCACGATACAAGTTCCGCTATACAATAGCTCTTCCAAGAAAAATAAATGCAGTATTATTTCTACTTGAGAAAGCTATTGTATAGCGAAACTCGTGTCGTTGTTTTTCAAACCCAGTTTAGTGGAAATATTTTGTTAATTTAATATGGATTTTCATCAAGTAACGACCGCATCAATCAAGTCGCTGATGACGCTCTAGCTGCCTGTGATCGATACTGTAGAATCTTGTTCCTTCCAGACCATTGCATCTGTACAAGATGTGCTATACTGTTTCTTTTTCGTTTTGGCAAAAGCAACCCTCTGCAAGTCCTATTTTTTTAAAATGGAAATGTGTATTTCTGTTATTCTTCCTATTCAGTTCTAACAGGGCTGATGTTCCTCTCTTTGGAGGGTTCAGTATAAATGCCTTCGAGTAGACTTGTCCCACTGTTTCATACTTCATGCTCCTTGATATCCCAAAGAAGTGCTCTGTTCCTATAAACACATTCATAGTGCCTTCTTTTGGCAGAAAGTCGGCTTTCTCATTTCCTTCATAGCAGAGTTATTATGTTGACCTTGCCTACCCTTTGAAGGGCCTCCACGCAGTTCCGTGCTAATCTGGAATCTTGACTTGATGCGAGAGCTTTCAGTGCTGCTTGGCTGACCGACATAATTTTGATCGATTGAATATAATAATAACAGTAAATGTTCTTTATTGGTGATAAAACCAAATGGCCATCGGCCAGGTCCTTCAGCCAGTGGTGATTACATTTTTACAAATATACTCATGGGATTGTAAATATTCGGCAAAGTGTATATAAAAAAAGTTATTCTGGTCTTCACTCTTGTAGGTCTATTATTGCATCCCAAATTTTTTGCTGGTACTTGAGCACAGTTTGTCGCCTCTCCTCGCGTTCCTTGCAGTATGATCTCAGGATGTCGATGTTGTTTTCTCTTTTTTTTAATTTACGTGCTAAATCCGAGAATTTGTTTTCAATTGGTTTGATGTTTGTTAATTCATACAGGAGTTCATTGGTGGGTTATGAGGTTGAATATCTGGGTGGCGGATTTTCATGATTCTTCGTGCTACTTGGCTGGTTTTTGACTGCGCAGGTATATGACATGGACATATTCTGAAATAGGGCGGCAGATCATCTTGTTAATTTTTGCCGCTGTTTCAACCTCAATGCCATTCCATTGTTTATGTTAGTCATTGCCCTGAAGTGTTTACCTTTTGTTCTGTACTGGTTTTTGATTGTTTTGGTGTGGTGGTTAAAATTTAGTTCGTTGTCTATATTAATTCCAAGATTTTGCATTTTGTTTACTTCTGAGGGTGTGATTATTGATGGTTATCCTTGGTAAATTGTCTGATGGCCTTTGGTAGGAAAAAAACAAATTATGATTTGCTTGTGTTAGGTTGTACTCCAAAGGTTAAACGAAGTGCTGGTATTGTTGGTCAATTGTTGTAGTTTCTCTGTTGTTGACCTCATTGATTTATTATGAGAGATCGTCTGCATATTGTAGAATGTATAGGTCTTTATCGATTGCGTTGTTGTTTGGTCCTTGGTTGTTCGATTGATTTTTACTGTTTCTGTTTAGTATTTTGTGCAGATAGAGTTCGATTGCATTGACTTCTGGAATATTGTGAAGTACTGTTCCAAATTTACGCTAAGGTTGAGTTCTGGCTATACTTCATATACTGCGTCAGAAACGCTTGTCTCTGGAGTTTGTCGAGCTTTTCTTGTGCACTATTCTATCCCGCTTAAGAAATATATGGATAGACAAGAGGTAAAGAAAAATGAAAGATAAAATACATAGAAGATTGATATACATGATTAAATTGATTGAAAGTTGATAGAGAATAGACATAAACAATTGTGCAAAAATTAGCAGAATATTTCTCATGGTAACTTCTTTAATTTTTGTCCATATTTATACTTGAAATACATTAGCAGGTGATATTACTATTACGATACAACTGTAAAATAATGATGTAGTGACCATCGATCATGTAATATTTCCGAATTGAAGAGTTTGCACATAATTGAGAAAAATGCAGCAATGGGAAATGAACAACATTGCTACATGTCTCTACCACCGTGTGCAATACATCTGTTCATTATCTCAGTTTCATTTCATATGTTGACCCATGCATTATTGTTCTCTGCATGCTAAGTGATTTATTAGTAATTGTCAATTTTCAGTGAGATTTAGAAGTTGATATTTTTATGAGTTTGATAATTAATGTCACTAGGTATATGAAATTTAAACTAAACCTTTATTTTATATTATAGATGAGAGAAAATGATCCTTTCAAAAAACATAATATCTTTTTGATGAAAAGAATGAGCTTTATAGATTCGCAGATCTATTTAATTTTGTTTTCAGATTGTGGAAGGTTATAATCCCAAAAAAAGTGTCAAGAATGAGTATTCCTCCACAAAAAATAAGCTTCAAACAATACTTTATTTTGAGGAGTTACAATCACAGTAATAATAGAATAAGATAAGTTATCACACTGACAACAATTAGAGTATCTATCGCAAAAAAAAATAAAAAAACAAAAACATGAGTCATTTTTTGTATATACTAAAATAAACATTAAAGAAATAATACAATTTTAAAACTCCATATAGCACTTTATTTTCACTGCCAGATAACTTTTTGAAATGATCCTTCTAGGTATTCTTCAGAATATAGGTCTCAATCTTTTTTTAATGTCGTTTTTATTTTTTGTCTCATTTTCTAGTTCAACTTTGGTGGGAAAACTTAATATATGTATACCCTGGAGATTTTTCCGTTGAGGATAATCAGACTGAAGGTTATAATTAATATGAGCTGTTGAAATTGGCAGGAATTGGGTCAGTGTTTTGGAGAAAACCAAAGATTCAAAATAGTCGACGTTTCGAAGTTTTATTGCTTCATCTTCAGGACTCTGAAGTAAAAATAAACATAAAACATTCAGAGTCCTGAATATGAAGCAATAAAAGCTCCGAAATGTCGACTATTTTAAATCTTTGGTTTTTTTCAAAACACTGACCGAATTCCTGCCAATTTCAACAGCTCAAATTAATTCAACGGTCGCCATCCCATTCTATGAAGTTATAATTAGTGTTGTAATTTCGTGTTCAAAGTGTGTTGTATCTTAGGCAATTCAATTTTTTTTTATCGAAACATTAAGCGCTCATATATACAGGGTGTCCCACAATCGATGGCCTATTAGACGTTTCTGGAGAACGGGACACAGGATAGTTTTGATAATTTGGTTTCTTAGGTAATTAGTTCTACTCTATCGATTTTTGCTTTGCTATTGCTGTATGATCATTTTTGCATGATACTTCCCTATGCATATCTCAAGCGGTTTTCGAGAAATCCATTGATTTCCTTATTTTTTGTGCACAACATAGCTTCAATTAAATGTTTATTACTTCGGTATTTGGACTCGAACAAAGCTGAAATTCTGGGTGTAGTTCTATGCATTAGTTATGTTTAAGGGAATTCGTTCTCCATTATACAGGGTCGTTCAAAATTTGTGATTTTTTCTAACGCCATTTCTTTTTTATATTCTGAAAAAAATTTCAATGTAGGGGAACCTGGCCTAAAATGACATACCCTAAGAAAAATTGGTCATAACTCAACTATTAAGCACAATATTTTTAAAGTCGACCTGTCTACAAATAGCAGAAAACATCTGCTATTAGTGTCAAATTAGTAAAATTATGTTTCATGTAAGATATTTTAATAAATTATATTTTGCTTAAACTATCTACTATGTCATTGTATCCATACTACTTGGATAAAATTACATCGATAGGTTGCATCCGATGGGTGCAGTGTGATGGAAATGAAATCATAATTATGCCGTTCTCCTTTGCTAAAGTTACAACTTCCAAATCTTTGTGAGTTTCGTGACCATCTAAAAGGAGTAAAACTTTATTTTCCAATGATGGTTTTGCATACTTAATGAAATGTTTTAGCCACTGATAAAAAGTTTGTGATGTCATCCAACCAGAATCGCTGATAAGTCCTAGAGATCCTGGAGGAGCTCCGTCTATTAGCTCATTTTTCCATCTTTTTCTGGCAATGATCAGGGCTGGTGGAATATAATTTCCAGCAGAGTTCATACAGCAAACAGCTGTGATGTGCTGACCTCTCTCTGCGCTGGTTAATGCTCCTACTTGTTTTTTACCTTTTTTGGCAAAAACTTTTTGGGGTCTTTGAATAGTAGACATTCCTGTTTCATCCACGTTCCAGAATCTTAAAGGATCAATCTTATGTTTCTTAACCATTTCGTCTAAAATTTTGAAAAATTGACTAATTCGTTGTTTATTAAATCCATGTGCTCTACCTGCTGATGTAGGTTCGGGATTTCTAAGAGAAATCTTTGGATTCCGTTGGCGAAACCCTCGCAACCAATCCCATCCAGCCCTCCCGTTTTCCACGTTAAATCGATGGCAAATATTGTTTTTAACAGCTAATTGGTAAGCCAGTTCTTTTACATCATCGCAAGTTAAACCGAATAGCATACTTTCCAGATGTAGCAAATATTCCACGAGTTCTCTCTCCTGTTCTAGGGAGAATGTTGTTAGGTATCTCCCTAAGCCCTTGTCAGTTCCTTTAATTTGTTTATTTTTGTTTTGAGCCCTTCGGCGAAGTGTGGCTTGGGGTACACCGTAAATTTTAGAAGCTTTCAACCATCCCATTTCGCCAGAATTTACTGCTTGAATAGCACGGTTCATACTTTCTACTGACCAATTCTGTCTGTCAGTTTGCCTTTTGTATATTCCAACCATTTTTTAACTAAAATTAAAAATGTGAGGTTTAAAAAAAAAAAATTAGGTGATCTCTAAATAATTATACTCCAAGGATAAAATGACATAGTGTGTCAATTTACCCGAGGACCGGGTATGTCATTCTACCCATTGGTCACCATTAAACAAGAAGTTAATAGGAGATAAAAACTATAGACATTGTGGTAATTGGTGTGTAGGATCGCTACGAGAAGTACATGCTCTACTTATTTATGTCAAAAATGTCACAAAAACTCAATTTTTGTAAAATATACGAACCTCTAAAGATTTCACCTTACAAGTTGGCGTAGTACTAAAGTGACGCGTTGCGATAACACCACTGCGGCTACTGAACGATAACTATAATTTGGTCTGGCGATAGACAATTAGGTAGGAAGTGTCTCAATGAGTAGGGACACGCCAAATAACGCGGCAATTTTAAAAAAAGGTAACTGTGTCATTTTACCCTAGTATGTCATTTTAGGCCAGGTTCCCCTATATTCTCTTTTGTACTGCAACAGTACCTCTTTTCTACTGGATACTTTATTCGTGCATGTATGATCCCATCATGTTGGTAAAACTTTGTCTATAATTGGGTTGTTGGTACTATTATTATTTTAGCACTTTTCAGTATTTTCTATTTGTCCGCTCTTTCGCTTACAGAGGCGCACTGATCAGCTCCTGGACTAATTTTCGAATCCTGGTGCATGTCATCTTCTGACATAACATTTGTCAAATTTTCGAACTCATTTGAAAACTTTATATTACAAGAGGAATTATTGTCTGAAATGTTATGAAATTACTACTCCAGAGCTTCTACGATAAGCGGGATTTAGTTAAATTACCTCTAGCAATGCCAGAAATGGAATATTTTATCTGTCTTTTTGTGAGCGGGAGATGTTCGTTGGTTCTATCGCTGTTTTCTCTTATTTTTGCCAAAACTTCTCTTCAACTTATATAGCATAGTTCTCTCTTTTTCTCTCACGGGTCAAGTACCTATTTTCCGTCTTTTCTGCATCAGTAACGCACCCAAAGTTGTATCACTTCAAAACTCAGGTTTGAAGGCGTGTTTAATTATGATTTTTATCTCAGTTATCCCACAATATCCCAAACAAGAGTTTGATAAATAGAGGTAATTGTGTGTCGAGCGTAGGGACAGATAAATCGAAATCTTTAGAAATAATACCATTAGAAAGGAATAAAATTTCTTGATTTCTTCCCGTTCATAATGACGATTCACATTTTATGGTTCAGAAAGACAACTCCCCAACTATGTATACAATGTCAGTGGTAGAATGTATATACGAGAAAAAGATATTATCAAGTTTTTTCGTCTATTTTCACCCCAAGAAGTGATAATTTGGTGTAGATATCATAATTTGATGCGGAGAATGATAAAATATAACCAATTCCCGGCCCTGAATTCCCCAATTCATATGAAAGAGTAGATGATTCTGCCGAAGATATGGAAAATTGTATAATTCTTCGAGTTTTTGAAAGGTGTACGTTACTATTTTTATGAAACATGAAGACATTTCATCAAAATACCCTCTAATTATGATGAAATATCTTTAATTTTCATAGAAGTAATGTCTGAAATTAGGAAAATAACAAATTCAGATTGTATATCGAGAACATTGTTCTTGATAAAATCGAAACCTGACAAATCCTTTTTACTTCATTTGTTAATAACTCAACATGTCTGCCGTTTCCAAATTGTGGGGAATAAAAACATTGTAATTATTTTTTCTTTAATTTAATAATTTGTCCACTATGCCACAAAATGCCCTCTTTCATTATATGTATTTCGGACGCAATATTTCCACTTTCACCTTATATATTTGGCTAAATCTTATCAGTGGTTAGAGACCATCTGCTTGAATCTGCTTCTGAAATCTTCGAATGACGATGAAGTTGAGTGACAGGTAATGGATCTCGACGGCCAGTGATAAGTACGTTTGATTTTCGATTCATTTCTAACATGAATATTAAATAATGGAAGGAAAGGGTTCACAAGAGTGTGTCGATTCCTATGTCCTCGAATGGCTCAGATGCTAGAGCGTATGGCTATAAATCATAAGGTCGTGGGTTCGACTCCCACTTTTGGATGCTTTCTTCTTTAATTTAATAATCTGTCCACTATGCCACAAAATTCCCTCTTTCATTGTAATAACTTCCGATAAAATATAAAAACAATATGAAAATCGATGCGACGCGATGATACGCTTCTCGAAAATTCCCCATTACATAAACTTTACGCTTACAAGAAAAATAGATATACCTACTTGATTGTCGAGGAAAATATCATGTGCTAAAGGTTTTATCGCTCGAAAATTTTTTAAATTTTCGAGACAGCATTTTGTTTGGAAATTTCACCGAGTGCGATTTGCAAACTTATCATCTGATTGAACCACGAAAGCGAAGCTCGAGTGGTTTAATCTTTGATAATAAGGCCGCAAATTGCTCGAGTTAAATTTCCTAGAAGCAAAATGCTTGAGAGAAAATTAAAAAAAAAATTGCGGTAATATCCTCTAGCACGAATGACATTTGATGAGAATATTTCCCGAATCACATTCGAAACTGGATAAAATTAGCAGAATTCATGTCATATTTGAATTTTCAACAGGTAAAATTACAACAATTCATACAGTTTATTTTCAACAGATAAAATTACAACAATTCATACAGATTCATTCATTTACAATAATGATTCACTGCTCGTGATATATATATATATATTATATATATATAAATAAATTATGAAATTTGAATCATGTTTCGTTCGTATCGGTAGAGCAAAAGATTCGAAAAATTGAAAAAATTGGAAAAAAGTCGAAGTGACAGTAGATAGTCGAAATTCAGAACAAAAGTATAAAATTGGAAACTGAGCAACTTTTTTCTTTGGTATTTTTCGAAATTTAAAAAAAATAAAAATTTCGAGGGTTTTTGAAAAGAATGCCAAATTTGACAGGTTTAGAGTAGCACATGACAAAAGGAACGAGGCTGTTTTTCACTCATTTTTCAAGCACAAACTAACTGCGAAGTAAAACTTTCAGTATATCTATTAATAAAAAAAACTTCCATATGTTGCGAACTTTATGTGTGACACTGTATATATAAAGTTTTCACTGAAA
This sequence comes from Gonioctena quinquepunctata, assembly GCA_018342105.1. Classification (NCBI taxonomy): domain Eukaryota; kingdom Metazoa; phylum Arthropoda; class Insecta; order Coleoptera; family Chrysomelidae; genus Gonioctena; species Gonioctena quinquepunctata. The sequence goes on along the minus strand of JAFIRS010000814.1, from coordinate 265,364 downwards.
GCTCCTGGATACGGAATTGAACCCAAGCCTTCCGGGTGAGATACTGATGCGGTATCCACTATACCATTAGACGGAAATAATAGTCAGTGACTCATCTTAGCTCGATCGTTGAGTGTTGCAACATCTGCGCCGCCGTCAATAAATATCAGTACAATCGCTAACCACGACCACGAACTTTCGTTAAAATAGAGGCTGCTTCAAATGCTCCGTGAGCTCTATTGCAAGGACCGAAATAAATTTGGCACCGGTGCGCTGTGTCCGCATTTAAAACAAGCAGCATATCGGGATACAATAGATTTTTAGTGTAAAAAAAATATTATATTATTTTGCCGCTCTTATTGTATTGTTTCTGAACTAGTGACTGATGTCACTGACTATTATTTCCGACTCATGGTATAGTCCATGAGAATCAATGTTGATGTTATGAAAATAACGGATTTCAATTATTCATTGCCTTACTCGAAAATCTGAGGTTTTTAACCTGCTGAAAAAGGTATATTTCAATTGAAATATCAAATCACCGTAATAGTAAGTTGAAAATCCCATATTTAATCAATTTTGCATTTTCTGTTTCCCTATATAGGAATTGAATGTGTTGACATATAATTCTGACAGGACCTAAGTGTCGTTTTATCGCGAAACAATATCGAATCTACTAGTGGTTAAAACAGCGAGAAGACGTTTTATCACTATAAAACTAGCCTGAGTGGTTCTCTAGTTTGGAATTTTGGCCATTTGATTGGTTCAAAAATAATGAGGGAAATAGTCGATGGAACTGCCTGTTTAAAATTAAATATGCTTTTCAATCAAATCCGTCAATTCTCGCAAACGCCCCACTCGTTAGTCAAAATAATAATTTCCTCACTAGTCATTTATGTCGGGAAATATTCAATAAATCCATCCAAATAATTAATTCTAGCAAATCGATCGACTTTCCAAGGATAGCGTCGACCTTCCGATAATTGCTTCTGTGACAAAGAAAGGAAATATGAGAATGGACTAGAAAATGAAAAGTACTCCCCAACGAATAGAAAAAAAATAAGAACTCTGTAGTTAATGTGTTCCGCACCGGAGGTGAAAATATCTGTCCGATTAAATTTCAAGAGCTTCCCAAAATGTGAAGTTAAAAATAAAATTTGGCAAGGTTGTATAGTTTGATGATCTTAAATTATTTTGTTGTGCAATAGAAATATAAGAGATGAGCGAGAACTGCTCCACCGAAATAAGTAATGGAGCTATGATATTATTGACAAGGAAATTTTGAAGGAAATCGTTGGAAAAAAAAACATTTTTTTAAGTACCCTTGATTGATTTCAAAACAAAGGAGAAATTCATAGAACCTCTGGAATTATTCAAAAAAATGCTCTGTATATCAAACCAAACGGTTAATACATAATATTTTCGCGTGTTTTCTTCTCAGTATGATATAGAATACAATCGATTTGATGTCTACAGGGTGTGTAAAAAGTGATTTATCATTGTGGTAGATGAGATGACGCAAATAATAAAAGTGACAGATGCAAAATTTATTAATATTACAACATCAGATTAAAAATTAAAATATGAGATTGAACAAGGCAAAATTGCGCAAATTTAGTCATCCAGACTTTTAGCACTTTTATAACATCACTTATAGTTTAACCATTTTCAATTGCAGAAGCTGTTTCTATAAGGAGCAAATCAAAAACTCACTTCGCTCACACGAGCGGATATGCAAAGTAACGGAACGAAAAATAATATGTACACTCGTAAACATTCTCCGTCGCCGAAAGGAAGATCAAAAGAGCAGATAGTCAACGTGGGTTTCAGTGACAGCTGTCTAGTTCTACACCAGATTCGCCTGAGCCAATCAAAACGGACCGCAAGCCATTGATAATGCTTGTAGGTGTGTCCATACGTTGGAGGCCAAGAAAACTAATAAATCACGAGTTATATCTGTGTTTGAAGGGGTCTGAATGAATAAAAGCGTCTCTGGTATGGGATCTAAATAGGTTTTAAAATATTCTATAGTTCTGTTGTGTTTTGTTGGAAAATATGGCTCTTTTTTTTCGATCATAGGAAAATAAAATTATGATGATCCGATTGCCTATGAATACATACTTCCTCGCTTATGGCATATTTTTTTATTTTAACGTATTTTTAACATATTCAAATATCCAAATAAAATTAGTTTTCATTATTATTAGTATATCAGCTGCTCAGAGGATACCGCTTCAAGACTACGAAACTTGTTTTTTATGCTTCTGCAATTGTAAATGGTTTAACTATACCTCGCTCAGTTCATCACATAATTCTTTGTCATCATAGCTCTCTTCATCTCTGTCGCTAGACCAAAGGGTGGCAGAACAGGACGAAAACGTCCTCATAGTAAAAGGCGGCTTATCAATAAGCGGTGAGCGGTGAGAATCAAAAATCTAAAATAGAGGGAGTAAGTAGTAAAATAGTTGTCTTTTGTCGGAAACCTAAATGAAAAATTATATGAATTTGACTTCTTTTGAAAGAAAGAGGCATTTCACATTTGTTCTTCAAATGAGATTAATTAATCGTTCAGTTTATAGATCTTTATTTTTCCGTTTAGTAGAAAGAGTGATCAATGATCTGAAAGTGAAAGTGAATATATAGTAAAAAGAAGGTATCTATGCAACACTGATAATATTAAGGAGTTTGATTTTTTACATATTTCAGATAACAGAAAAATGTTATGTATATAATTATAATAAACTTTTTGTTCTGCTGTTCACGCATTCAAAAACATTGCCAGAATATTTATATGTTTATATCTTATATCTGTGACTATTCGTATATTCGTGAAACAAGATTGCAAACATTATGATTTTAATTTTGAGGACAGCGAAATAATGCTATTATCAGGTCACCAGTATCCGCAACAAAACCAGCAGAAGATGAAAGCTAAGGAAAAATTATCCGATTCCTTGAAAAAACTTTTAAACAACAAATCAAACCGACGAAAAAACAACTGAAAAGCAAAAAATAAAATAAACCTTCTTAGTCTTGATGATAATTGAGCTCCTAAACTAATGTGAGTAACTAATTTTGAGTCGGCGCCAAACAAACAATCAACGAAGATCAATATATTACTTTGAAGAAGTAATCAAAACGCCGCTGTGCATCTCGCTGTCATCATTTTACGCTTTACCTAATTCAATTGCTAGTTTGTTTGGCGCCGACTCAAAATTAGTTACATTAGTTTAGGAGCTCGTATATTTTTTTTATGTATGATCACGCATAACTTTTCACAAAGCAGCTCGATTCCGATGATTCTTTTTTCATTGGATAGGGTGTACTTCGAAGTTGGTCCCATTCAACAGAAAAATCCATCCCTAAGGGTAGCAAAATGAAGGGTATTGATCGTTCACCCTCTGAATTTTGGTCCGTTAACCGATTCTATCGGGCATAACTTTGTAGTGGGTTTTCCGTTTCGGATGATACTTTTTTTATTAGGTAGGGTATACCTAAAAGTTGCTCATGATTCAATTTGGAATGAAATAATCCACCCCTATGAGTAGAAAAATAGGGGATGATTTATTTTCCTCTTGTGAACATTGGCACACATATGTAGTTGACATTGACAGATCCTCCTACATCCGTCACAATAATTACATTCTATGAATGATTGGAATTATATACAAAGTGATGAAACAAACTGACCAGAACTTTCAAAAATAATGTATAATATAACAATAAATAGTTAAAGTGGATAATCATATTATTTAAGAGTTAATCGTTGAAGTAAGTAAGTAAGTATTTTGGAAGTAATAAAAAATCAAGTAGGTAGTAATTAGTGAATTTCAGCCACAAAAAATTGAAAAATAAAAACTTTTCAACAAAAAATTAAACCGACGAAAAAATCAACTGAAAAGCAAAAAATAAAATGAATCTTCTTAGTCTTAATTATAATTGAGCTCCTAAACTAATGTGAGTAACTAATTTTGAGTCGGTTCCAAACAAACTTGCAATTGAATTAGGTAAAGCGTAAAATGATGGCAGCGACATGCGCAGCGGCTTTTTGATTACTTCTTCAAAGTAATATCATGATCTACGATAATTGTTTGTTTGGCGCCGACTCAAAATTAGTTACTGACTTCAGTTTAGGATCTCAATTATCATTGAGACTAAGAAGGTTCATTTTATTTTTTGTTTTTCAGTTGATTTTTTCGTCGGTTTAATTTTTTGTTGAAAAGTTTTTTTATTTTTTGCTTTTCAGTTGATTTTTTCGTCGGTTTAATTTTTTTATTTTTATTTTTTATGTTTCAATTTTTTGTGGCTGAAATCTACTAATTACTACATACTCAATTTTTTATTACTTTCAAAATACTTACTTACCTAGCTTACTTCAACTTTTAACTGTTAAATAATATGATTATCTACTTTAACTATTTATTGTTAAATAATTTAAATTATTTTTGAAAGTGATTTCATCACTTTGTATATAATTCCATTCTCGCATAGAATGTAATTATTGTGACGGATGTAGGAGGATCTGTCAATGTCAACTACATATGTGTGGCAATGTTCACAAGTGAAAAATCAATCATCCCCTATTTTCAACCGACGAAACCAAAAAGGAGGAGGTTCTCTATTCGACCCGTATATTTTTTTTTCCATCACATTTTTTTATGTATGATCACGCATAACTTTTTACTGAGGCGTCCGATTCCGATAATTCGTTTTCCAGTGAATAGGGTGTACTTCGAATTTGGTCCCATTTGAATTCAAAAGATGAAATCCACCCCTAAGGGTAGCGAAATGAAGGATATTGATCACTCACCCTCTGAATTCTGGTCCGCTAACCGATTCTATCTTAACTTTGTACTGGGTTCTTCGATTTGGATGATTTTTTTTTAATAGATAAGGTATACCTTATATTAAGATTTCGAAAGGAATCAGTCACCCTCACTGGTAGAAAAATAAGGGATAATTGATTTTTCACTAGTGAACATTGGCACACACATACGTAGTTGACAATGACAGATCGCTACTGACAATATTCTTGTTCCACATCCGTCAAAATCAGTATATTTTATGAGAGGATGGAATGATATACAAAGTAATGGAATAAACTAACCAGAACAACGAAAATAATTTATATTACAACAAATAGTAAAAGTAGATAATCATATAATTTAACTGGTAATAGTTGAAGTAAGGTGGGTAAGTAAGTATTCTGGAAGTAATCAAAAAACAAGTAGGTAGTAATTGGTAGATTTTCAAATAGTAAAAGTAGATAAATTAAACCGACGAAATACGGAACTAAAGTAATAAAACTTTTAACAAAATTAAACCGACGAAAAAATCAACTGAAAAGCAAAAATTAAAATAAACCTTCTTAGTCTAAATGATAATTGAGCTCCTAAACTAATGTAAGTAACTGATTTTGAGTCGGCGCCAAACAAACTAGCAATTTGTGAAGCGTAAAATGATGGCAGCGAGATGCACGGCTGCGTTTTGATGACTTCTTTCATAGATAATGATCTTCGATAATTGTTTGTTTGGCGCCGACTCAAAATCAGTTACTTACATTAGTTTAGGAGCTCAATTATCATTTAGACTAAGGAGGTTTATTTTATTTTTTGCTTTTCAGTTGATTTTTTCATCGGTGGAATTTTTTGTTAAAAAGTTTTTATTCTACCCATAGAGGTGGATTATGTTATTCCAAATTGAAATATGTTAAACTATGAGGTATACCCTATCCAATAAAGGAAGAATCACCCAAATCGGAAAACCTACTATAAAGTTATGCCTGATAGAATCGGTTAACGGACCAAAATTCAGAGGGTGAACGATCAATATCCTCCATTTTGCCTTCAGGAATAGATTTTTCTGTTCAAATCCGAATGGGACTAACTTCGAAGTACACCCTATCCAATGAAGAAAAAATCATCGGAATCGAACTGCTCTGTGAAAAGTTGAGTGGTCATACATAAAAAAAATAAAAAAATATACGGGTCGACTAGAGAACCTCCTCCTATTTGATTTCGTCGGTTAAAAAATATTTAAAACCACCAGAAACAAATGTTTTTTCTGAGAATACCGATGATGCCCGCCCTAGTTGTTCCTCATTTGTTCCTTGTTCCTGATATTGATATAAATGTTAACCAGAAACATATTGGAGAAAATACAGAAGTTTCTTCTGACATTGTGGAAACTGATGTGGAAAACTTGATACAGTACTCGTAGATACTCAAAATGTTCCAGCAGAAGATGCACATCCGCAGATGCAAGATTTCCAACTGAGAAAGGATTCACCCAAAAAAACCTCAGATAGCTGAAAATCTTCAGATAGTTGAAAGAGAATGGCTGATTCACTCTACATCAAGAGATGAGGTTTACTATATCTGTTGTAAACTTCTTCAATTAACTTGTCTATTGAGGAAATATGTTCAGATTGGAAACATTCGTCACTAGTGTTAAACAGACACGAAAAGAGTAACCCTCATGAAAACAATTATTGGATTTTGGTTGAATTTATCAACTATGGTATCTAAAGAAGTTGCTATGAATCAAAGTCAATTACGTTTATTGGTTGTAGAAAAAAAATACTGGTATCGTATCATTGAACGAATAATTTCAGCCATACAGTTTTTATGTTGCCAATGTCTAGCTTCACATATTCAGCTCACTCACTGAATTCAGTTGGCAGCCCTACTGGAATTGATAAAAACTCGGCCACCTGTATAGACAATATTTTTGTAAAGTTCGATGTGTTTCTAACTGAAAATATCGATAATGGAATATCCGATCATTTTTATCAAAAAATATGCTCAGACCTCCACCTCAACAAAGATGAAAAAGTATTTTCAATATATTCCCAAAGAAATATAAATAATTTCAATCATGAAATTGCCAGACAACTTGTATCTAATGATTACACTAGAATACCTGATATAGAGCTGAAATTCGATGCATTTATTGGTGAACTAGAAAAAAAAATCGAAATTTGCTTTTCTCTCGAGTTGGTGAAGAATAAATCAAAATAACCCGGATTAGCCAAAGGAATACGTAAGTCCTGCTTGCATAATAGACAATTGAGAGCGTTCGGTAGATGAGTAGTTAACAAAATACTAAGGTTGAAAAAAATATTGTTATATACTGAAAAAAGTTATCTTAGCCAAACCTAGAGTTGTTTTTGGAAAAGGGAATTATATCCAGCACAAATAAAATTTAGAAAATTTGATAAACATTCCTGAAAATGAAGACTCCAATTAATTCATGAATAACTTCAATGTTTACTTCTTAAACGCAGTAGAGACCGATTGAGAAATAAATGAAAATAAAATCAGGGCTAGTTCAGATAATCAGAATTGTCCGAATGACAAAAAAAATTTTTTCTAATTTTGACATTTAAAGTGACACTTTCCAAATGTTTTACTTTTCATCACCAGTTGCGAAAAGTAAAATTTTTCGCAACTGGTGATGAAATAGTATATTATTCAACGAGCGAGAAATGTGGCCATTACTCGTGACAATGAAGTTTGTCGACGCGAGCCGGAGGCGGGCGTCGTTAATCATTCGAGCGAGTAATTTCTCGCGAGCAGAATACTATACTTTTTCTGTGACTTATATCAGGACTATTTGAAAATAAGATTCATTTGTGCCTTCATTCAATTGCACAATAGGAAGTTTTTATTGAATGAAAAAATCTATAATTATATTTCGAGAAATTTCCTAACATAAACAAAATCATTTTTTGTTAATGAAATTAATAGTAAAATTGGAACAGTTGGAAATCACTACTGAAGGTATCGAGGATTCTAATTCAAATTCACATTTCCATTTTTCATTTCGGAAGTGTTCTGTGCAATAAATGTTTGTGAGATGTTGCTGGTACTGGTAGACGGTTTCATTGAACCCAAGATTTTTTCTGCATTATTCATTTTATTTTTCATCGAATCATCTATGTATCCTTCCGCCACAGATGTTGACTTCCACCCTCCATGCCTCTTCAAAGGAGTGATGTCTCCACCCGCATCCACTAGCAGGGTGGCATATGATCTACGAAAGGTATGCCCAGTATATAGTTCTGGATTTGGAAGTTTCAAAAATGTTCGATTTGTTTTCCCATGGCTCCGAATTTATTTTTTCCAATTCTTTGATTGGTGCATTTACCTTTCTGATCATTGAACAAAAATGAATCTGTTAATATATTACTCGGTCGTAGCGTGATATATTCAATACAAATATGGCGAAAAGGCTCGGTTATGGTAAACTTCCGAACAATTTTCGTTTTGGTGTTTGGTATGGTGACTAATATAGCCGATCCAAGATCTTCCAAGTCCCCTATTTTCATAGAGTGCATTTCATTCGCAAGACAGGCTCCCATGATTCCCATGATCAGGGCAACTTAAAAAAAAGATACATAAAAAAGATTTCAAATTTTCGTTATTTTAATCAATTTCAAACAGTTTGATAATTGTTAAATCAGTGGTTAGAAAAGAAAAAAACCTCACCGGCGGACGGCGTGATTCGAACTCACGATCAATGGATTGAAAATCCAGAGCTTGAGCTATGTGCTACCGAGGTGCTTGCAAATTAAAGTGATATGAAGCTTTTCAAGTTCCTAACTAGGTTCTCTCATTTTGTTAAGTGAACTTATGAGAAAATATCAATTTCTTACCTTTTTCGCAAGATATATTTCGTCAGGTGCTTTGTTTATGAATGAATGTATTTCATCTGGGGTGAATGTTTGAGCCTTTCTCGGAATTTGCGTTTCAAAAACGCACGTAATTTTGAATAACGTTCTATGTTGACGTCGTGTTGATTAGAATGGTACTTCTGAACATTGAATATTGTGTCCAAAGCGAGGACGATTTATATTTTTCAGCTAATTGGGAAAAATATGCTAGAAGTACATTTTCCGAAAACGAATTCACATTATTTTTCTTTCGCCAATCCATGAAAATTGCATATATCGTCTCATATTTTTTTTCTGGATTTATTTAGTAATAGATTTGAAGATGTTATTTTCGCCGCACTACAAATTTCAGGTAGGTACACTCGTTGACACTTTTCGAATCCATATTATTCTTCTTGTTTTTCGTAAGAAACTATAATATTTTACAAAACGAACGTCAATTCAATGATTATGACGTTTGAGAACAATTTTGAAGTTGTTAATTCTCAATGGAAACAATTCAAACACAACTGCACATAATAATATGCTCATCAGTGATTGGCTTCAAAGTGTTGAGTAATGAATCTGGTTCAACTGTGATTGGTTCGAACCTGTTGAGTAATGGATCATTACCTACTCGGGGGCGAAGCTAGAGTTCATTGCTTATCAAGAAATGGTCATATAAATAACGCTTTTTTGCAAAAAATACAGGAATAAAATTTGTTATAATTTTGATGCGAAACTACTTGAAGTACTTCTTCATTGTTATTATATTCTCTGTACATATTATGAAGATTAAATTTTATTCGAATTCAATACCTACATAATATGTATGGTAAAAACTAATTTTAAATATTAATAACATAATTAGAACAATTGGTGATATTGACCCCAGCTGACAACGTAGTTTTCTATGTAGCATTAATTTCCGTTTTTCCCATGGCAGTCTCTCCAAAGATGATAACACACTTTCAACGCACTGAAAAGTAATTTTAATATTCAATGACTATGCCAAAAAGCGTAGGGTGCTTTGTCGAAATCAATTAAAATAGTCCAAAATCCCAGAGCCGGCAAACCAACATCATTTTAGTAAAGCTGAAATTTTGAGTATGAGTAGTGTGATATGTAGTTAAGAACGTATGCATACTTGCCAGCTTGGAAGAAGGACCTTTTACGGGTGGCAGGTATAAAAGTACATATAAAACTTTCTTACTTACTTACTTAAGTATGGTAATGCGTTTGACAATTAATATCGTCCAGTTGGCCAAGCGGTCTAAGGCGCAAGATCTAAGCTCTGATATCAAAAACTGGCAGGGGTTCGAATCCCCGCGCATGACGATTTTTTTTATTTTTCCCATCGAAATTGTTAAATGATTTGTTTTTTTTTTATTTGAATATCCATCCCAAAACTAAATTACTTCTCAATTTCAAAGTGAAAAATCGTCAGGCGTGGGGATTCGAACTCTCGCAAACTTTTGAGATCCAGAGCTTAGATCTCACGCCTTAGACCGCTCGGCTAACTGGAGGATATTAATTGCCAAACGCATTACCATACTTTGAAAGTGAGAACGTTTTTTATGTTATTTTGTACCTGATACCTGTAGAAGGACCCCGCTTCCAAGTTAGCAAGTACGCATACGAACTCACTACATATCACACTATTCATACTTAAAATTTCAGCTTTGCTAAAATGAGGTAGGTTTGTCGGCTCTGGGATCTTACTCTAAAAGTATTACGTAACCAAAAAGCACCCCATGCTTTTCGGCATAGTCGTTGAATATAAAAATAATTTTTCAATTTTTAGTGCGTTAAAAGCGTGTTTTTCAGTTTTTTTAAATATATATTTCTAAAATTTTAAACTTGAATTAAAAAGGATCACATACCAAAAATAGAAAAAATATTGTGTGAAACACGTTGAAAAACCCTATTTTTTGTAACTCGCTTTCTTTTGCGGAACTCGCTTCGCTCGTTCCGCAGAAATCAGCTCATTACGATAAATAGTGCTTTTCCCAACTGGTTGCACAAATAACTATTGTCCGTCCTACAGATGTAAACGAAGTCTCATCAGTTGTCCGATCTTGGAAACTAAAAACTCAGCCGGATATGATAATATTTCATCGAAACTGTTGAAAACTATCCTACAACCTATCTGCGCTGAATTGGTGAAACTCTGTAATGTGTCAGTCGAAGTATATTCCCAAAATGCTTAAAAAAATCTCACGTGGTTCCGATATTCAAAAAAGGAGATGGGGAAGAAATCGAAAATTATAGACTTATATCACTTTTGTCAACCATTTCTAAACTCTTGGAAAAATTATTGCAAAAAAGACTAGTCTCGTTTATGAAGTCGAACGGATTATTAAATGATTGCCAACATGGGTTCCTTCCTGGCAAATCGACATAAACATCAATATAATGTTAACAAATGTGGATAAGAAGCTCCTAACTATCGGTATCGCATGTAATTTCGCGAACGCTGTCGACAGCGTAAACTTTGACATATTGCTAAAAAAATTGCATCACTATGTCATTCGAAGAATTGCCTCGAATTGGTAATAATAAAATGAAAGAAATCCCAATTTGCTAAAGCTCACTATTCAGTTAACGAATACCTTACCGATAATGATTTAGTCTCAACTGATAATGTTTGATGAAAATTTGTGTACATATTTTCGTATTTGCTATATCTGTTTTGTGTTTATTCATGTACCTATTTCTTTTAGATTTTTTTTTATCTTTGTGAAAACTCGAATTTTCCTATACATGTATATCATATTTTCTGGAAATAAATCTATTCTATATAATGATGCTACTAAAATTTCATTCGAGGTTTCGTGATTCTTTGATATCGTTCAGAAGTTATGTGTTTTTTGCCGCCGTCAACAAAAGTTTTAAAAACGTGCATTTCAGATTTACCTTTAAAACCACTTTCTGATAACGCTGGTCCAGTAGAATAGGCGCTATAAAACCTTCGAGACATCAGATTGGTCAAGTTTACCTTCAAAAATTTTAGTGTCTCACCAAGCTCGATCGTTAGCAACAAAAATTCAAAACTACAAATTTTTATGCTATATAGTGATTTGGTACAACATATTATTTAAAATTAATTCTCGCAATAAATTACTTCAGAATCGAAGAATAAATCTAAAAGCTTGTTTAGATTGCGTAAACAAAATTAAAACTTTTGGGTTAAAATTTTTTTAAAATTGAACCTGATTTTTTTCTACACAATATTATCGTCAAAGAATAAAGACAAAACAATTTGATTACGGAAGCGATGACGAACCAATAGCGGACCCAAGAATTTATTATAAATCTAACGTGTTTTTTTTCCATACTAGATCGAACCTTATCATCTCTTGATGAAAGATTCAAGTGGTTGAGCCTTTTAATAACATTTTGGGATTTATTTATGAAATGTTCAGCTTGACTGAACGAATTGAGATTGTCATGCGAAAATTTAACATTACATTTGAAAGACGAATCACGTAAAGAATCAGATATTGTCGAAATGACTATTTGATGAAATTGAATGTATGAAATGTCATTGCCTGAACAGAATGGTTCAGAGCCTCAGTCAATTCGTGAATACATTCTTCAGCATCAGTTGATTTCTACATTACCAGTAGCAATACGAATTTTTTTAACGCTACCAGTATCCGTAGCATCGGGTTAAAGATCTTTCTTGAAATTGAAATCGATAAAAACCCTTTTTAAGATCTAGTATATGGTACAAGAGAGACTCAGCACTTTATCTATTATGTCCATAGAAAATGAATTGATGGATTCTCTTCCTCTCGAAGAATTAATTAAAGATTTTGCCATTGAAAAGGTGAGAAAAGGAAGTGTTATTGAATTATGTTGTTCCTTTTTTACTGTTGTACCAATTGTTTTATTTGTTTTGTTACTTTTTTGGTTTTATACTTCTTTATTTCAATTTTTTTGTTGTCGTTCATAAGTTATCGTGCAGTTTGAAATTACATGACATATAAGTATTCAACCTGTGGTAGAAGTCCATTGTATCTCGAAGTGGAGTGGTATAATTTTATGAAGAAGAGAAACTCGAAGTCGTCTCCACAATATATTGTGGAGACGACTTCGAGTTTTTCTTCTTCATAAAATATAAGTATTTGCAGTTAATTAAATTTCATTTATGTATACCTACTTATGTATTAATTTTAAGTGACTACTTAAAAAAAGGACGTAAATTTATATTTTGCACACAGGCGGCATAGCAAAGCTCGGCTTTGGTTGAAAATTGTTTGAATATTTCAAAATATAATCCATTTGACATTTTGAATCATAGCTGGAAATCTTGTCCTTCTATAAAAGTTCCTTATTGAAAAACCACTGAAAAATGCTCAGCGCAAAGTGCATTTCTCTTACAAACATGTCGTTGTACAAATATCCATTATATAGTATATAATAAGTGCGAATAATTATCGAAGGGTTTTTTTATTTCTTTCGAAGCAAAATCATTAAAGTAGAGAGCGTGTGATATCTCCTTCTTCGAAGTAAATAAATGAGAATTACCGAGGCGCCAGAACCAATTTATCTACAAGCAATGACATCGAAATTAAAAATAACACAAACTTACTTTGTTACTGGATCGCAATTTCAGCGTTGGGTTTATTGTTGTTTTATTTGTACATGAACTGTAACGAATCGATGGAAATCGCGAGCGTTATTGTTTTCCTTTTTGAACGGCGGATATTGTCAACTTCAACGGTGGACGGTAAACTCGTATTAGCCACGTAATTTCTCCATTGTCCATTATTAGACAGCGCAAACTCGCTTATAGAAATAGTCGCATCCATATAGCAACCAAGCTGTAATCATAAAACGATTCGAATAGAATATCTACAAATGGACAAGTGCTTCGGACATAAAATATAAATGACTTTCGTTTGTGAGATGACTATATATCATTAGAATCAAAATCGATAAAGGTCTGACGTGAATTCAGAGGTTATGTGGAACATACGCTCCATTTTGATATGGGTCGATGAATTTATTTGAATAACTGAACTAGTAAAAACCTCATCAGCACTTATCAACTGAGGAAAAAGTGTCCCCATTTTTGTTCGGAAAATTTCATAGAAATATTTATATATACATTTGCTTTCCTTGACCATACATGTGTATATATTTTCTCCAGTTTCTCAGAATAAAGGTCATTATCAGTCAGAAGCTTTATTCAAGACGACGTTTCGATATTTATATTTGTCATCTTCAGGTTAAAACTGGAACAAATTAAGAGATTTAAAATAACAACATATAATGTAGGAAATAGAGTATTAATAAATGATTGGTATAAGAACTCTATTTGTTGAAAACTTTTTACTTACGAAATAATCAGACGTTTTATTCATGTATGATCATTTTCTTGCTGCTCGTTCGAACGTTGTTGAAGATGTGTGAAATATTTGCTATTGTGGTGTGTTAAAAAGTTGGTTTTTATTTTCCTTTTATTTCTACCCTTCCCTGTTTTTTATTAGATTTTAAAAAAGGTGATTGTATATTTGGCTAAGATTTTTTATGTCATTCCTATTGTTGATGCTGTTTCTGTCTTTTTCAATGTGTATCATTTTCGAAGTTAATAGAAAATTGGTTTTCTTTATAAATAATAAATCGAGAAACTAAGAATACACTAAGTATACACAACGCCCAACCACCGACAATATATGGGTTACCAAAATTACACAAAAACGGCATTCCACTTCGCCTTATCGTCAGTAACATACAATCAGCAACTTATGGCTTATCAAAATTTCTCTCAGAAATACTCTCAAAAGTGATTGGAAATAATGATTAATACTTAGAAAACTCATCGGAATTTGTGGAATTAATTCGAAATATAACAATCTCAAAAAACAGTATTTCTCTGTACACCAACATAGACACAAAATTGGCAATGAATATAATAAGGGAAAAATGGGACAAAGTTCGAAGTCACACAACATTAACTTTAGAGGAATTTCTTTGCTTAACATCTACATATTTCCAATATGAAAACAATTACTCTTCACAAACATTTGGAATTGCAATGGGATCTCCAATCGCGGCAACTGTAGCAAATTTTGTAATGGAATACATTGAAGAAAAGGTTATCGACTCACTATCATTCAAACCAGTATTTTTCAAAAGATATGTAGATGATTGTCTAACATGTGTTCCAATTGAAATTCAGTTAGTGAAATTCTAGAAAACTTCAACAACTATCACCATAGACTAAAATTCACAATTGAAAAAAAAACAACAAACCAATTATTTTTCTCGACACAACAGTGAAAAATTCACACAAACTGGTACACCAAACACACGCATCACATCGCTACACAATTTTTTTATCAAATGCGCCATTTATTCACGAAAATAATGTCATCCAAAATTTAACAGACCAAGCCATTAAACTAGCACACCCGGAATTTAGGGAAAAAACATGGATAAAATTGAAAAAATATTAATAGAAAATAACTATTCGAGCCACTCATTGAAAAAGTCATAAAAAACGAATTCACGTAATTTATAATGATAACAATGAAATAAAGAAGACAACAACATACATATCTCTACCATATACAAAAAAATTATCAAACGAAATCAACAAATCTATGGAAAAATACAACATAACCATATCACATCGATTAAAAAACACGAATAACATTATATATTCAAAATGGAAACCCAAAATTCCTAAAAACAAACAAACCCACACAATATACAAAATACCATGCAAAGACTGTCCAAGCACGTATATAGGTCAAACCCAGCAATATTCACAAAGGAGAATGCAAGCCCACAAATATTCAAAGACAGACGTAACAGCTTCTTCAAAGCACGAAAAAGAAAAGCATCATAAGTTTGACACTGAAAATGTAGAAATTCTAGACAAAGAAAAGAACCCAAAAGCAAGAACATTCCTCGAAATGATACACATACAAAAATACAGAAACAGCATCAACAATAGGAATGACATCAAAAACCTTAGCCAAATATACAATCACCTTTTTTTAATCTAATAAAAAAGGGGAAAAGAGGAAAAAAATGGAAATAAAAACCAACTTTTCAACACACCACAATAGCAAATATTTCACACATCTTCAACAACATTCGAATGAGCAGCAAGAGAATGAACATACATGAATAAAACGTCTGATTATATCGTAAGTAAATTTATTTTAACCAATACAGTTCTTATACCAATCATTTATTATTACTCTATTTCCTTGTGATTTCAAATGACTTAAATTGTTTTAGTTTTAACCTGAAGATGACAAATAAAAATGCCGAAACGTCGTTCAAAATGAAGCTTTTTGACTGATAATCACCTTTATTCTGAGAAACTGGAGAAAATAAGTATATATATATATATATATATATATATATATATATATATATATATATATATATATATATATATATATATATAAATCAATTGCTGTTCGTTAGTCTCGCTAAAACTCAAAAACGGCTTGACCGATTTGAATAATTTTTCTTTTGTATTGTTTCGTCTGTTTTAAAAGAAAAAAAATAGGAAAAACCCAAAAGAACAGCTGAAAAATCGAAAAACGGACCTATCGTCTAACTGACGTGCTATACAAAACTGTCATTTCTTCCGTGCGGTTGTGTAAAATGTATTACATTTCAAATCGTTTTTAAACGTTGTGGATTTTAGAAAAGTCTTGGTTAAAGTGAATTTAGGTACTTTGCGAAGGTTTGTCATTTATTTTGATCTGCCATTCTATTTACCTATATTGACTTCGTAGGTTTAGACATAACCACAATTTTTTTATTTACTAACGAGAAAACGGAATAACGGAAAAACGGCATAACCAGAAAACGGGATACCGGGAATAACGGGAAAACGGATAACAGGACGAGAAAACGGGATAAGAGGAGAACGGGATAACAGGAAGACGAGAAACCGGGTTAATGGGAAAACGGAATAACGGTAAAACGGGAAAACGGAATAACTGTAAAACGGGATAACGGGAAAACGGGATCACAGGGTAACGGTAAAACGGGTTAGAGGGAAAATGGGAAAACGGGATAAGGGGGAAGAGGGATAACGGAAATAACGGGATAAGGGGTAACGGGATCACAGGAAACGGTAAAACGGAATAACGGGATGAAAGGATAACGGGATGAAAGGATAACGGGAAAACGGAATAACGAGATATCGGGAAAACGGGATAATGGAAAAAAGCGATAACAGGAAGTGGGCAGAGTCAAAAGCATAACCTAGACGAAACAACAAATTGAGGGAATATATAAATTTGGACAGGACAACATATGTCGGGCCAGCTAGTATATGTATAAAAAATTTACTTATTTCAAACTTATATGTCTTTGAAGATGTTTTGTCAAATTTAACTTTTGTCAAACTACTTCAGAGAAACCTCCCTCAACTTCAATTATTCAAATGGCACCCTACACACATAAAGAGGATTTCTTCCTTCAATGAAATATGCTTTGAATCAAGAGTATGGCTTGTTTATATATACTGGAATAAACGATTGCTCGATCTAAGAATTTTTAATTTACAATTTAGTACTCTCTCATCAATCGTATAGATTGCTTGAATTAAAAAAAATATATATTCTTGGATGAATAAAAACATATTATTGAATTGAGATTCAGCCCTCTTCGTTTGAGAACCTCATTGTGATGGGGTAATGAAATATTTGTTTCAATTGAAACTACCATATTGCTGTATGAGAAGACTATCATTTCTTGATCTGAGATATCAAAATTACTTGCATTAAAACATTGCTCTCCATTTGAAAACTCCACTGTGATAAGATAAGAAAATGTTTGTTCCAATTGAAACTACCACATTGTGAATAAGAGTATTTGCTTGACTTGAGATACCGGATCTACTTGTAATAAAAAATACCTCTTCATTTGAGAACTTCACGGCAATAGGCACCCTGAGTATAGGAGGTAGAATAAAATCAATTTCATAAAAAAAAACATTTATTGAATGAAAAAAAATTGAAACAATTCTCGAACAAAACTTTTTTTTTAAACGGACACCATATACAAGTTGACTCATTTTGTGTGTGTTGTTTTTACGTTTACTTACTAATTTTCCGTTCAGGCTTTTCGTGAATACCTAGTTGTATATTAGCAGTATGACAACTCCATAATCATCATGAACTGAGGCTGAAACATAAATTAAACACTACCCAAGAAGCACAGAGTCATAAAATTAACAAATTTTAAATTAATTTTATAACCTTCAGGTTCTATGAGTCGTGTAGTAGATATAACGAGAGTACAATAAAGAATTATCGAGGTGAAGTTGTACTGTGGTTTGTATGTAAATAAATTGTATGTGTCGTTAAGTAGAACTTAAGAGCAGTTGCTGTGAGGTTATTATGACAATGAACATATGTGGTTCTAATGAATAGATTTTTGAAACGTTTCTACGACTACATATTGTACTCATGTAATGTAGTTTCATCAACTGATGGACTTTGGTCGTAATGATTACATTATGTATCTATGGTTAGATTATTTTTGTTGGTTATGTTATTTTTGTTGGATAGGTATATTGTGTTATGTATGTAGAATATTCAGTTCCGTATGAATGATTAAAATGCCAAAACAAAAATCCAATCTGCATTACAAGAGAACTGGAGCGTATAGAAAAATATAAAGAGGAAGGATGAGTGCCTACCCCAAAATTAACATCTGAAATAATTAATCAGTCTATCGGGACACTGCAAAAAAATGAAGTTCATCCAGTTCCTTCAATTGTTTTCACAACAAGGAAAGACATAAATAATAGTATGTGCACTTCGAGTGATGAATAAAAAATATTTAAATATAACTGTTCAACATCAACATAACCTCTATCGTAAATGTCAGTTATTTTTAGCGTTTTCCATTAGGCGGAACTAGCGGAATGCTTATGCACTCTCAGTGTATATCTTTTTCTGTTTTGATAGCGTTACGACGTTAGTACAACAAAACTTGCTACTTGTGGTCACAGCGACTAGATTACAACATTTTTATGTAAGATATTGCGATGTCTTTGAGACACTCGTAAACTATTCTATGATAGTACATACCGGAGTAATTACAACTTTTCGACACTAGAAGGACGGCATCCACGTTTTTCGATTGATTGATAACATCATTCTGGTAGCCATATTGGAACAAAAATATTCAAAATAAAAATTATGGGACCCTGGGTGTTATATCAATTCAAAAATCATTGGAGATGTGCTAATCAAGTATCTTTTGTAATATGGTCTACATATTTCAACGATTAATGAGAAAAATTGATGAAATCTATTTTTTCTGAAATGAAAATAAATATTTATCTCTCTTTATTTTCGAGGTGCATGAATTTTAAGTGAGTAGAATTGGATTTTGATCGTAAAAATGGATTTGCTTGGTCACTAGAGTTTCAGAACAATTCTTAAAGACACATAAATGAAAATCATTTTTATCTCGATTGCTAGCACGGTCACAGAGTATCATGAACATGTAAAGGAAGGCTGACTTATATATTATTTATGAAATCTTTTGATATGGTTTAGATATTGTGATACTATATTAGAAAGATTATGACCTTCATGCATAATGATATAATGACTACACTAAGACCACAGAACGACCCTTTTGCGACTGGCTTATATAAGTCTATATTGGCAAGTCATTACCACTACTTTATAACGTCGCAAGAGTGTGCCTTTTTGTCGTATTGATATACATAGCGACGTCTTAGCATATTACAAGACATAAGTCATGGACTTTTGCGAAAGGTCTGTACAACCAAATTATGACATCTGTGTGCTACTTGGGTAGGAACAGAACTATGACAGGACTTGTTGGTTTTAGAAACTCATCATAATATTAAAATAGGTTTCCCGCGTTCATTATGCTGAAATGTGTGTATCCTAACCCTACTTTAGACCCCCGCCCTATGCCAATTCCTGGCCATTTCATAATGTCTACAGTTCCAAAGAGGAATAATCGATTAGGAAATTCTAGAAATAACCTTATCATGATATTATGTCCTACACTTATAGTATTTCTAATCCCAATTGGACCGACATAAAAAGTTTCGTGAAGGATTTCTCTTTCCAATTGCCGCCTTGACATAGGCGTCGGTATATTATTTTCCAGTGGTATTTTTTCAGTTACTTATTCTTACAATCATAGCAATTGATCACCCCATGTAAAAGTAGACACATGTTATCTCAACTGAATTTTATTATTTGTTTCGAAAGGTCTCCAGAAAGCCATATTGATAAAATTATTTCCAATGGATAATTCCTAACCTCACCAACACACGGCACTGATTAGGAAATATTGTGAACTGCGTAAATCATGCGGATTCAGTTAACAGATGTCCAATCCAGCTAGCCGAGCTTCTATTCCTCAAATAGCAACTAGAGACACGCGCCAGAACTTTTTTATGATTGTACCAGGAACGCTTTGAAAGTAAAAACACTGGTAGTATATAAATTTGCCGGACAGTGCATATGAACACTCCTCGTAGTGCTCTTGTTTTTATTGCCGTTCCAATTGGGATTAGAATAACTATACCTTTGAAATTATTGATAATCTCTTCAGAGATTTCCCATCCGCTGAGTTTTTTTCCATATCGTCAATACGTACCAATAATACTGAACTAAACTATTTATTTACTAATAGCTGTTAACTGCATGGCGAACAGGGATGCGACTGGTGCGGAACTCGAAAGTGTGATCTGTGAACAGGTGCAACATCCAACATGCAAAAATGCATGGGCGACTTGGGATACAATGTTGCCGACTTCCGTAGTCGAAATTGCTTTCATTCAAAAAGACCTTATGCTTTATTATCTCACGAACTTGAGATAGTATAATAATTATGTATTGAAAATGTATTGAGAAAATATAGTCAAAATTCATATTATAAGTAATAGGCACATGATGTCTGTGGGAATAAGCTATACCTGAAACTTTCATTCATTCATAATTTTGAATTGTCAATGAGTGTTATAGATGGTAGGTGTTGTTAGAGATAAGAACCTAGGCCTATAAAGGATCAAGAACAACAAATTTGGTTGAAGAGATCGAGGAAGCGTACTTTGGCAACAATACCTTTAAGAAGAAAATGCAATGATATTCAAGAATGTATAATTGTTGATCCAAAAAAATTCAATTAGAAATTTATTCTCTGATACAAATATTTGGCACATTTCTTCAACGGAGAAATACTTTATATATTGGAACAAGAAATATTGAGTTACCTATTCAATAATTGTAGTTTTCTTTCCTGAATTCTGTAATTACTTACATGAATAAAGAGTATTTGGTGAAACTAAATAAATATTTATATATATGGTCTTGGAACAAGAAATATTGAGTTATGTCTTTCAAGAATTGTAGTCTTTTTTCATGAATAGTAATTTGAATAAAGAATATTTGGTTAAGGAAAGTAAATATTTCTAAAAGGATAATTTCCAATATTAGAGATATTCAATAATTTTGTATCAAATACATTATTTCAGAAGAAGAAAGCGTTACCTCAGTTCAAGAATTCAGAATTGAACAAATGTATCATCTCCAATGAAGAAATTGTTTTTATACGTGTACACATTTTTCTTTTGTCTTGTGAAGTGCGATCAATTGTAACTTATATCACACTTGAGAAGTAAAACTCACAAAATTATAAACTTCAAAGTAAACAGCATTTGGTAATGAATAATTTATTGAACTATTCGAATCGAGTAATAAAAACTATAAAAGTGTTTATTTCCTGTCTTTTTTATTATAATCGGTTTTCGTTGGTTGTTGTTGCACTGGTCTTTCAATCGGTTTGTACCTCGAATCAAGAAAATGCCTTTTACGTGTACTCCAAATGAGTATTGTTACGAAACTGGGGTTCCTTTGGCAATCAAAAAAATATTGCACTAAAACGTCCGTTTTATTTCACTTTCAATCACAACATAATACAATACTTGTTTACAGCTTAAACGCACTGCACTAAATAGATTCTGCAAATTGGATAAGTGAACGCGAAAAAAATTAGCTCAGGTACAATTGCAACCATTTCTGAAAAACGCATAATTTATTTATGCAACTTTTTTTCTTTACGCTGCCATTTTCAATACACACAAGCATTGAAATAATTACAAAAGTTTTTTATTGTGGTTGCACATAAAGAGAATATCGGTGTCTCCAGTAACTTTGTAACCTCATACGAAAAACGAAACCTATTTATTCACTAATATTATTTCTTGCATTTTTACAACTGCTGAAATAATCACAAAAGTTCTGCAAATTGCGGTTATAATTACGCTAATATTTTATGTGACGCAAGGGATCTGGAACCGTTATTGTTCAACGGAACATTTTTTTATATAATTGATTTGTTTTTTTTATTTGTCCACAAACTGTTAACATTGCGCAAAAAGGTTCAAGATATATATATTAGACCGACATATGTCTACAGTGGTCCAGCTAAATACTTGATTACCCATTGCGTACATCTGTTATATTTTGTACTGGTTGATTGAAAATTTGAAACTAATTATTAATCTCAGAAGCAGTTTCTGTTTTCCACTAATCAGCGAAATAAATTTAATCAAACATTTTCGAATGCAACAATCGAAAGAGTACCTACAAAATTTTATTTCTACCGTTAAACTATTCTTGTGCATATTATGCTAAAACACTATTGGAAGACATAATTTTTTATCGCATTTGAAACGATATGTAATCATTCTTCATTTACAATTTTCATTTGTCACATTACGACTTTATAGCAATCGAAAAGATTTCTCAATGAATAATCGATGCTCTATGGAAGTTAGGATATCAAAACCTTATCGATTGTAAATCTAGCAAGTACATGATTTTCACCCTCAAACTGAAACGTTGCTGAAAAATAAAAATTTGTGAGATCGATATTACATCTCAAATTCAATTTTTACAGGTACCTATGTATTTCTTTAATCAAATAAAATTTCATTGAGTTCGAATAGAAGATTGAAATGTAATGGACAAGTAAGAATCATTTTCTTGTTCTATAAAAAAATTTAAAATAAAGAGGGGAAAATCCCTGTGACGTAACAAAGTTGTAAGTTGATCGTACTAATGTACAACTGTATGACGTCAGAGTGTTTTTTATCTGAATATTTCTTCAATTTTTTAATGAATCAAGAAAATTATGAAAATGTGCCGAGAGATTCTCGATCCTCCATTAAACGTACTCAGAGGATTTTTTTATTAAAATTCCTAATTGTAATATGAATTCATATCGAAAACATTAGCTTCAACATAGAATGATTTCACCTACCGTTGACGAGCTTCTTCTTGATCGACAGTTAACTTGGTAACACAATGAATGTCATTTATTAGGTATAAACAAAAAAATATTATTCAGATAACACAGGTGTTGCATAAATGAAAAAAATATTATTCCAAATGTTCCGCATTGTAACATAGTTTGCAGATTATTATACTGCCACCAGTTGTTAAAATGAATTGTTTGCTCGATTTGCAGAACGTTTGCTTTTTTGGTACAAGTACGAAAATATTTTTATTTCAATATTACCCTCATTTCCGTGTTGACGAGGTTGCATAGGTATTAATGAAACCATTGTACGTCAGGACATACTCACTTGCAACCATTATTTGAAACTTTTGTAATAATTCCGATACTTATTTTAATGAAAAACAACAATTTCATGAAACAAATTATTTTTTGTTTGACGCAAGAGGTTGCAAATGAAAACTCTTCCCAGAAACATTATTTTAGAATTAAAAATCTTTTTTTCGATAAAACAAACATTTCCGTTTTGTTTGAATGGTTGCAAATTTATCGGAGGATGTAAATTGCTATTTTTCAAAACTTCAGAAGTATGCAGAACTTTTGCAAATTTTTTCACGCTAATAATGTGAAAATTCATTAATTCCTTATTTTCAACATCTTCCGTTGCAAAATCAGACTAAATATCATTTGAACATACTCTTCACTCTACTGAAGTTTTAAAACTTTTGTAATTATTATCAAATTTTGGGAAAATCATGTCTATATCTACTGGTCTAGTAAGAATCTTCTGCGAGCTGTGATATGCTTCTACGCTGCAGTTGTACTGGCTTTAAATGCGAGTTTTCCCTGACAGACGGTCGCTCATGCAAGAAGTACTCACGGTAGTCGAAATTGCTTGACTTCAAATGTCGGTAGACTCTCGTCATCCTGCCAAGCCGGGCTGTGACCCTTGCGAAGCTAAATTTATTTCATTGCTCAAATGTGACTAAACTGATGGATTCACGTATTAGTTTTTCCGAAGAACTACTACTTGTGTGGATCTTCACAATGACGTGTTGAGAAACAATTCAAATCACATATTGATAACTTTGCCGTAATCAGTATTTGGTCACAATCAGGATAATTTGAAATTCAGAAAATAGATTTAAATACACCATTTTAATGTTTTGAAATTTGTCCGTTGCTTTACAGTGTGTCCATGTAGTGTGTAGTTTTTCGATATTTGGTAAGCCATAACATTTTTTCAGTTACTAAAGTTGCCTTTTTCAAAAATATTTTAATAAAAATGGGACAAGTTAAAGTCGACTTTATCCAAATGATTTTCATATGTTATTTTTACCCTGAATTGATTCACTTTTTTCGTCGATGTGAATGGAATCAAAACATGTTGCGGTGTTGCCAAATTAAATTTAAGTTTTATATTTTTACCATCCATTATTATTGTTATTTATACCAGCATTCCAAATTGAACAAAAATTCTATTTGCATGGGGGTTTTCGGTAGCATAATGGTAGACATTATGTCGATTAGGAAAATAATTTCAGTGAAATGTTGATTCATCTCAACAACAGATTTTTTGATTAATGCAGGGTTTTCTCTCATTTCGTTTTGTGTCTATTGACCAAATCAATCGTATTTCAAAATCATTTTGTCAAGAATTCACCAATCTATATGAAAAAATATAAGATGATTTTGCTGAAAACGAGAACAATATTTTCAATCTTTGAGTTCTCGAGCGGTGTTTGTTGGTATTTTCAGACAAATATATCAAAATACCCTGTGATAATATAATAGATGTAATCTATTTAATTCTCACTGAATGGATATTCGAAATGACAAAAATAACAAATTCAAATCATCTCATTTGTTGATAACTCAGAGTGTGTGTCGTTAGGACTATGACGTTTATCGATTACACGACATCATAGATAATGCAGATGAGGAGAAATATGAACAAAGAACAGTTTTTTTTCTATTTATAAATATCTAATTCATCTTAGGGAAATGTATGGTCAAATAATTTTGGTAGGACCATCAATTATAGACAGAGTATACTGGATCTTCCATTTTAATATACCGTAATCTCATTTTAATTTAAATTTGACAACCCGTAAGTGAACATATCGCAGAAATATTCCATTTATTTCTGTGGAACCTTAGTTCTACTGTCTGCCTGCAGAAAACATTTTCACAATCGAATTAAATGAATAAAATATGACCCTGCAATACCTACGGGTGAAGTGTGGTAAATAACTAATAACTTATCAACGCTGCAATGGTGCAATGGATTTGTTACATCACGGAACGAGCAAACAAATGAGAAATCATTCCAAGGGAAAAATACAGGATGAACTTTTGGAAAAAAACTAATAAATTTTGCCCGAATTTACCAAAATTTCAAATTTGAATTTGAGAATCATATAAATAAACTAAAATGGCTAATTATTCCGATGAAGTCCACGTCAATGCTCCAACAATGCTCAGTACTCAATGGTTGTGACGTCAACTCCCGAAGAATCCTCATTACCACGAGATATTCTATTCTTTTTTCGCAAACGGCAGGAGGGGAAGGTACATGATAGAAATTTGTGACACATAATAGAAAGCTGATTTCATAGTTCATGAAAAATGCTGCTTTCTACTACTACCTATTCAATAGGTGTATATTGAGCAGAAAACAACTACTCTCCTGGCTAATGCCTCGACGAAAATTGGAAAATATCTGATTAGATAATCGTATAAAGTTCTACAAGGTTACTTTGCAAATGTTTGTTGCGAAGTGGATACATATTAACCAGGCTGATCACCTGTAGACCATTTGCAAAGTAGTCTTGACGGACTTTGCACGATTACCAATTGCATGTTATCCAATGTTCGCCTTGTAAATCGTGTGAATCGAAACTCAAATTGAAGAACTTTTGTATTTCGGAAACCATATACCAATAAACATATCGAGAATCTACTGTTTTCATATACTTGCATCAAATGAATTACGAACAACGAAAGTATACAGGGCTTTTCACGATGAGCGTTAATTAGACATTTCTGGCAAACCAGACAACCGATCAACCTGAAAATTTCACAGTATGCATAAATTAATTTCAGACGATGCGGCGTTGCCGCTTCTACTATAAAGTAGCGGCTACTTTGATTTTTCAAATGGAACACCCTGTATATAATATCATATTATGTTGAAAAGGGAAACATTCTCTATTGAATATTGATAGAAAGATTTTTCTGTGAATTGAAAAATCCACGATTAAAATGAAGTTATTTTTTGTGAATGTCTAACAGAAAACAACTACTTCCCCGGCTAAAGCCACGCTGGACATTGAACTACATCTTTCAGTCGCAGATGATTCCACATCTGATTTTATGATCATCCTGTTTATATTTTCAACAAATCAATCATATTATGATTTCTTATCACTATGTCAACAACTTCATGCACTATTTCCCTATACCTACCTGTTACTGTTTAGAAGATATAAATTCATTTCGATTTTTTTTTTACCAAACATGTACTTTTATAAACGCTGATAATCTTGAACTCTCTGGTACTAAGATGATCAAATTCGAAAAGAGTGGAGTGATACCATGAGGATCTTCACTTCGACTCATATTTTTATTTGCCTCATACAGGGTCTTTAAAAAATTCAGATACTTTGTTCACATGAAAAAATGAGAGAAAGTCAATTTTTTCAAATGGAACACCCTGTATATTTCCACATTTTTGAGCTCTACATCCAATTTTAGATTGACTTTGTTCAGATAATCCTATTTTGATTTCGAACCGTTTTCGAGATAAACTGTTTCAAACAAAAAATGACGTGGTTTCCTTGTACTCATCACTTATTTTTGAAAATTAATTCATTTAAACCTAAATATTTCTTTTCGATTTAGTTTTTCAACAGTCTCAAATCAGTCAATTCGAAATTGATATGTACCTTAGAAAAAGTTACAATTTGTATGCATTGAGGTATTGAGTGTCTCTACCGTACAACATTGCAAATTAATATTTTTCAATAGTGTGCTTTGGAAAAATGAATGATCCAATTTTGAAACGTCAAACTTAGTTGAATTAGTACCAGAGAGTTCAAGATTATCAGCGTTTATAAAAGTACGTTTGGTAAAAAAAAATCGAAATTAATTTATATCTTTTAAATAGTAACAATAGGTGAAGGGAAATGGTACATGAAGTTGTTGACAAAGTGATAAGAAATCATAATATGATATTATATACAGGGTGTTCCATTTGAAAAATCAAAGTAGCTGCTACTTTATAGTAGAAGCGGCAACGCCGCATCATCTAAAATTTTAGGCGTGTAGATCATATTAATTCATGCATACTGTGAAATTTTCAGGTTGATCCGTTGTCTGGTTTGCCAGAAACGTCTAATTAACGCTCATCGTGAAAAGCCCTGTATACGATGCGGATACAAATGTGCATCGTTTGGGAGAATCATTGTTTCTACTTCGATAACTAGTTGACAGAAACTCTCAAGGAAACCCTTCAATCTCGATCATTAAAAATTCCAACAAACTTGTAAAAACTTCCTGCTGTTACTATGTAACGGAACGAAATCTTGTAGTTCCGAATAATTTTCCCTTCCGTATAATTATTGCATATGTATAACGGGTGAGTCTGAGAGATCGGGCACCCCTATTTTTGAGAGAAATAATCCGATTCAAAGCACGAAAATTTGGGGGAGCTATTAAACAACTAAAATGTGATTTTTTTAGATAAAAATTAATTCTGTAGCACTTCCGGTTTCGCCATAAATGATCTGAGTATTAGTTTTTCAAATGGAACACCTTGTACATTTTCACTTTTTTTAAATCTAGAGCAAATTCTGAACATAATAAGCTCAATTTTTTATTAATTTTTTTTTTAATTTTTTTTTTTTTCAAGGATGATATTTTTTACATTTCGAACGTTCCTCTCCGATGCCATGTTGTCCGAGAAAATGAAATTAGCATTTTAATTACAATACTTTGCCACCAGCCGCTGTTTGAATGTGACAAAATCACTTTTTTTCGATGATCTCATGTTTTTTAAATGGCATCTCTATGGGACACTTTCTGCAACAGATTTTTTCGAAGGAAATGAATCGAATGATACCAAAATTTTGAATATCTGTCGATTATTTTCAGAGTTATCACTATTATAAAAAAAATTACCACAAAATAGTGCAGCCGCTGGACTAAACAACACCAAAATGATGGAAATTTTTAAATATCACTTTTACTCAATTGTCTCATAACGATTTTCAACATTGAAAATTATCATACGTTAAATTTATTATTTTGAATTTGAATACGCGATTTTGAGGATTATCAACATTTATTACAAATTTTTGAAAACTACAAATACGTAGCACAATGCTCTAATACTCTTACTATAAAAATTGCTCAAAATGTTGGCCATTATGTTCCATGCATAATTGCACCCTTCTGACTGCTGCTCGAACTGCTCTAGTTAACTCTGCTGGGCTGATATTATTGAAAGCTGTGATGACTTTTTGTTGCAGTTGCATATAAGTTGCATATACATCATTTTCCATTGTTCCCCATAAATAATAGTCTAAGGGGGTTAAGTCTGGTGACCTAGGTGGCCATCTGATGGGACCATGTGTAGAAATTAGTTTATTTCTGTAAGCATTATTCAGGTAATTGATTACCATTCCATGATTATGAGGGGGTGCACCGTCCTGTTGAAAATATAAATTTTGCAGAACCAATGGAAGGTCGTCAATGATTGGCTCGATAGCATCCGAAGAAACGTTAGGTACCTCGCTCCAGTAGGTGATCCATCAAAAAAAATTGGCCCAATGAATCGATCTCCAAGTATACCTATCCAACAGTTAAATCCGAACCTTTCTTGAGGATTACCTTGATGTAAAAGCCTTGGATTCTGCTGTACCCAATATCGAGTATTATTCCTATTGAAGAGCCCTCTATTGGTAAATCTTGTTTCATCTGAGTATAAAATTCTCAAAGGAAATTGAGGATTTTCGCGGACATTATGAAGAAACCATCGACAGTATTCAAGTCTTCTTTCATCGTCTCCACCATAAAGCCTTTGATGTATCGGATATTTATACGAGCGAAACTTATGCTTTTTCAAAATTCTCTGTACAGTCGATTGACTTGCGTCACATTCATTAGCTAATTCTCGTGTTGAAGAAGTCGGATTTACCTCTACATATCCTAGAACGTCTATCTCTTTATCTTCGCTGACTATTACATTTCGATTTCGAATACGTCGGTTGTTTGGCTCTTGTCTCAACTGACGTTCAAGTTTCACAAAGTATGTCCTACACGGATGTCTTCTACCAGGAAACCTCCGTCTGTATAAATTTGATGCAGCCGTAGAATTCTTCAGACACTCACCGTAAATTAAAAGCATGTCAATTTTTTCATTTTGGCTTAATTTATCCATGACACAGTTATAATGATTGGACTGAGATAACAGTTATTTCGTATTGATACTTATTTGACAGCAGATATTCATTTATTTTTTTATCCAAAGGCGACTTTGACCAAATTTTGAGTTGACGATGGAAACACATTCCTTTATTGAAACAGATTAAACTATTAAAAACTTTCAGAATCTGTGAAAATGAATAGTGTAATTTCTGTGTTCCTATCAACCATAATGGGTCCATCATGGGAATACTAGTAATTAGTCTTTTTGAAGACGAATTACTTTCAAAATGTGATTATAGACGTAATGAAATATCTGCTGGTAGCAAACCAGAATTTTCATTACATTGTTCTGGAGTATTCATCTATTAGAAATACATACATCAGATTTGCCAACTATTCTTATTGGTATAGTAAGTGCAATTTCAAATAATGTTATTATTTGGGATTTTTATTAGTCCAGCGGCCACAATACTTTTTGGTACATTTTTTGTAATAGTGATAAATCTGAAAATAATTGACAGATATTCAAAATTTTGGTATCATTCGATTCCTCTCCTTCGAAACAATCTGTTGCAGAGAGTGTCCCATAGAAATGCCATTTAAAAAACATGAGATAATCGAAAAAAAGTGATTTTCCCACATTCAAACAGCGGCTGGTGGCAAAGTATTGTAATTAAAATGCTAATTTCATTTTCTCGGACAACATGGCATCGGAGAGGAACGTTCAACATGTAAAAAATCATCATCCTTGAACAAAAATTTTTTTTTGAAAAAAAAATTAATAAAAAATTCAGCTTATTATGTTCAGAATTTGCTCTAGATTTCAAAAATGTGAAAATGTACAAGGTGTTCCATTGAAAAACTAATACTCAGATCATTTCTGGCGAAACTGGAAGTGGTACAGAATTAATTTTTATCTCAAAAAATCACATTTTAGTTGTTCAAGAGCCCCCTAAATTCTCGTGCTTTGAATCGGATTATTTCTCTCAAAAATAGGGTGCCCATCTCCAGACTCACCGGTATAGTATATCCATTCTCAGTTGGATGGATGATAAACCCCTGATAAAGCATAAAGGATTTGCCCCTCTGATCGAACATGCCGACCATAGGCGGGGAATTATTCTTTTACTTCAATGTTACTTTGCTTATTTTTGTTTACATAATTTGTTGTTTTGATTTCCTATCAAATTCTCCTTCTTTTTTTTCAGGTTCGGGACCGGCAGATGTTAACATTAAGCGATCCAAGATATAAAAAGTATCTGGAAAGTGTAGAATAAAAAAACAAATTATAAACAAATTTATTCAAGAGCTCTTTCAAATTAGCACAGTATTTAATAGTCACAGGTAGTTTATTAATCTCAATTATTGATTTTTACCAAATAGTCTAATTGTACAAAGTCTCAGGATTGAATATTCTAATAGGAGTAAATCTCATATCTTTAAATGAGCAATTCTTGTATATATATTTCGGCTATCTCGGAAACATCTCTAACGATTTCGATGAAATTTTGTATTTAGATAGGGTTTTGCTTTTTACGTTTATCTATATAGGCGTCTTTCCCGAAAAATACGATTTAACAAAAAAAATATGTATTAGGACTACAATGTATATTGCCATCTCGTAAATTTTTGAGGTACTTGCATTGTTGCTATTGGATGTTACCCTACTGGTACCTCTAAACTTTGTGAGATGGCGCTATATGACATTATCCGAATAAGAATGTTAGATGTGTTTTTCTTTGGTTATTTAAAATGTGTATTTGTAGTCAACCTGGGCACTAGGTAAGATTACAAAATATTCATATGTAATGAGTATGTAATTCGTGAAAGATAAACGCCATGTGAAGTGGAATAAAAATTGAAAAATCGAAGTGCAGTCTTCTTCACAACAAAAGTTCAATATAAATTGAACCAGAAAATGGTAGATCACAGGGGAAAAACAACTACTTTCCTGGCAAATACCACGCAGAACGTTGAATGATATTCACCTGAAAATCCATGCATACCTCCATATAAATGGACATTGTGTTTCTTTCTGATAAGCTCGATTATGTTTAATTTATTTCGTGTTCGCCTAACAATCCGCATACCGGTTTCAGGCTTTTTGGCCCTCATCAGTACGGAGTAGTCACCAGCCAGAGGTCCGAAGAGCTCTGACCGAAGCGAGACACAACATAAACAGAACCATCATCGAGTCTATAACACCTATAGGTACGCCGGAAAAGAAAACTTTTACCTGGCGGTACCTAGTGACAGAAAGAAACACTCCGAAAATCTCCCACCTCGATAGGTTTCTAAATAAAAGATTCCTTCTCAGTAGCAGTGGCAAGCCCGGGCTTGCCACGCGGTAGGCGAACACGACATACATTAAACATAATCGAGCTTATCAGAAAGAAACATTTGCATTCAATGTCCATTTATATGGAGGTATGCATGGATTTTTAGGTGAATATCATTCAACGTTCTGCGTGGTATTTGCCAGGAAAGTAGTTGTTTTTCCCCTGTGATCTACCATTTTCTGGTTCGATTCATATTGAACTTTTTATTTGTGAAGAAGACTGCACTTCGATTTTTCTATGTAATTCGTATCTAAATAAGCATCTGCCCCGAAAAAACACGATTTTACAGGAAAAACACCGAGCAAAAGCTCGGTCGACCAGTACTGAATGTTTAACTGACCATTCTAAACCTCTTACGCTAATTTACAATAGAAATAATTTTAAATTACTTTCCTGATGATTAAGAATTTGAACATTTCTTGGTATAATTATCATTTCGGTAATTAACCGCTCAAAATTCTTATCCCTATCACAGGATTATACAAACAAATTTCAGTAAACTATCTAGAAAGGACATTATTATAGGATTTAGAAGGAATTTTCACTAATAACATTTTTAGGTTTATTGGGTGATAAAAGGAAACGGGCCGAAAGTTAATTATTATATTTTTGTTTTTTGCCAAAATTTTGTGACCGTTTTTTATATCACCCTGGGCTTGGAACCGCCAATGTTATCACTGAGCGATCTAAGATATAAAAAATATCAGGAAAGTGTAGAATACAAAAAAATAAGTGTCTTCTTCATTCATTGTTCTGAAGAATAATAATATCGTATTTATTTAGCATCAATGCTACATAAAATTGCGGAAGTTGTCAATCAGGATTTTATTCCGAACATTATTATACAGGGTGAGTCAAAGTACTTTGACAAACTTCAGGAGGTGATTCCTCACAATATTCTAATATGAATTGTCCAAATAAATATATGTCGGAAACGCTTCGTTTCAAGATACAGGGTTGAAGTTTTATTTTATTTTTCCTTTTTTTCAAATAACTTTCGAAATACCGAACTTAATTGAACAAAATTGGTATTGAGGGTTTTTTAAATAACTTTCGAAATACCGACCATAATTAAACGAAAAAATTGGCATGGAGGTTTTGAGGTGTCGAATTCGAACCTGATGTTATTATTGCTCTTACTGGTGGGAGCGCCACCTACACGTCTTTTTCTTTTTTGAAGATTCATAACTTTTTAAGCGTACTTCTAGCACATTTTTCATTAAAGAAATCAATTCCTCTATCATATCTACGTAAAATGCTACCGTTGTTACAAGTCGCTATAAGCAACCGTTTTCTAGATATTTGGACTTGAAAATTTCAAGTCGATTATTTGATAATCGATGCGTGTTGAAGTTATTACCTACCATTGTTTTGCAATTTCACAAGAATGCTTAGGAAATGAAGTTGACGTTTAATGAGTAGTTTTGGTTTTGTAGGGGTGCAACCTATTCTATTTATTTTTATTCGTTTGAAATAGTTATTTTTGTATCAAGGATCAAAATCTGTATTTGTTTTAATAAAATTTGCAAAAATATCAACATTTTATTTCAAGAAATGTTGAATAAGTAGAATAAAATAAAATAAAGAAACTAAATTGTATTCAAATAAATTGTTCAAAGTGTCCACCTTCAGCGAAGATACAGGCATTCAGTCCATTTGAATCTCGTACCCGCTCAAAAATTATTGTGTGTTTCTTATTGTTTCACGGCGTCTACTATTCGGTTTCTTAGATCTTCCTCGTTCGCTACGAGTTTTATTAACTAGTGACTTCAAAGTCCAAAAATAAAAAACTGCGGGTTTAGATCTAGGGATTGGCCCACGCCTGGTTAGGTTCTTCTCACCCTACCGATCCATCGATTTGGTATACAGTGTTAAGGAATTTCCCCGGCTACAACGCTAAAATGGGCCAGAGCCATCATGCATAAAAACCACATGCGGATACGAATTTCTAATGGTACATTCTTAAGTGTCATTTTCTGAAAAGTCTCTGTAAGTTGCCCATTCAGTCAGAACGGAAGAAAGAAAGGACCTATCAAGTAATTATCAATTTACCGCCCATACATTTACAGAAAATTGATACTGATAATGTCTTTCACTAACTTTTGGGGCAGATTTTCCAGAGCCCAAACTGGTTCTTATGAAAGTTTGTATAGCATTTCGGAGAAGTTTCCCTTTCCGTGAAGAGAACATATCTTAAAATTGAGGATTTCCAGTCAATTTTCTCAAAACCACTGACACATGGTAATGCGTTGGGGAAAGTCTCTCAAAAAATTCCCTTTGAATATAATATGGATGAAATTGTTGATCGTGGATAATTCTAAAACTTGGACTGAGTAAAATTTAGAGCTTCAGCAATTTTCTTGTACTTTTCTGGATTCTCCTCGAAGCGTTCAAAACACTTCTTCAATTCTGTGGTTCGGACTGCTGGGTCTCCTAATAATCAGCTGCCCTCTTAAAGCTACTGTTTCTGAAACGACGGTGGAGATGGTAAATGGGGAAGGCTGAGGTACTCGATTAGGAAATCGCCCCTGGTAAATACGTCTTGCTTCGCGCGCTTGCCATCCGCAACCATAAACGAAATCATTCGGCTACATAAGCATTATTTTTTTAAATAATCCATTTTTTAAAATTGGTTTAAAACTTAAGAAACTTCAACAAAACAACAAAACGTTTGACTGTCACATAATTACTACTTACTTAAACGTCAAATTCATTTCCTAAGCATTCTTGTGAAAAATGCAAAACCATGGTAATAACGTCAACACGCATCGATTATCAAAAATCGACGAAATTTAAAGCCCAAATTTTGAAAACGGTTTGCTTATGGACTTCTAACAGGGTAGTTTTTTGTAGATATGATAGAGCAATTGATTTCTCTACTGAAAATGTGCAAAGTACGTTCAAAAAGTTATGAATTTAAAAAAAAAACTGTAGGTGGCGACCTCACAAAAAAAAAAAAAAAAATACATCAGGTTCGTTTCGACACCTCAAAAAACCTCTTAGTACCAATTTTCGTTCAATTAAGGTCAGTATTTCGAAAGTTATTTAAAAAAAAAAAAATAAAATAAAACGTCAACACCCTGTATCTTGGAAACGAAGCGTTTCCGGACATATATTTATTTGGACAATTCATATTAGAATATTGTGAGGAATCACTCTGAAGTTTGTCAAAGTACTTTTGACTCACCTGTATATAGGAAAACTAATCCTAATTAAATAAATTCAAATTAGCTATGAAATTATAAAATAAAATAAAAGATGAACACGATAACATTTTTAGTATTTGAGAGAGAGAGGGAGAAACAAAAACAAGAGAATACAATATGCATAGAAAATGAAAGGCATGTCTACCCTCAATCTTCTTAAGGACAATCCTCCGAATCAGACGAATCATTCTAGTTTATGATTACGGATTGAATGGATGGCATTCTTTTGAAATCACATCTACCTGCTATTTTCACCCTATCTGACCCATTAAAACTATCGGCAATCCGCTTTCTGAAATGATTAGTAGTAAACACTTTCATTGGTTGTTTTGCATTTGAAGGACTGCTATAACTTTCTTTCTTTTGTTCATACAAATTTGCCCAATATATTAGTGTTTAGCTGTTTCACAAATTTAAAGCAGCTTTGCTTAAGCCAGAAATTTTATGTGGATGGTACTTTCGACTAGGGCACAATAATGTTCTTGCAGTTGTTCACCATACATGGCTGCCTCTGTCCAGACACAAACCACACCATAGATTTCACCCCAAACCCAATTATACTTCATACGAGGAATCATATTTATTAATCTTTCCGGTTTCCTGCAAAATTCAACATAATATGTACGATTTTGAATAAACCCCATATTTTGAGTGGAAGATTAATTTATTCAATTGAGATTGTATATACTCTTTAAACAATGGTCTGAACAACAACTATCTCCTTCATCTATAAACAATGACAATGGTCTAGGGGAAGAGTAATTAATAATCAGACCAGAGGACTGGTCTCGGCGAAAAGCGTTACACATAAAATGTTGCTCCTTCCGCAAACAGATGTCGCTGCTACAAGATGTCTAAAAAATACATAATATACCTCTCACCTTTGCAGTATTGATCGCCAAGTCGTAAATTATCTGAGCGTTTAGAATCCAGAATTAGATCGAATACACGTTGAATAAGTGGAATGGGTCAATAATAAACTAATGAGTATGTGGCTTATTTTTAATGAAAATTATACCACACACTTGGCACATTTGAGTATATATAATCGATTTTCCCCAGTTAAAATGAGAGACTATAGTAATATGTGATTTATAACATCCATATATTGATTTTTACTGGAACTTGCCCTCCACAATAAATATTTAATAAAAAAAATATAGTTCTATACATGCTTATTTTCTAAATTAATAAGAAACTAACAAAGCACAACCCAAAACATTAATTAAAATCGTTCTGTTACCTCAAATTAAAATTGGTACCCTAATTCATCATCCTTAGCAGTGAATTTATGAATGGTAATATCATGAAAAAATTTAGAAATAGGAAACTGCCCTTTCAGCACACCGGGTACATACATTTGTAAACTATTGCTATCTCAATGATAATAAGAGATAAGAAATTGGTTAAATTAGACAAAAGTTGAACATTTTAGGGGACAATGAAATGGTGTTGAAATATCTTGAATATCATAGGCTCTTCTCGATTTGAAAAATGAAAATGATTTTAGATAGCCCTTCATTATAGATTTCGTCCCTTCAAAACTACCCTCAAGTTGATTGTTTCAGATACACACCTCCATTTCTAATTACAATGTTTAATAGCCTCTCCACTAGTGCATCATCTACATATTAAACTCTGGATATTCCTCGATTTTGTATCAATTTAATCCAAATATTGAATATCACAACAGGATTAAAGGGGCAATCGTTTTCAATATCGTGATCGAACATAATCTGGAGAACATTCTCGATTTGTCCACTATAATATCAACTGCAAATTCAAAAGAGAAAATGGGTAAATGTTTCAATTTGATGCAATTATTTTCGACCACTCTTCAGGAGTCATCTATTCACCTGTTCAATAATAAGACTAAAATAGTTTTTACAGGAAAAATTGGCCAAGGATACTTTTCCCATACAGACAACGTATCTTTAGATGTTCCAGCGTCTATATATAGTTTATTTTCTAATTTTGAATATAGGCCAGTCATTAAAAATTGATGAACATTATCATCACGGGGCTTGTGGCTCAGTGTCACGAGCGTCGGTCTTGTGTCAACTGTTTCCACCTGGCGCGGGTTCGATTCCCGCAGCTGGTGAAAAATTTTTTCAAGGTCCCAAGAGTGGTTTCGGATCCCACTATAAAAAGTTAGGTCCCCGTGATCTTAACTCGTACAAGTTTTCATTAACTTCTGAGGGTTGGTCAAACAACTAAGAAAGCGGTTAAAAACAATTTTACAAAATTTTAATATAACATTATTTGGACAAATGTTCTTTGGTTGATTCAATTTATATGAAATAATGTCTTGTTGTGTCGAGATTACTAGTCACCCGATTGAGCATGATTGAAGAAAAATCAGGTAAATATTGAGAGCAATATGTAACCTAACGTGAGAGATCTACGATATTCGTGTAATTCTCTTTACCGGCCAATTTACCATAATCGAATGAAGGTAGATTATAGAGTGGTGTGTAGCGATACCATTGAAGATAATAATAAAGGTAGCCCCAAACGGGCCGATTATTGAAATTTTTTGAAAAACAAAGCCATTCAAAGCAGGTGCAATATATTTGAAATTATATTTAGATAAAAATTCTATATTTGGACGATGAACTGGGCTAACACACTCAAATTATCCCACTGGAATTGTAATTTTCAAAATGTCAAATTGGCCTTATTGAATATTTCATTAATAGCTCAATAATTTAGCCCACATACTTAATGCCGTGGTGAATACAAAATGATATATACAGAGTGGGCCATTGAAAACGAAACAGCAGCTCTGTAGGTCGGCAGAACCGTATTATATAAAAACGCTCGGACACGTCAACTACATTTTCGAGGGGGACATGGTTCGCGATGAAATTCACCCGAAATACATTTCATCTTTCTTAATTTCTTAATATCAAACAACAAAAATAAATTAATTCTATCGATTCGTTTTCGAGATATAGGAACTTGAAGTTGGGAAATGAATTATTTTATTCACTCAATCAATAAAAATAACATCTAACAATGCAACTGTTTGAAGATAAGTATCATTGTCAAGGAATTAAATGATCTAACTGTTTACCAACAAATAACATGCAATTCCGTTTCAAATTTTTATTTCATCCTCATTTACTTGATCGAAAAAAAGTTAAGATTCTTAAGAATCGATAAAAAGACATTTTATCGAATTCGACTCAAATGCGAGTACAACAAAAACATGTATGAGATAAAAAATTTCGCCAAATCGCAATTGTGGACGTTTATCAGTGTCAAACTGATCTTTGATTGAACGACATTAGAGTGAATACTTGACTAAAGCTGCTGAATATCTTTCCGCAGTAATGGTGTATACGATCGCGGAAAGAGTTGAAATAATAACTTTTTTTTTTAATGATGAGTGCGGTAACCGTACAGCTAATTTGTTCAATGAAACGCATCCAGATAAACTTGTTGCTAGAAAATACGTTCTAGAATTACTGCAAAAATTTCGTCAAACTTGATCAGTAGCCAACAAGAAACGAGACCCAGAACGTGAATTTCCGTTGAGAAATGAAGCTGTTGAAGTTCATGCAGACCCAACATTGAGCACAAAAGGGAAAATTTGGGTGTGTTACCAATATCAGTAGAACCAGTATCCTCCGAATCCTGAAACATCATAAATTCCACCCCTACAAAATACATTTGGTACACCAATTGAATGAAGATGATTTTGATAGGCGACAGGAATTTTGTGAAATTATGACTACGAGAAAAGATGCTGATGAGAATTTCCTTTTCAACATCTGCTTTTCTGATGAGTCTACATTCTTTTTGAATTCGACTGTGAATCGTCATAATTGTCGTTATTAGTCAGATGCCAATCCACATGTTTTCCACGAAGTCCATACTCAAAACTCCCCAAAAACTCAATTTCTGGGCCGGTATTTTTGGGGACATTTTGATTGGACCAGTATTTCTCGACGGTAACCTGACAGGAGAAACTTATTTGGAATTATTGAATGAATTTGTTTATCCACAATTAGTAGATATCATTGAAAATGAAGATCGTTACCATGAAGACCACTTGATATTTCAACAAGACGGGGCACCTCCATATTATGCACAGCCTGTTAGGGCGTTTTTGGATAGAATGTTTCCTGGAAGTTGGATTGGAAGAAGAGGCTCTATAGGGTGATCTCCAGATTTAACCCCACTCGACTTTTTCCTGTGGGGTAACTTGAAAAACAAAATCTTTGCAATCGAACCAGAATCTCTGGAAGATTCACGAAGGAGAATTATTGAAGAATGCCGTCGAATAACGCAGGAAATGCTACGAAATGTGAGGTCTCGTTTTGAACAGAACTTGTACTGTTGTATGGAAGTGGGTGGTAGACAGTTTGAACATTTAGTTCATTGACAATAATAATTATTGCGACAGTTGCTTTATCAGATATTATTTTCATTGATTAAATGAATAAAAAGTGATTTCCCAACTTCAAGTTTCTATATCTTGAAAACGAATCGATAGAATTAATTTATTTTTGTTTTTTGATATGAAGAAGGAAAATACCTTTCAAATGAGGTATCACTTGCCATATGTTGCCATTTAAAAATTTAGGGGTGGAGGTCACAGCTCCGAGGGATGAAATGTATTTCGGGTGAATTTCATCGCGAACGATGTCCCCCTCGAAAATGTAGTTGACGTGTCCGAGCGTTTTTATATAATTCGGTTCGACCGACCTACAGAGCCGCTGTTTCGTTTTCAATGGCCCACTCTGTATAGAGAGCGGCGCTGTAACCGTGGCAACACCGCACAGTCGATTGATGCTTCCATTTCACATTCTCGGACTTAACCACGCCCCCATCAGTTCGTAGCGGCGTATACTGTTGCCGATTCGTCACAGCTAGTCGTACCTTCGTTCCGTGTCGAGTAAAATTAATATTTTTCATCAGTCGATACCTTCGAAACTAAACGGTCAAAATTTACCATTTTTTCTAAACCAATCCCACAATAGTAGTGCATACACTAGTGCTTTTTTTCAGAATTTTAAGATCCGTTCAGCGTCTATAATAAAAAATTTGAACAAAGTCCTATCTATTCACATGTTAGGTATAGCCATCGCGTGAAAAAAGATCTATTTTTAATTGCAAATATCTGACAAACTGGACGTAGGATCGATTTAAAATTTGTGAGTCAGTTCATGGAGGTTATATTCACACCATACTAAAATTTCAGACGATTCCTAAAATTTGAACAAAACTACAGACATCCCTCAAGGTATTGCCAATGCCAATGTCATTTGTAATACAATTCCATAGGACAATGCAAATACCTACAACATTAACAAAGGTATATGTTATATTAATAGGGGAGCACAATAGGGAATTTTGGGATTTACTCAAGCGTGGCAGATTAACATAAGGGGGGATACCTTGCACCCTGTTGAGTACCTTCACCATATATAAGCCTTCTATGTAGGGCCGCGCGTTTAGGACAGCCGATCAGAATAGTAAAAAAAAATCGATCGTTAGAAATACTCGAGCGCGTCAGATTAAGGTAAAGGTGGGTTACATACATGCTGAAAAGTGTGGGTGGGTGGGTTACAAACTTTCCAAAAAAACGTGACCTTGACATTCTCGAGCGCGGTCGTTTTTTTAATTTGAAGGAAATAATTCAAGGAAAACGGGAAAAATAGAATCTGCCGAATTCCACAAGTCGAAGTAACAAAAGTCGTAAATAAAGTTAGTGCGTGCAGCTGCAGTAAAGCATGTTTTCCCCATTTCGCGCCTCTCTTTCCTTCGGCATTATATGTACAATGCTCTGGCTTGTTTGTGTTTTTAACCGACGAAACCAAAAAGAAGGAGGTTCTCTAGTCGACGCATATATTTTTTTTTTTATATATATGACCACTCATAACTTTTTACTGAGACGTCCGATTCCGATAATTCTTTTTTCAGTGGATAGGGTGTACTTCGAAGTTGGTCCCATTTGGATATAAAAGATGAAATCCACCCTAAGGGTAGCAAAATGAAGGATATTGATCATTCACCCTCTGAATTCTGGTCCGTTAACCGATTCTATCAGGCATAACTTTGTACTGGGTTCTTCGATTTGCAAGATTCTTTTTTTATTAGATAGGGTATACCTCATAGTTGATCATATTCGGATTTCAAATGGAATTATCCACCCTTACGGGTAGAAAAATAGGGGATAATTGATTTTTCACTCGTGAACATTGGCACACATATGTAGTTGAATATGACAGATCGCTACTGTCATTATTTTTGTTCTCCTACATCCGTCACAATTATTATATTCTATGAGAGGATGGAATGATATAGAAAGTAATGAAATGAACTAACCAGAACAACAAAAATAATTTATATTACAACAAATAGTAAAAGTAGATAATCGTATTATTTAACTGGTAATAGTTGAAGTAAGGTGGGTAAGTAAGTATTTTGGAAATAATCAAAAATCAAGTGAGTAGTAATTAGTAGATTTCTGCCACAAAAAATTGAAAAATAAAAACTTTTTAACAAAAAATTAAACCGACGAAATACGGAACTGAAAAGTAAAAAATAAAATAAACCTTGTTAGTCTCAAAACTAAGCTCCTAAACTAATGTAAGTAAGTAATTTTGAGTCGTCGCCAAACGAACAATCAACGAAGATCATTAAATTACTTCAAAAAAATTATCAGAATGTCACCGCGCAACTCGATGCCATCACTTTACACCTTACCTAATGTGAATAAACTTTTGTTAATTCAATATCTGCTATATTATGAGTGATATTACTATGAAGTGTGTATTTTGTGAACAAGGTACAACTGAAAAAATTGTTAAATTTACATTTAAAAAATGCAAGACGGTTTTGGAGTATCGTCGGAGCAAACCGATACTCAAGAAAACACGGTCAACGAACAATAACATTGGAATTTCACCAACATGTCACCAACAGATTACGGATGGATACGACCTGGTTCGTTGGTGATCAATTACCAGAAACCTATGAAGATGTAGTCATAACACCTAGCATTCTAGGGGATACTCCAGAATCAGGTATATTTTCTTTTCGATACTTTAATAACACAGTTTTCATGAAATAAATGAAATATTGTTAAGTATTACAACGATTTCTTGTTACAGATATGCAAGCTGAAGATGAAATTGATGACGAAATCGAACCAGGTTTTCAGTATAACGATGATTCGACGGATGGAGTTTAAAAAAAATATATATATTTAACATTTTCATCTTACTTTAACTATTTTTATATGTATATTATAATCAAAAAAAAAATATTTTTTTATTTGCATGCCATTTTCCTTGCATTTTATTCGACACATTTAATGATTAAAAAAATCATGAATATTTTTTTTTTCATATCGCCAGATTAAAAAAATATTTTCAAATAATCGTCAGATTATGGGTCAGCATGTCTAGGACATCAAGCTGAACCGTCTGTATGATAATCTGACGCGCTCGAGTATTTCAAAATAGCGATTATTTTGCATTTTCAAAAAGCCACCGCGAGCTTGCGTCACGTTCGAATCGTCAGTCTTTTGAATGGGAGTTTCTTTCGGGTTCACATAACATCCTCTCTGAATATCTGACGCGTTCGAATAATTTTTCATTTCTCCCATTTTCTATCCTTCCATACGGCCACCATCACCATGCAAACCGACAGATTAACATACCTCCGTTATCAGAGACACAATAAATTGCCTTCTCAAGTCAAAAATATGAACATAATCAAATTTAAATATACAATCAAAAAGGCTCTCCTCGAAAGTTGTTTCTACTCCATAAACGAGTTCATGGAATCAAAGATATTCGATACTTAACCGCTTGTCACAGTGCTATTCATGGGTGTTTTATGACTCCATAAATGTGTATTTATATTTAGTATTGTAAATCTGTCCTATGAATCTGTCTACTGTTTGAAATTAGTCTCTTATATGTTGTTTAAATTCAAATAATTCCATTTCATTATGGCAGATAATTTGAATTTTAATTTTAATTTTACTCACCTCGCCCGACTTACTACAAATGTATTTTATATATGTGTCACGTAGTCAATAAAAACTATCATCTATCTATCTATATACACTATTAATATCTGACGCTCTCGAGTATTTCTGTGACTATTTTTTGAAATATTTTTGAAAACCCGTAGACGCTCTCTCCACCGGTGAAAGAGTATACATCGTAAAACCTTTTTTTCTTTCTACCATCTAATCTTTAAAATCCAATAGGTTCCCACGACGCTCGAGTAAATCCCCATTTAGCCCCGTGGGCTCCCCTACTATATCTAGCTACTCTTTTATCTCATGTACCCACAAAAAGTCGTAATACTACATGACATAAGTTAGACCTTGTGAAGCTTTAGTTCCACTTCACGTTAAGTCGCTTTATTATTACAATGAGAAGCTTTTATTTAGTTTCACCTGTCCCGATGTTTGTCATCAAATGTTGCAAGTTAAATTTGATCCACTTCTAGTTGTTCGATTAACGTGAAATTTGGCAGGTGTTCATAGAGAAAAATAAAAAACAATGGCGGCTCCAAGATGGCGGACGAGATTTGTGTTTATGGTCCGATTCGATTCAAAGTTGGTATGTGGGGGTTTTCGACAAAATTCATAAAAACAAAATGGCGACTTCAAGATGTCCGACGATTTCTGTGATTTTGGTCCGATTCTATTCAAAATTGGTATGTGGGGGTTTTTGGAGTCGGAGATTATGAATTTTTTGTCAAAATTCACAAATTCAAGATGGCGGCTCCAAGATGGCGAACGAGTTTTGTAATTATGGTCCGATTCGATTCAAAATTGGTATGTGGGTATTAGAGGTACTAACTAAAAAGCACAAAATAAAACAATTAATAAAAAAACCTTTTTAAAAACAAGCTTTTATTCGAATACCCTAAAAAGTACAAAATAATTGCTTTGGATGTGTGAAGTAGGTTATTCCGTGAGTTATAGATTCAAAAGCTTGTCGCATCTGTATTCGAAATGAAAACTTTGCGCGACAAGCTCTTGAATCTCACGGAATAACCTACGTCACACATCCAAAGCAATTATTTTGACTTTTTAGGGTATTTGAATAAAAGCTTGTTTTTAAAAAGGTTTTTTTTATTAATTATTTTATTTTGTCATCGTAAGTGATATCAAACAAGGTGTACAGAATTCATATTGCGAATACCCGGTTCAACTCCAAAGATAGATACACTCCTGGACAAAATTAAAGCAACAATCCAAAAAATCAATTTATCTTTTTCTTATGCCACTTTTGAGGTTTATCCAGTTTTTCAATAGTAGGCTATGAATTATTGTTTCATTGTTAATGATAACAATCAAAACAATTCGTTTAGATTTACAGTTTTAAAGAATTTTTTTGAAGATAAAGAATTTTGTGCAATACTTGCCATAGATTTTCTTTTAAATTAAGCGTATGATTTGTTACTTTTTGAAAGTAATACGTTTTTATGGTAGACTGTTTTATTTGTTACTCCGAAAAATTGGAAAAATGGAAGAAGGAATTTAACAGAACACGAGGTAGTGCGAGCATCAGTTCTATTAGACGATATTGTCAGAGTTATGTTGCCAATTTTTTAGGCAAAAATCATTCCACAGTAAGTCGCATGGTAAAACGTTTGGCTGAAGTAGGAACTTATTCTAGAAGGCAAGTGCAAGGGCAAAAACGATTCATTATCAATTCAAAGTGTCCGAAAAAATGTTTCCAACTTTTAATGTAACCAATGTCTTTAAAAAATTATTGAAATTAATCCATTAAAGC
Organism: Gonioctena quinquepunctata; assembly: GCA_018342105.1. NCBI lineage: Eukaryota > Metazoa > Arthropoda > Insecta > Coleoptera > Chrysomelidae > Gonioctena > Gonioctena quinquepunctata. The sequence continues at coordinate 220,705 of JAFIRS010000814.1, read as the reverse complement.
GATTTGTATGATTCAATATGTTGTTGCGTTAATTTTGTCCAGCATATAATGTATCAAAAATTCTTCAAGCTAATTGCATTGTCCACGAAAACGTTCAACTTTTGTCAAATTTCACCAACAAGTGTGCATTCCTCTATATCAGGGCGAGAAATAAAATCACGTGTAACAATATTCAATTAATGAACTCAATTCGTTGTCACAAAACTAAAATTAGTATATTATTCGAACCTTAGAACAGAAATCAGTTATTTATTAAAGTAGGGAATATCAATGAAATTTCAACTGAAATCAACTAGGGTGCTGTTCCATTTCTCAAACTTTTTCATGTTTTCTAACATACAAATGTTGGTAGTACCTACCCTCATATTTCACCCCTTTACCTCATAGAATTTTGATCAACAAACGGAAAACACGGGCTTTTATTACGCTACAAGGTCATCAATAAAAAATGATGTCATAGGAATTTGATTAATCAATCGATTCAACCAAAATTTAAAAAAAACATGTGACATATATTTTAATATGATTGCAGAAATATAGGTTCAATATAATTCAAGATAATTATTTTTGGAAAGTTACGTGTTTTAATAAGAGTTGCAATATCACAATGAATTTGTTATTTTAATAATATTTACAAAAATCATCACAAAAAATCGTAATAGGGATGAAATTATTTCGGTAGGTAGAACAAAACCACATTTTTTATTTCAATCTGATATCTTTCTCTGATAGTTTTAATTAGCTATTATATCAATTCTTTACACTATATATTCACATAGTCAATGAATCTAAAGAATGTCAAATTGTATGGTGAAATACCTGTTGTTTGCCAAACTGATAGAATGGTGTATTATCTGGGAACATAATTTTGCGGGTTTCAGAAACAAAAATAGAAATGTATCACAAAAACAAACAAAAGTATAAGTACTCTGCATTCTAATTAGATATTATTTTTATCATGGACCCTTCTCGATCTACATTAATAAATATAAAATATCATGCAACAATAATATAAAAACAATAAGTTGTAGGCACTTTATCCAATATCTATATTTATATGTTACCACGAAATGAAATGAGACGAAATCAAATTAATTGTCGTATCCATAATAAGCTTTCGTACTCATATTCGATAATTTTGATTCAAGTTTTAAAGCACTTCGTAAATATTATAATTGTTACCAAAAGATGAAAGGAGAGACTATTCCCTAAAGACTGACTTTGTGTTTTTATTTCAAATCCTATAAAATGCCAACTATGAACTAATTTCATCACTTCACAATTCATCAGTGAATTTTTTATTCAATACTGATTCTATGTGTTGTTATGAATTGTAAATGTTCCTTGAAAGCCCTTGAACAAGCAGCAAGTGTTTCAAATATTCATGAATACCTGGTATTAATCAAGGTGAATTGTTCTTAATCGATGGTTGGAAATAATATCTTCCCAGAAACGGATTCTAACAAGTTAATACTTTGAATTAATAGTGAGTTTCAAAAGTGATCATTTTATGTTACTAAATATCCCCACAGCTACACAGATAGATAAAGAAAATAACTGCACTGAAAAAAGTCAGCATTAAATTTGAAGCTCCAAATGAATTGGAGATGAACTCTTTACTATTTATATCACTTTCTTTAAAACAAAGAAAATGATTAATTGACACGAAAAAATGCTTAGTACGATTTCTTAATAACTAATTCAAGCTGCATTTCAAATACTAACTTCAATAAAACTAGTATAGTTATTCCAATCCCAATTGGAACGGCAATATAAATAAGAGCACTACGCGGAGTGTTAATATGCACTGCCCGGCAAATGGGAAATTTATATACTACCAGTCTTTTAACTTTCAAAGCGTTCCTGGTACAATCAAAAAAAGTTCTGCCGTGTGGCCCTAGTTGCCCAGATTATTAGTAAAGGCACTGGCAAATATATTTGAGGAATAAATGCTTGGCTAGCTGGATTGGACACCTGTTATCTGAAGCCGCATGATTTCCCCAGTTCACAATATTTCTTAATCAGCGCCGTGTGTTGGTGAGGTTAGGAATTATCCATTGAAAATAATTTTATCAATATGGCTTTCTGGAGGCCTTTCGAAACAAATAATAAAATTCAGTTGAGATAACATGTGTCTACTTTTACATGGGGTATCAATTGCTATGATTGTAAGAATAACTGAAAACTGAAAAAATACCACTGAAAAATAATATAACGACGCCTACGTCAAGGCGGCAACTGGAAAGAAATTCCTTCTCGAAACTTTTTATGTCGGTCCAATTGAGATTAGAAATACTATATATCTTCATATTTAAGTAAACCTGTTATAAAAATTCATTCTTATATACCATAAGACGAAATAATACAATTGCTAACCTCGACCACAAACTTTCGTTAAAATAGCGGCTGCTTCAAATGCTACGTAAGATCTATTGCACGGGCCGAAATAAATTTGGCAACGGTGCGCTGTGTACGCATTTTTTACATGCGGCAAATCGCGATTAAAGATTCGGGATACAATAGATTTTTATTGTAAAATATTATATTATTTTGCTCGTAGTGTGTTGTTTCTGAACTAGTAACTGACGTCACTGACTATTATTTCCGACTCCTGGTATAGTTATCTTTGAACACAATTCTCGTTAGGTTATTCTTAATCCGGTGTCTTACAGCGCGAGACTTGACGAGCTTGGCTTGAAGAATTGCGGTCTCACGGCGTGTATAATTTGACCGACTCGTCTATCAGTGACTTAAGGAAGGCAGGTATTATCCAGTGCATTAGTTATTCAGTTTACAATGGATAGCATGTGCAGCAGCGTATCATTATGTATAATTGTTTATGATTGTGTCCCATATAAATCTAAGAATTCAATTATTGCTTCTGAATTCCACTTTATGTTGATACACAATACTCTGCCGCCCCCAAACTGTGTCTCTGAATGACCGCTCTCCCGTCGTAGCTGACACGACGCGAGATTCGACAATCCCCCAGCCAAGCTCGCCAAGTCTCGCGCCGTGAAACACCGGCATTACATATCGTATCATTCCATTACCCGCTGGAAAAGGTAACTTTTATAAAAGATATGTGTTAAAGGCGCTAAGATAGAATAGTGTAAGATATAAAATAAATCATGAATGTCACTAAACTTCGTTGTAACACAATCCGTCGCCATTGCATGCGGGTTGTAATATAGACGCGATTAGTGCATGTGGTGTGTTACAAGAATACTCATGGACGTTGGTCCTTGTGTTCTTTGACAGCAATTCCATACGAAGCTTTCCACAAAGTTGCCAAAACCAATGCTCACATTGTAACAAGTAGAAGGAATATAATGTATACTTTAGCAATTCGGTTTCAACAAAACTCTCGTTTAGCTGCTAAGCAAAAAAATAAGTTTGTGACGATATTGTTCTTGGTGCTATTCAGTGTACTTCAATCAAATAAACGATCCAATTTTGCTATCATTGGAGAGAAATTAGCAACTGAAAGTATTGCAGTCCGGGTTGAATTCAATGCTATAAAGTATTCAGAAAAAGATGTGCATTCAAATATCAAGAGATAAATTTGAAAATCCCGTTACTGGCATGATTTGCTACATTATATTCAGTCCTCCCGAAGATGCACTCTTTGTTTATACATTGATTGACCTTTGTTACTGACATTTATGGCTATAGTGTGTATGAAATATTCGAAGACTACAATTACATCCAGTTAAAAGAGTTAGACTGTGTATACCCATTGGCCTTACACAAAATTAGTGGCAACAAAAAGGCAATTAACGCATTTAAGAATTGTAACTTTTTGTAATATTGTTATTCGTTGTTCGAAATTTATTTTTATTTTTCTATGTAGGAAATAAGTAGTAAAATTAACTGTTAAATTTCAGAAAAGAAAAATTTATATAGTTGTTTCGATTGAAGAACTTTATTTTTGTTTGCCGAGATATACAGTGCTTTCAAAAGTCCCCTCCACCCTCTTATTTTTGGAACGCTTATACATAAACAAGTGAAATTTGGAAAATGAATATTAAAGGTTGTAAACTTCCCTACTAGTGATGATAGATGACGAAATCGTCAAAGATGACGTCACAAGGCCATTGTGACCAATAATTTTGGATGGAACCCTACTGCAAGCGACACCTCTTTTAAAAATTATCGAAAAAACCTATTAAATGATACTAATTTTGTTTGTGTTTATGGCAGTTTTAATGGATCATTAGTAAACATTAAAATTTAAATTCCATTCAGTATGATATTAATTACAGATTCAAGAATCAGTAAGAATTCGGCAATTTGGAAATAACATTCCAACAGGATGGTGCTCCTCCACACTATTACGGTGCAGTAAGACGGTATTTGAATGAGGAGTATCGTGGTAGATGGATTGGACGAAGAGGTTCAACGGAATGGCCAGCTCGATCACCGGACCTCACACCTTTGGATTTTTTTCTGTGGGGGTACCTTAAATCGAAGGTTTACGCCACTGAACCTGGCAATATTGACGTTTTAAAACAACGTATTGTTGCATAATGTGAGGCTGTTTCCGCAGACACATTTGCAAAAGTACGAGAAGAGTTTAAAAATATGATATTTCACTGTCAGGAAGTAAATGGAGGTCACTTAGAGCAATTTCTTTAAGTAGATACTGATTCTTAAATCTGTAATTAATATCATACTGAATGGAATTTAAATTTTAATGTTTACTAATGAGCCATCAAAACTGCCATAAACACAAACAAAATTAGTATCATTGAATAGGTTTTTTCGATACCTTTTAAAGAGGTGTCGCTTGCCGTAGGGTTCCATTTCAAATTATTGGTCACAATGGCCTTGTGACGTCATCTTTGACGATTTCGTTATCTATCATCACTAGTAGGGAAGTTTACAACCTTTAATATTCAGTTTCCAAATTTCACTTGTTTATGTATAATCCTTCCAAAAATAAGAGGGGGGGAGGGGACTGTATGTAACTATATGTAAGAAATAATAAAACAAGGTGTTTTTCAATCATATTTCAACAAATTTAATTGGGAAAAATTTTATTCAAATTTGCCACCTGTTATCGAAATACAGCTGATATTGGAGGAAAATTTGGTCAAAAGTAAATAAAAAAAAAATAATGTATATAAATATCCTTTTTGTTACAAATAATTATTACTTTTTAATGGAGTTCAAAATAACAAAAGTTGTCATTTTATTATTTTGCGTTTTGATCGCATTTAGTAGAATAGGAAATGTGTAAAATTAGTATATTATGATACAAGTGTATAAGTGAGTCTTTAAAGCCCGCGCAACTAGTTTGAGGGCACGACGCGGAGCGGGGTGCCCTCAACGTTGCAAGTGCTTTGAAGGCCTGATACACGTGTATCATACGCTATTTTTTATTATACCTGCATCATAACTTCAATAACAATGCTGGAAATGAATTTTAGATCAGGATAATGTTCCTTTTATTTTAATACAACTGAATGGACATCTGATGTCACAAGCTTATTTGACAGTTCATATGACTGATATGAAAGTTGGACTTGTTTTTGTTACCTAGCAACCTTTAAAACACGGCGTGTTTCAATCTTGAGATTTCGCACGATTTTTAGTTCATAAAACAAGGATTATGATGCAGGTATGATAAAGAATATTTTTTTTATCTGATGTCTATTAGTTGAGAAAGGAAATCTATTTCTATCAGGTTATTAGAAACATGTTACCTCCTAGAAACTGATTTGCTTCCTCTAATAGACCGGCAAGAAAAAAAAATACATTTTCAATTTTGACTGCGAAAAACTCAAAATAAAAAATGACAGCTTTTTTTGTTAAGTTACACGAGATAAATATTAGGTGATCGTGATTTTCCGTCAAAGAAATTTTGTCTCCATATGTATATAACTTTAATAATAAAAGTACTTATTTTCGTCAGAAAACCGGCCCCTCTTAACATTTACTGCTTGCGATTCTTTAGTTAATTTACAGTGCCATAGAAATTGAAACAACTAACCTCAGGAATTACAAAGCCTGCATATTTCTACTACTTTAGAACAAATTTATATTTAATGCTAAGTTTTTTCAGTGTGTTTTTTTATATCGTATCAACCCCAATTTGCTCATAAATGCTAATAAACATTATAAAAACCGATTGCCTAACTTGAGACCCAAAACCGTTGAGAGAATCTTAAAAATGTATTGAAAAAACGAGGGAGGACCAATGAAAAGTAAATTGAAGCTGAATGCTATGGAAACAAGGAAAGTTTTTTTTTCTCCTTTCAAATCAGGTGATATTCATTCCCTTCACCAAATCATTTCAACTAATTTGAACTGTACTCACAGTATCATGGTAGGCACATAATTATTATACATTCCACTAAGATTCGTCTTCTATTATCATAAGTACATAAGAAATATATTTTATCCAAAATATACCTCTGCCATGTTAGACTATGTCGCCACAGCCATTTTCATTCACGATTGTGTCCTTGGTCGGTCTATTCATGAATAGCCCGATCAAAATGGAAAACTTTTACATTTCTCAGCTTCTGAATTGATAAGAGGTATATATTGATTTAAAAACGCTCGATTCGTCAGCCAGCAAATCCTGACATTTGTTTTCAAATACCAATAAGTTTTTATTTCCAGGTGAAAACATTGAGACTAATAAAAAAATGAACAACATATTCCTTATATTATATTCTGAAAATATGATGTTCACCGAATTAGATTGAAAAAAATATCGGGAAGTGGCAAACGTAAGATTTATTCCGTCATCCACTGCAAAAATTAAGGAATTTTGAATGAATATAGATGTACATATCTCCATTAGGCTTCCGTTCCTTTTTGCGTTTTCGCATATCTCAATTCTTTAAATATTTGAATTCTTTGCCGAAAAAATATTTTGTTTAAAAAAAAATTAAAACATGGTGAGTCTATTGAGATTTCTGAACATTAGCGTCAACATAATCATTCAAAAAATTAGAGAAATAGCTTTATTACCTGTGATATAAATATCCTAAAAGAAATAATCTACCACTTTTTATATTTACGACAAAACTTGCTTTCTAGAAGAAATTCTAGAAAGTAATTCTGAAAATCACGAAACATTCCAGGGTTTCTTCGAATATATAAACAAGATGTCAATGAAATCAGATGTGGAATTGAGTATGTTTCTCTTATCAACTGCCAGTATTATCTGAAGCTTATGCCAGTATTATTTTGGAGAAATACTCATTATTGACATTTTTTTGGGATTATAACCTTTCATAATCAGAAACTAGCCAGATATATCCTCCGCATCCTAACACCTACATCTGGAAACAGACAGTTTCATAAGAAGTACCCCTCATTTTATAATGAAACCAGAAAGATTACAAATTCAACTCTTAGTAAGTTTCGATGTTGCAAGATTTTTACAAATAAAACTTTAGAAATTGTGAAAACCAAGTTAGAAAATGACACATCATCGAAAGATAGAACAATAATGGATGTAAAAACAATAATGGAACTCCTGAAATCATGTAAAGAAAAAACCTATTTCCAATTCAAAGATTCAACTCATTTTAGCCACCAATGACATTAACTTACATGTTGAGGAAATAGGATTCTTATGTAGAACTATTATTTACGTAGTTACGCTGGTTAACGTAAAAAATGTTACAACTCTCCTCGGCCTCCCCTATAATCCCAAAAAAGTGTCAAGAATGCCAGTATTATTTTATTCCTTAAGTTCTTTCATTTAACGAGTAGGTATAGTGTTAGTCGTATAGTGTTGCTACGATTTTTGTTTGTATTTTTGTATAGACTTTTTCGCAAAAATTACGGGGCAACATTTCGTGAAGAATTCAAACATTTACAATAAAGATTTTTTAGACTAAAATTACAGAATTTTCCAAATCATCGAAGTTTTTCCTCACCTAGTGGTGATATGTTCGTCTGTATCTATATGAACTGATATTTTTTTCCTTGGTGCTGTTTTTCAGTAATGAACCAGATAATTGTCAGTTCCCAAAATGTTTCATCACTGGACGGTCCGAAATATATATTTTGGAGTATCATGCATTGTAACGAACTTCCAAAGAGCTCTAATTTCATTCTCTTTCATATTGGCTCTACCATATAAAAATGAATCGGTTACGTTATAATAGTTATAAACAATGTCATTCAAATTTCTTTGAGATATAACCAGAAATTCAATATCTGTATGAACCAGGTTCAATTTTTGCGTTAAAGTGCCTGTTATATGAATATCATCTATCCAAAAGTAAGGTGTTTTCTGTGCTTCTTTATAAAGTGCAGCAATCACATCCGGAGAATAAAGCAAAGTCCAACCAGGACAATAGGTGGGGTAAATCCTATCAGGATATTCTGCGAATGACACTCTCCACTTGGACCTGTACGTTCTCAATACTTTGGAATTCTTCCTAGGTGTACAAAACAGAACTTTATCGGCACCATATGGGGACAAATCGTAGGTGAGAAATGTCTTCATAGTTGGCATATTAACGAATACGTCATCGTCAGTCTTCAATATATATTTGGCTCGCGGGCAATGATAAATAGAATATTTAAGAGCCATCACGTGTTTATATGTAATATTTCTATAAGTATCTAAGAATGTGCCTTGTAGGAAATCATTATACAATCTATTTTCATCTTCTAAAGTCTTTTGGAGATCACTTGAGTTAACGCTACCTATGAGAAAGAGTACTTTCACATTCTCATCCTTCTGACCCCAAGTTTCTCTAATTGTTTTTCTTTTGGCAAAATTGTTCGGCGAAGAATGGACTAGAACCAAAAGTAATAACGGAAAAGATTCGTTGCATATTGAATTGAATATGGTAAAGTTGAAATTTAAGTCTATCAGTTGATTATAATCCTTTTCTGGTAGCTGTAGGGCGTGATTGGGATAACCACTCCAATTTTGAGTATGTAATGTGTAGGCTGAAGAACTCGTTGGCGGATAGCTTGGAGTAACACCAGGAGGGAATGCTAAATGCCATATTCCGAGAAGGGTGATGAATGTAAACAAGAGTAGTCCGAGATTTGGCCAAAGTTTTCTCTGAAACATCTTCAAGGATCATCCTGAAACAAAAAAGATACGGGAGAATTAGTCATACAAAATTTCAACTGATTTAGTGCAACTATAGTGTATATGAACTGAATTAACAACGTCACTATTGATTGTTTCATCGGGAGTCGTTATGTTGTGATATTGGCAACACTGTGAAGTAGTGAAAACGTATGTTCGATCGCTCTGTGAAATAATAGTTATTATTTTATTTATTAATATTGTCCTTTTATTAATATTGTCCATTTTAACACGGAGTTTCATTTAGAAACAGATTATGGACAATAAAACAGTACTTTTCATTACGAATCGAATTTTCGGCCTATAGAAACAGGAACTTGGGGATTTCTATTGTTTCATTTAATCACAACGCGTCAAAAGTACCTATAAGTAAGTCGAACAGTGAAGAATTATCTTGTACACCACCAGAAATCATTGTTCTTATTTTATTATTTATTGGTGGTAGAAAAAATAGTGTATGCAACGATCATGTAATGGCTATCAATACAGTCGCACACGTGCTCATGAATTGATAGCTTTCATTACATGATCGTTGCATAATATACTATTTACTATGGCGGAGGAGTTTGAAAAAAGGATATATAGGTATAGGATTGCATGGTATTGTCAAAAACGTATCGAACAGTAAAGTAAATCAATGGGTATAATTTTCATGTGGATCACAATATTGTTATTCTGCAAAACCCGAATTAGTGTCAAACATAAACAAGAGTTTTTAAAAGTGACGACTGATGGTTTGATCGAGGAGTCAGGCAGACAGACAGACAGTTTTATTGATCATAAAATCACCAATTTACATCGGATTGACAAGTCATAAAAATTAAATTAAAAATACCATTGAAAAGTAACATTGCAACAGTAATAATATGTAATATATAATATATAATGCATGACATAGGAGTGTAAGTTAGCGTGACATTACAAATAAATAGTAAATGTTTAAAATACCTGAATTTTCACAGGATACAAAAGAATTTGTCAGCTCGTCTCATTCATATTGCAAGAGAGGAAAACTCCTGAATATTATAAAATGTATTCGTGATCAAAAACGACTTAAGACTGTTTTTGAATCTGGCCAGGCTTGTTATATTTTTCAAATTGTTTGGTAAAATGTTGAAGTACTGCATACCAGCGTAGTCTGGTGATTTTTTATAACTTGAGTATCTCACCTTTTGCAATCTGAATTGATTTTTTTGTTTTGTTTGGTAGTCATGGATATCGCTTTTAAGTTCAAGGTTATTTTTATTCTTGTAAATATATGTTAATAGTTTATTTAAATAAATACCAGTGAAAGTTAATAATTGCTTTGTTCTGAACACCTCTCGACAGGACTCACGATAGTCTAGTCCGAACATAGAACGGATTATTCTTTTTTGTGCCAAAAAAACTCTGTTACTGGAAGTAGCTAGCCCATAGACTAAGATGTTGTAGCTAATGGCCGAGTAGACGAGGGCATAATAGACAGCGGTAAACCCATCTTCGTTCAGGCAGCTTTTCAGGTTGTTTATGGCAAAGTAATGTTTATTTAGTTTAGAGCAAATGCTGTTACTGCATTCGTCCCAGCTGAGAGTTTCATCTAGGACCGTGCCCAAGAAATTGCATTTGGTACTGAATAGCAAACTGTGTTATCTAAATATGATATTTTGGGTGATTATGGGATCTACAGAGGGTCTGTGAAATCTGAGTAGTGTTGTCTTTGAGTGGTTAATCATCAGGCGATTTTTGTGACACCATTCATCAAACTCGTGGAGGACCTTTTTTGGTTCAGATATCACTTCATCTTCGTCTATACTAGACACGATTACAGATGTGTCGTCTGCATACATGAAGACTTCACCGTAACTTATGTGGTCAGGTAAGTCATTGATGAACAATAGAAAAATCAGGGGACCGAGCACACTTCCTTGAGGTATTCCCGAATTAACCAGGTAATCGTCTGATATTTCATTATTCACCTTTACAATGAGTTTTCGCCCTTCTAAGAATGAATGGATCCAATCAAGTATATTGCCTCGCAATCCTATTGCTGATAATTTTGACAAAATAAAATCAAAATTGAGGCTGTCGAAGGCACGCGAGAGGTCAAAAAACAGTCCAAAAATAAATTCTTTTTTATCCATCTTGTCATTAATAAGTTGTACAAAAGATGTTGTTGCCGTTTCGGTTTAGTAGTTTACTCTGAATCCGTGCTGATTTTGGTTCAGTATATTGTATTTTATAGAAAAACTATTGATTCTTTTGCAGATACCCTTCTCTATAGCTTTTGAAAATATACTGAGTAAGACGATGGGTCTGTAGTTGAGCATTGAGAGCCGATCGTCTTTCTTATGTATAGGTGAAACTACAGACAGTTTCAGTCTAGAAGGAAACTGACCTAATTCGAGTGAGATGTTTAGTATCTCCGCCAACAAGGGTGCGATAACAGCGGAGCACTTTTTCATAAGGGCTACCGGCACCTCATTTATGCCCGTTGATTTTTTTATTTTTCATTGCGGCTATAATCTCTTCTATTTCGGTTGACGAGAATGGTTGAAAAAAAATGAGTTGATTACCAGGCGCTTGGAAGTTGTACACGTCTCAGATAAGTTGTTTCCAAAATGAGATTGTAACTGATCATTAACAATTTCAACAAAAAATCTGCCAAAAATGTTTGCAACTTCAATGCTGTCAGTTATTAATTGATCCTGATGTTTCAGTGAAATGTCGGTTTGTTGTTTTTTCCTGTTCAGTCTTGAGTTTACTATTGACCAGATTGTTTTACTTCTATTATTGTAAGAGTTTATCAGACATGCGAAGTAGTGTTGTTTTGCACTGACAATATTTTGATTATAATTTCTTTTGGCAGTTCTTTACTCAATCTGTAGTTCATCGCTTGTTGGATGTGTCTTGCGCAAGTTGCTTGGTGCTTTAAATTTTCTGATTGGTCTTTATTTCATTATTATACCAGGCATTATTGTGTTTTGTGGCTGGGGGTTTTTCTAAAAGTTTTGGGAAAGATGCATTGAAAGCAAAGGTGAAATGATTTTTTTTTTTTTTTAGTAGTAGTAGTAGTATTTTATTAATCACCAAATTACATGAATTTATAAAAGCATACAATAGAAAAAATGGGCGATTAATATAGGTAGAAGGAAAGGTTTGTCAAACCGAGTATTATTACTGAATTTATATCAGCGGAAACATAGGTATTGATGATTCACTTAAGTTTTTGGAAAACTTGTCTGTGAAACATCAATATCGTAATTCTTTCCTTTGAAGATGGTCAAGATATAATGTATTTTGAGATACTCGGGCAAACATTATAATGCTTATATTTCTAAGTAGTATTAACAATATCAATAGTAGTGAATAATATTCTTAGTATACTACAAAAAAAGACACAAATATAAAATATAAAAGTATAAAATCTCTAAACGTGTAGATAAGTAAAAATGTAAAACATAAAAATTTGAATGTGTAAACGTATAAAAATATTAAATGTTACAATATAAAATACAAAATACAAACTCGTGTTAAATTAAAAGTATTAATGTGCTAGGTGGGGATGTAAAAATAATGTGAAAATTAAGAGATTAATTCAGTAAAATTTGTTCATAGTAATGTTATATTTTCATTTTTGAGCCATTTGATCACTGAAATCTTGAATAACTTAAACACATATTCCGTTTTTATATGATCTGGAGCAAGATTGAATAATTTGGGTCCAATGTGTGTACCCTTAAGCTTGAAGCAGTTTTTGAAGATTAAGCTTTTTCGAAAATTGTTAGTCAGTTCAATTTTCACTGGACAATTTTGTCCTTTTCCTATTGTGTATAGGTCGCAAATTTCACTTTGGTTTATCTCGACGTCGACTAGTTGTTTTATTTCACTGATAATGAATTCAGGCGTTATCTCCTCACTTGGCTTATTCAATCCGAAAACCATAAGATTCTTCTTTTTACTCTCTCTTTCAAGATATTCTATTTTTCCCTTCAAACTTTCGTTTTCCTGTTTTAGTTTGTTGATTTTCTGTTTCTCCTCCTCTATTTTCAACAAGAGTCTTGTTTCACTTGCTTCAATTAAATATTTCAGTTCATTTCTGGACTTGATAATTTCATCAAAGATATCATTATTTGTTACTAGAAGTTCACTTTCTTTCATTTTGCAAAGAAATCGAAGTCGAAGTGTATGGTTCCCTTTATGAATCCAACAAAAAAAGTTCCGATAAGGATTGCCGATGGGATTTTGTTTGGTTAATTTCAACACAAATATTGTTTTATTTATATCGTTTTTGCTTTGATCTGAGTGCAGGCTGTGTTTTCTTTTTTTAGATAAACTACTTGTAAGCACTAAACTGAACGATATTTATTGTTTTTGAAATTTGTTATTACCTTATTTGGTTTAAATATCATGTCCAAAGTGGAGCTACTCACAATAATGTTTACACACACGAATGATGATCCCAGAATAATTCAAAGTTTTGATCAATGTGTGGAGATAATTCAAAGTTTTGATCAATGTGTGGAGATTTGAAATCGGATGGGGTAAAATTTTTCAGGAGGTGTTTGAACTGATTTATGTTAAGATCCGTGAATCTCCTACGGAGGTTATTTGGAGTTTTGAGTTTCTGGATCCTGGAATCATCTGGCAGTTGAACAACTTGGGCATGATGGTCGGAAATACATGGATCGAATATTTCGAATGTGATTGATTTCGACATATTAGTTATAATATAGTCTATTGCAGTAGCACTTTTATTTTCCCCTTTAATTGTTGCAATACGTGTGGGTTGCATTATCAGTGATTCGAAGTCATGACTTTCTAGTATGTCACATATAATTTTTTTTGATACACTGTTTTCCAGGAAGTTAATATTTATTTATGGAGGCATTTTTTATCTGAGATAACTCTTTACAAGTGTTGGAGTGCTTACTATGCGAAAATATAACCACACCTCCATGGCACTTTTTGCTTCGACAAAAATTAGCTACTATATCAAAGCTGCTAATCCTAATATTTTTTATATTCTCAGAAGTTAGCCAGTGTTCAGACAAGAGTAAAAAATCGGGTTTATGTTCAGCCAGAAACGCATCAAGTATATTGAGTTTGTTGGTTATACTTTGAATATTCAAATGGATGATTTTTTTAGAGTTATTAATAGTTGGACAAACCTGGCCAGAGTCCGTAGTAATTAAACTTCTTCGTTCGTCTGCCTGGAGGCTTCCCGTAAAAAAGTTGCACTATTCGGAAACTGGTACCTATTAACCATTGCTCCAGCAGGCCAGATTTGAGGATTATATACATCTTTGATGTGGTTAATAGGAAATTTCACTAACATGGAGCATGTCTTTTCGTTTTTATGATGTTGTTCGCAGGTGAAAGGAATTTCTGGTGCTGTTTCTGCCAGAGCCTTGGACAGGTCCTCGGGTGTGGTGTCAGGTGACAATCGATAGACATGGAGAAATCCTAACTTAGTTATAGTCTTCACAGTTGATACAGTTTTGCTAACACCTACGATAGGCTTTCGGTGGTGCCGCCTTGTATAATTGGTTTGTTGTTGTGGATTTCCCACTGCTTCCATCGCCTTTTTTGTGGCCTGATCCACTTCGCCCAATTCGAACATGTGTCGATTATTTTTTGCGTGGTCGTCTGCTTTTTTCCTAGAACTGTTTTTATATGTCACTAAATTCCAGTCTAGGGTATTGCTGGTTTCATGGTTTTTATTTGCAGGTAGCATTTCATGTTGGACATATTTTGTGCATATTAAGGAGTCTTTGGCAGGTATTGATGGTGTGGAAATTTTTTGTTTTGATGCTACTGTTGGTGTTTTATGTGCGTCTTGGTTTATGAGGCTTATTATGCATTCCAGGTCAGCTGTTCTATTCTTCAAAAGTCCAATTTTTTCTTGTAGATGAACTTTTTCCATCATCATGTTATCTAATTGGAAATACCTTCTGAGGCAAATCTGTTTATCACATCCCAGGTCATCACATCCATGTTTGGGTAGATTGGCCTCACTTTTGTCAATGATTGGATAGTTAATCGCAGTGGTATTTGAACGATTTTTGAAAAAACCACACAAAACATCACTAGTTACACTTTCTGATAATTTGTTATTTATAATAATCTCAATTAGTTCCGCTTTTCTCAATTTGTCGAGCTCACGACTAACTGATACGTCTACTCCGGCCGCCATCTCGATGTTGGGTGTTTGCCGTGCCCATGGGGGGAGTTAGAAAGTTAAGAAGCCCTGTTTTCAATTGAACATTAGGGTTTTTTGGAATTATTCTCGATTTATTTTTGTAAGTAACATTTTGGTTCTATTCATTTAAAATGTATAACCACTGGAAGAGATTTATTACATTATTTTATTCATTGAAACAAAGATTCATTTTAATGAACTTTTTCTATATTTTTCGCAAAGTATTTTCAATCAATAAAGGATTGATGAACCCCAATTCACGACGAGTGGTGGAGGTGCCGTGTTTTTTTTTGTGTGGATCCATTCTTCATAATGGGTCAATTTCAACTTTGGTATCTATCTAAAAGTATATTGAGAGAAAAAACATATTCAGTCGATAATAATTTCACTTCAAAATGAGAATCGAACTTGACCTAGATTCCGGTACAGCTAGGTAGAATTTGCTGATCCATATGTTTTGTTGTTAATGAATCTCTTCTACGTAAGTGCAACAATAGCAGTTTGAACAATAACTTTGACGAAGGTACGCTATATGGTAAGATAAACACATTTTTTTAAATGGAAATAAAGTAAACGCTATTGGTGCAAAGATTGTTCTAACGATTTAATTTCAGGAAAATATTATTCTGTGTATGTGTTTTTCGTATTGTTGTTTTTTTTTATAAAATTTGGATAAGTTGTTTTTCGATTGGGAATATGATTTTTGATGGAGCGAATTTCAAGATCATTTTTTAGGTCTTGGAGAGTTATTTTGTTACAGGATTTTGATGTTTACAGGAGATTTGGGAGATTTACACTTGGAGGTTTTGGGGATAAATGGTTGATTCTTTATTTTGGATTGAGAAAGGATTATTTTGGGAAAACCTTGTAGCCAGGAGGAAGGTTGTTTTTGAAATTTTTGTGGAGAAAAATTTAGATATTGGAGAAATTCTAGACCCAAATGGAAAATATTTTTATGAGTGGTTAGGAAGGGTAGTTGTGAGGAATAGGGACCGTATTGAGTAAAAAGTTGGCCCACAATTAGCCCGTGTTAAAAAATTTGGCGGTTGGAAGAAGCTGTTGTGGATTTTGCGTTTTGTTCTAGCCCTGATTGAGTAGTAGGGGCCGTTTGAAGAAATTGGGAGCTTCTGATGAATAGTTTTTGCTGCTGGTAGAAGCAGTTACTGATTTTAGGCCCTTATTGATGGTAAATTTTGAGAGATGCGGAGAAAGGCAGTATGGAGTAGCAGGGAATTGGTGCCCTCTGAGAAAACTTTTGTTGTTGTAGCCTGCTAGAAGGAAGCAGCTGAGCAGCTGAGCAGCTGTATTATTTTAGGGCTGCTGGATGTGAGCAGTCGATAAAAGTATTTGTCTGCTTGTGAGACAGATGATTTTTGAGTAATAGAGAGCAGAAAGCTTCAAAAAATAATAAATGCGATTGTATACAGAAAAAAAATATATTTGCTGATTGCAATTCAATGTTTGTCGGGCTGTGTGCCCGTAAAGTAATTATTTGACGACAACTATGAGTTTTGTTATAGCGATATTAGTCTGCAGGCAGAGTAAATTGCCTTTTTGTAGCTGCGGTTGTCGCCGAAAAAGGGTGGGCCCGGGGAGATGTTCTGCTGAAGGAGGCAGGACAATTATGAGGATTGAAGAAGATGTTGTTTTAGTAGATCAAGGTAGGACCACTTCGGAGATTTCTTTTAGGATTAGGTGGCTCTATAGGAAATGGGCATACAGTGCTTCTCAAAAGTCCCCTCCCCCCCTCTTATTTTTGGAACGATTATACATAAACAAGTGAAATTTGGAAACTGAATAATAAAGGTTGTAAACTTCCCTACTAGTGATTATAGATGACGAAATCGTCAAAGATGACGTCACAAGGCCATTGTGACCAATAATTTTAAATGGAACCCTACGGCAAGCGACACCTCTTTTAAAAGGTATCGAAAAAACCTATTCAATGATACTAATTTTGTTTGTGTTTATGGCAGTTTTAATGGCTCATTAGTAAACATTAAAATTTGAATTCCATTCAGTATGATATTAATTACAGATATAAGAATCAGTATCTACTTAAAGAAATTGCTCGAAGTGACCTCCATTTACTTCCTGACAGTGAAATATCCTATTTTCAAACTCTTCTCGTACTTTTGCAAATGTGTCTGCGGAAACAGTCTCACATTCTGCAAACATTACGTTGTTTTGAAACGTCAATATTGTCAGGTTCAGTGGCGTAAACCTTCGATTTAAGGTACCCCCACAGAAAAAAATCCAAAGGTGTGAGGTCCGGTGATCGAGCTGGCCATTCCGTTGAACCTCGTCGTCCAATCCATCTACCACGATACTCCTCATCCAAATACCGTCTTACTGCACCGTGATAGTATGGAGGAGCACCATCCTGTTGGAATGTTATTTCTAAATTGCCGAATTAATCTGGATTATCTTCCAAAATTTCAAGGATTAACGGTTCTATTGCGTTTTGCAACAGCTCCAGATAAACCTCACCAGTTAAATTAGTATTTAAAAAAAGAGGCCCAACGATGTGGTTTCCCAGGATACCTGCCCAAACATTCACCTTCTGGGGAAATTGGGTATGTGTTTCACGAAACAGGTGAGGATTTGCGTCACTCCAATACCTCACATTCTGTGTATTTACATTTCCATTTAGATAGAAAGTACTTTCGTCACTAAAACAAATTGTTTTGACATAGTTTGGCTGTTGGTTAATTTTAGTTTCCATATTTTCACAAAATTCTAGTCTTCGGTCTGGGTCGTCGTCTGAGAGTTGATGAACCATTTTTAATTTGTATGGATGAAATTTGGTTTTTTTTTCACTTCGACTGACTTCACAGGTAGATGCAACGTGAGTTGTTAAAGAAGTAGGATTAACTATTACTTCTGCCAGTATATAAATTTTTTTCTCATCAGAAATGTGTGGTCTGCCAGATCGTTTCGCATCATTAATACTACCCGTTGTTTCAAACTTACGAAGAAACTCCGTTAAATAAGTCCTCGAAACGGGGCGATCGGGAAACCTCTCATTAAAAATGCGTTCTGCTGCATGAATATTTTGTCCAGTTTCACCAAGAATTAGGATCGCTGCTACTTTATCACCTAAAGCACGTACCATTTCGCTTTTGAAGCACTTAAACGTTCGGCTCACAACAGTTTAACAAATTATTAAAATGTACAAAAATATTAAAAGTACCAAAAGCTGCTAAAACAGTTAAACGTTCGATCAACAATACACAAATTATTAAATGTACAAAACTTGGACAATTACAAAACGTCGAATTAGGAGACTAACAAAAACGTCAGCTTATTTGACAACTATCCAGAGGCGGAGCTTGAATTTGGAATTTTAGTATTAACTGATTTAATTCATCACAGCTTTGCGTTTTTCAAAAGCGAGTTGCCAAAACTGCCATAAACACAAACAAAATTAGTATCATTGCATAGGTTTTTTCGATACCTTTTAAAAGAGGTGTCGCTTGCCGTAGGGTTCCATTTAAAATTATTGGTCTCAATGGCCTTGTGACGTCATCTTTGACGATTTCGTCATCTATCATCACTAGTAGGGTAGTTTACAACCTTTAATATTCAGTTTCCAAATTTCACTTGTTTATGTATAATCGTTCCAAAAATAAGAGGGGGGGAGGGGACTTTTGAGAAGCACTGTATAGTCGTCGAGGTAGGACCATTGGGAGAATACGGAGGTCAAGGTAGGGCCATAGTGGAGATTTTTTTTTTGCAGGGAGATATGAGGTTCATAAGGATATGGGCGCGGTCAGCGGATAGTGGAAGATGAAATGTTGATGTTCGAGGACGGTCTGAAGATATACCCTACAATGTGATTTCGTAGGACGGTAGTTCCTGCAGTGTGTTGGAGATTTTACTGTGTGATTTTTCTTTCGTACAGGCGATTTAGTCGCCTGTTATTTAGCAATTTTCTGTGCGTTTTTATGGCGCCTTTTAGATGTATTTTTTTGTGTTATTAGATACGTGTCTTATGCGTTTTTGGCTCGGTAGAAGAGGGCCGCTGAATATCTCTACCAGGGGGAAGAACACCAGATGGCGGAGTAAAAGTCCTGCGACTCGGGAGTCCTACCTATGTTATTGGAGAATAATTATTTGGATTAGGAATTGTATTAGATATATATGGAAGGATATATAGATATATATGGAAGAAAAAAGCTAAACTATTTTTTTGGTAGAAGTATTGGGGAAAAAGGTTAAGGTATTCACGCCCCCTCAGTCCAGTTACATATAGACTAAAGCTTGGACCGACAAAGAATGCGAAAACGGATGTGATTTACGTGAGCCGCATTTTGAAGTATAACGATCCCTGGTGTCTAGTTGTTGATAAAGGGTAATCAATTGATTTCCATTTCATGTTTTAGGTAGATGATAAGAAATGTGCACGAACAATACTTCCGTCATGATATTGCCAGTTGCATATTGACCATACACCAACGTACGTCTATATTTTAATGTGTCTGTGCTTGTTTTACGTTAATTTTATAGTTTGTAATGTGTATTTTGTGCCAATGTGTATTTTACCGACAGGAATTTATGTCGATCACCACATCGCAACAATTGTCTGAAGTTGAATTCATAATCAGGATTAACTTAATTTTAAAGCTTTGGAAAAGGAATAAACGATTCCGAAAAAATAGTTTTACTCCCTGGTCCCGATTTCCGTGAAATCCAACTAAATTTGAACTTGTGGGACGAAAAATCATTTTGATCATAAATATAGTAAATTCAGAATAACAGTTTTTAATACTCTGTGCCATCTGAACAAATTCGCAAAGGAGGGTAATGTGTTTATCATGTATCTATGTTTGTTCCTTTGTGGCGCTCTAGAGACCAAACGCGTGGGACGATTTTGATGATTTTTACGTCAATCGAATTGTCTTCATCTTGCGAGTGTCACTAAAGACATGACAGTAATTCAATATGGCGACAACCAGACGCCATATTGTGAACAAAATTCAATATGACAGTAGTAGTCAAGTCAAGTCAAAATATACTTTATTGTCAAAGAAAATAGATCTTGTTGACAAAGCATGAAATACACATATAATAGAACACATGTCAAAAAAACAAATATATAGGCATTACAAACATCAAAATTTCAGATTTCACAAACAAAAACACAAAAACTAAAAAAAACCTGATGGTTTGTTTAGGTGAACATTTAAAGTCTGGTAAGAATTACAGGTTATCTCTCGTTAGAATTTACAGGTTATCACAGTAGAATTCATAGATCGAATAATAGGCCTTTTCGATTAAAAGATCTTGGACTGATCTTCGGAATTTTTTTAATTCTGTAATATTTTTCAGAATAGTAGAAAGATGATTGTATACTTGATACTTTCATAAATCAGAGAATGCTTAGTCAAAGCGAATTTTGGAATAGGTAAATAAAGCATATGGTCCTGTCTGGTACTGCGACAATTGGATCCGGCAGAGTATATGCTAGTTTTATTTTTATGTATTAGGCATACTGTTTCCAATATGTATAAAAAGGTTACAGTTAGTATTTTGTGGCTGATAAATAGGGGCTTGCAGTGATCTCTCGATTTCGACTTTGTAATATATAATATAATATATATAATATATATAATGCTCGCTTCTGAAGAGCAAATATCATATTATGTAAATGTAAGTTACAATGTCCCCAGAAGGCTATTCCATAGCGAATATGAGATTCTATCAAAGCAAAGTAAGCCATTCTAGCTGTAGTATACCCTAGCTCATTTGATATCACTCTAAACTTTTTTACTCAAATGGGATACATGTTCTTTGAAGTTTAATTTATTATCTATGCAAATACCTAGGAATTTAGTGTACTGTTTGTTTTCTATGTAGTGGTTTTCCAATTCCGAATCGTCTAGTTTACATTTGAAAGTAACTAGTTTAGTTTTGTTCAGGTTGAAGCATAGAGAGTTAGCGTTACCTACACCAGGTTTGAAATTTTTAGACATCTATTTTCATCATATTTGATAGCTGATTTATTTATTTTTTGCTCTATATAATAGTGGTATCATCGGCAAATACAGTAAATCGTCCTGCGATATTAATGGTCATTAAGTCATTTAAAAATATTAAAAACAACATTGGTCCCAAAACAGACCCCTGAGGTACTCCATGTTTTATGTCACTGAGATCCGACTGTCCACTTGATGTTTTCACAACCTGGCAACGTCCTGTCAAATATGAACCGAACCAGTTCAAATTTGTTCCTCTTATCCCATAATGGCCGAGCTTCCGCAGCAGTGTTTTATGATCAACGCAATCGAAAGCTTTCGAGAAATCACAAAACACCGCTGCAACAGCCTTGCCATCATTTATGCTAGAGTATGCATTCTCCAGAAAAGAGAAAATAGCATCTGTGGTACTTTTCGAACTTTGAAATCCGAACTGAAGATTTGATAGAACATTGTTTATCGAGAAGGACATTTACCTTTTTTTTCACCAATCGTTCAATAATTTTTGAAAGGGTCGATAATAATGAAATGGGCCTGAAATTTGCGGGATCTTCCAGATCTCCGCCCTTATGTAGTGGAATAACCATAGCTATTTTCAGACAAGTCGGAAATATACCACTCCTGAATGATTTATTTATGCATTCAACCAGGACCTGTAAAGCATTTTGAGGTAGATTTTTGAATATTTGTACAGATATTCCATCCCTACCCGCCGAATTTTTATTTTTAATTTCATTGATTATCTGTTTAAGTTCGTACACATCCGTATCTGTTAGAGTGAAATTTTCAACAACATTTACGTTTTTGAGGTATTTCAAGGGGTCACAACTGGCTTTTATGTTCTCTCATTCATTGAGTTCTTTTGGAGATAGGTTAATTTTAATGGGATTGGCCTTATTTTTACCCCTAAGATCATTCACTATAGACCAGTTTTCTTTTGTTCAAATGGCGACAAACAGACACCATATTGTGACAAAATTCAATATGGTGACAACCAGACGCTATATTGTGAATAACTAATAAAGGTAAAATAAAAAATGAAATTAAAAAAATCAAAAACCCGACTGCGTAAAAAGTGAACTTAAAGAATGGAAACAAGATGACCAGAAAATATTGTTAGAAAATTATGTTTTAAGAGGTTAACTATCAAACTTAATACTATAAACAATCTCATGCAGTCGGAGGCAATAATATATCTTCATTGTTAAATTAAAGAAGATGCCTCCGACTGCGTGAGATTGTTTACAGCAGTTTAATAGTTAACCTCTTAAAATATAGTTTTCCGACAATATTTTCTGGTCATCTTGATTCCATCTTTTTGAAAGTTAACTTTTTACGCAGTCGGGTTTTTTTATTTACTTTTTTTATTATGTTGGTATTTTTATTCCCATTTGCCTCCAATTCTTCCTCTCTATTTGGTCACTCCGTTTTCGATATTTACAGTGTTTTTTTTTCTTTTCCCCGAACTTTGTCATAAACATAGTTGGTTAAAAAAAGGGATACAAAACCCTTAAAGGCAAACCTTCATGTTTTCAATTGTTTCTATTTGAACTCTTGACTATAAATAATAATAATTTTTAACCCATAATGTTTTCATCTCCATGTAAGTAACACATATTGTACTGCACTACCTACGGTTTTACTTCTTGCTCCTCTTTTATTGTAGAATTTTAAACTCCGCTGATGATGAACCTATAGAGGTTCGAAACATGTCTAATCGATGGTTTTTTACCTTTTCACCATCATTTAACTAATCGATTGCATATTAAATTGTGGAGACGACTTTGATTTTTTCTACTTCGTAAAATCATACCACTCCACTTCGAGATACAATGGACTTCTACCACAGGTTATAAACATAGTGTTTATATCAATAATGAATATGAATATTTTTGTTTAGTTCTGGTACGTGAAATCGCATGTGGTTCATGCATGACGGTGGTTTACAGTCAACCAATTCAAACTGAGGAAGAGTTGCGAAACCGCGTAATAGTTTCCTGTGAAGCTATAAGGAAAACCCAGGAATATTCAAAAGAGTACGCGAGTAAATCAGAAGGACGGCTGAAGCGTGCATACTTCCAGGAGGAGGACATTTTGAATAGTTATTTCAATTTTGTTATTTTTTGTCCAAAGTGTTTAAGAGTTTTTTAATTAAAAATTTATTTTATGAGTACTTATTACTAAATAATAATAAAATTGTAGAAATCTTGCCTAGATGCTTTGGTTACCACGAATTGTGAAATTGATACTAAGAGGAAAAATCGCACAAGGACAAGCAAATGTATGCATTTTATTTTCACAAGCTTTCAGTTTCGCCTGTCACGGTGTCTGTCTGCCTGTAATCAAATCTTGCAAGTTAAATTTGACCCACTTCTAGTTGCTCGATTGACGTGAAATTTGTCAGGTGTTCATAGTTCCCGTGACAAGGCATTATGGAATTTTTGTTGGAGAAAAAAACGCAATGGCGGCTCTACGATGGCGGACGAGATTTATGTTTATGGTCCGATTCGGCTCAAAATTGGTATGTGGGGGTTTTCGGGGTAGAAGATTATGAATTTTTTGTCAAAATTCATGAAATAAAAATGGCGGCGCTGAGATGACCGACGATCTTTGTGATTATGGTCCGATTCTATTCAAAATTATTATGGGGGGTTTCGTGGTCGGATTATGAATTTTTATTCAAAATTCACAAATTTAGATGGCGGACGAGTTATGTTTTTATGGTCCGATTCGATTAAAATTGGTATATGGGGGTTTCGGGGTCGAAGATTATGAATTTTTTGTCAACATTCATAAAATCAAAATGGCGGCTCCAAGATGGCGGACATCTCTGTGATTATGGTCCAATTCTATTCAAAATTGGTATGTGGAGGTTAGAATTATTGATTTTTTGTCAGAATTCATAAATTGATGGACTCCTCATTGGAGAACTAGATAGCTCTGACCTTACAGGAAAAAAGCCTCATAATGACGATGCATTAACAAAAATGCATAGATAGAGGCGTACTTACTAAAAAGCACAAAATAAAATAATTAATAAAAAAACTTTTTAAAGACAAGCTTCTAACCGAATGCGCTAAAAAGTAAAGAAAAATTGCTTTGGATGTGCGTCGTAGGTTATTCCGTGAGTTATAGATTCAATAGATTCAATAGATTTTAAAATTCGAACTGAAAACTTTGCGCGACAAGCTTTTGAATCTATAACTCGCGGAATAATCTACATCGCATATCAAAAGCAATTATTTTTTACTTTTTAGCGCATTTGAACAAAAGATTGTCATCAAAAAATTTTTTTTATCGATTATTCTATTTAAATCGAAAACCGTCTATTTTTTTAAAAAGATAGAGAATTATAAAAATAATATTTATTTTTTCAAAAACATTGTAATATTACTATTTTGATTGAAAATATTGCAGGGCATGTTACCACCACTGATAAAAATTTGAAAACTTCATCCTGTAAAAAGAATATGTTAAAGCGTAATTTGCATGTACCAAAATTGATTTAAAAAAATACAAAGCGGTTTTAGAGATACTGGGGAAAAACTGATTTTTTTGTTAAATTCCAACACCCTGTATCTCAAAAATAAAGCTCTTGCGGACCTATTTTCATATAGAGAATTTTTCGTGAAATCATACAAGAATTATCGCCCTTTAGGATCAGCATTCAATTACACCCTCTATACCAACAACTTCGATTTGGGAGGCCTCCAAGGAGTAGTCCCACCCTCCAGGAAACTTGAAAAAGTCGATTTTTCTATGAAGGAAAGAGAGTGATTTATGTATTAGAAGAATATACTGTTCAAGCGTGAACTGTACCAACAACATGGATTGGACAGGTGTCCAGTGGTGGTTCCACCCTCCTGAAAACTTTGAAGAGATTTTTTTGTGGAGGGACAAAAAGCCGCGTTCATATTTTGCCGAGTATGTTTAATGTATTAGTAGAGTACACTGTACAATAAAAATTATAAATAACTAATCAAAACATTTTTGAAGACTTTTATTTAAGCCGTGAACAAATGAGTATAACATAAGTTTGAGTCATCGCTGACAATGATTTAATTATTTTTTGTTGAATTATTTGGTTTTAAAAAGATTGTCAAGCGAAGTGTTCATAAAAGTAGGTACCAATTAATTTTATTGGACAGCGATTGGTTGTTACTTGTCGAAGTATTAATTTTATTACAATTCGCGCGACAAGCTTTTTGAAACCAAATAATTCAACAAAAAATAATTAAATCATTGTCAGCGATGACTTAAACGTATTTTATACAATTTAGTACACGGCTTAAATAAAAATTTGTATTAATATTTATATTAATTTAGAGGATGTCCAAAATAAGATACACAACTAAGTTCATTTGAATTAAGTTTTTTTTTAAATAGCAACCCCCAATTTTTATTACATTTCTTGATTCGCCACTGAATTGTATAACGCATCCGTGGGTTTCTCAGACTTACCTGCAATAGTTTTCGACTTATGTCCATTTATGTATAAAAAAGCATCGTGCATAGACCCACAGAAAAAATCATAACTTCTTTTGTTTAAAGTATTATAATCCTCGTCAAGGGTGGAACTTATGTTTCAATATTATTCTGTTCACACTACTTTGTGAGATATCCGTTTCCGCTGCTATTTCCCTAGTGCTTGAGTCAATACTTTCCTGTAGCATCAATAGAACTTGCAACTCAATTTCCTTTTTGGTATAAGACACACTACCAGTGAGTTCAAACCGGTCTCTTAACTTTTGGAATGAAGACACCCGTGAAGTTCTTCTTCCGTGTTATTTCTACACGCTTTATATTAGCTTCACTTGTATGTTTGTTTGTTTGTTTGTAGCCGACTCCTTTGGGCGCGATTTTGACCCACTTCTAGACGTCCGAATGATTTGAAATTTGACAGGTGTACATAATTCCGGTGACAATCTTTGTGTGAAAAAAAAACAAAATCGCGGCTCCAATATGGCGTACGAGTTTTGTGATTATGGTCCGATTCGCTTCAAAATTGGTATCTGAGGGTTTTCGTGGTCGGAGATTATGATTCTTTTGTCAAAATTGAAAAATTCAAGATGGCGGCTCCAATATGGCGTACGAGTTTTGTGATTATGGTTCGATTCGCTTCAAAATTGGTATCTGAGGGTTTTCGTGGTCGGAGATTATGATTCTTTTGTCAAAATTGAAAAATGCAAGATGGCGGCTCCAAAATGGTGGACGAGTTTTGTGATTATGGTCTGATTCTATTCAAAATCGGTATGTGGGGGTTTTTAGGGTCGAATATTATGATTCTTTTGTAAAAATTGAAAAATTCAAGATGGCGGTTCCAAAATGGCGGCCGAGTTTTGTGATTATAGTCTGATTCTATTCAAAATTGATATGTGGGGGTTTTTGGGGTCGGAGATTATGATTACCTAATTTAATAAGATCATTCAATTTTTTTATTTGCAAAAAAATAATAAAAATAATAGTTTAAAAAAAACTAAAAAACACGCTTTCATAAATAAACTACACTAAAAAGTAGGAAATAAATAATAGTTTTAAAAAACTAAAAAACACGCTTTTATAGAAAACCAGACTAAAAAAATAGAAAATAAGAAAAAAATTTATTTTATTTAAAAAAAAGCGTGGGGTGCATGGTATCAATAATTATATAGTAAATTACACACCTAGGGCAGTAAAGTAAGAAATGTCTCAGATCACAGTTTATTGTTGGCCGAGGCGATACCATGCACCCCACGCTTTTTTTTTGAATAAATTTTTTTTTCTTATTTTCTATTTTTTTAGTCTGGTTTTCTATAAAAGCGTGTTTTTTAGTTTTTTAAAACTATTACTTATTGATGGTAGATTCGGTTTGCTAATAAAGGATTTCTGTCAGCTTCGCCAATACAGTAGACCAAATTCACGAATTCTTCGCGAGTGAAATTCATTATTAACAATTAGACGTGTACAATTATTGAAAGTTCACGGATGAGTCAAATTTTAGGACAGCGGATTACTCGATCCTTTTTTTCCGAGAAAATCTCGCAAACCAGGAAACTACCACTGTGCCATCATACGAAAGACGGTTCGTAGTTATATCCTGTTATGTTTCCTACTCCCAACTGTCATTGCTAAATTTGTTGTAAACATTTAAAAGCATTTTTTTTATTTTTTATCGTTTTTAACTTGTAACTTGAAAACTTGAAAATGAGCCCTAGCACAACTCGATCGGAATATTAGTAACGGAAAAAAACCGGAAAAAATCTGCGTTTTTTTTTTAAATTCATAACACCACCATTTTTCAAGTTTTGAAGCAGGCTCTCCACGACATAGTAGTGACTGACATGAACTTAATGTGTGGAAAACTCAGGCACTGTTGGATAATTAGTTTTGGCATAGTTGCAACTTGATTTTTTTAATACACTTTATTGCAGCAGACCTGGATGCGTCATAGGTGGTCCAATTTCAATTTTTCTACAAGATTTTGATAGTTGAAGTATAGTACTACAAAATGACTATTCTCATTTTGCGTTGAAGAGCTGCGAAATAGAAGAGCAATACTTCCAAACATGACCAAAAACCGGCGAGTGCATGAAAGCAGCTCGGGAGTGGGGGTAGAGCAGCAGATTCATAACGGGCGCAGCCATAGACATATAATAATATGGACTGGTTGTGAGAAAGAGACCATTGATATCGGAACCTGTGAAAAAGGACAGAATGAGTTCAGGCAAAACATTGGTTTCCTATATTGTTTATATGTGTTTTCGAGTGGTGTTTTGCAAGTTTTTTATAAATTAATCCAGTGTTTCTGAACTTTTGACAAGTTATAAACATTCTTAAATACCTATGCCTTCTTCGTGTGCAGCCTACAATTGTGTAGTTAGATACAAAAAAGGGCTGGATGTGAAATTTCGTAGGTGAGAAAGCATGGAACGTAGGTAGTGATTTGTGGATTTTTCAAAGGTTTCCGAAGAATGAACTTATGAGAAAATTTTAATTCATTTTCTGTCACGCATAAACTGGTAACATTTTACGTGACTTCTCTTGTTTATATAACTTGGTTGTATTTTTGTGCCGCTATTTATATTGTAGCTGAATTAGCAGATTTAGGTATTATTAGTATCATAGGTGGGTGGTAGGATTTTGTTTGATTCGGGGGTAGAATTTGATGTTTTTTCCAGAGCAATTGCTTAAACTAATATTGGTTAATGATATTTATGAAAGTATAATGTAATTTATTTAATTCACTAAATTTTCCTTTTTTTTCGAGAACAAACGCAGAAATATATGTTTTTAAATTGAAAAATGTTTTCTTCGAACG
This sequence comes from Gonioctena quinquepunctata, assembly GCA_018342105.1. Taxonomy (NCBI): domain Eukaryota; kingdom Metazoa; phylum Arthropoda; class Insecta; order Coleoptera; family Chrysomelidae; genus Gonioctena; species Gonioctena quinquepunctata. The sequence continues at coordinate 192,176 of JAFIRS010000814.1, read as the reverse complement.
TTATAAATATACATGGATTTTTTACTCCGTTGGAGTAACGGCATACTTTTACTCCGCCGGAGTAAAGATATACTTTCACAGCGTCAGGCTGAAATGAGACAGACTTCCTTACGGATTGTCCATCGATCTCCGTCACGCTCGATAGAAAAAATATAATTTTCATTTCCAGTAAGACGTACTATTTTCCTCAGTATTTCCCGAAAATAATTGGGTCATTTTTTCTGCAGACACGAAATTTTAAAGATTACATAAACGTTTTTTATATAGACATTATTGATAACAAATTTTGAAATCGCTAGAGTTCCCAAATCAGTTCAATTGCACTTCTAACTTCATGATATCGAATATAAATTCAGTTATCAAATTTTTTTTTCAGTCCTGAACTTTCTGAAAACTTTGGAAGAGAAATAAAAAACATTTTTATTTAGATGGAGGCTGAATGGAATTCTTTTGTTTGTGAAAGATATCATGAAAATATGTCGCATAAAGTTCCTCACTGTGATTCCTTAAACTTTTTCAAAACTCATCTCATTCAAAGTAGTCAATATTTTTCTTGAAAAAAACAAAAAATAGGTTTTTCCAATGTAATGGCATAGCCAATTTGTATCTTTTGCCATGACATATTTCTATCCTTCACAACATCTCTCTCTTTTATATAGTCTGCCAGGAACTGTGTGTTAAAGTCACGTGACGGCCAGTCCATCAGTTATGATGTCTATGGGCGCAGCACGCTTGTATTACTATATATACGCTTCCCCGCAACTGCTGCTCTACCCCCACTACTCAGCCGCTTTCATGCACTTGCCCATTTTCGATCATGTTTGCAAGTATTTTTCACCTGTTTTGCAGCATTTCAACGCAAAATGAGAATATATGTTTGGTAGTACTATACTTCTACTCTCGAAATATTTTTGAAGAATTGGAATCGGACCACCTATGACGCATCCAGGTCTGCTGCAATAAAGTGCATTGAAAAATTCAGATTGCAATTATGCCAAAACTAATGATCCGACAGCGCCTGAGTTTTTCACACATAAAGTACATATTAATCACTACTATGCCGGCCTGACGAGAGGGCGGGGAAACCGGGACAAATTCCAGGGGCCCGGATCTCGGACCGCTAAGTTGTGCAAAGTATAACCACAAAATATTACAAATTTATTCGATATACTTTGGACTTTTCAACACGCAACTGATGACAAAATTGAAGAAAAAGTCGGCAATCTACACAGAATATAAGATCTTCTTAACCCCCAATTAAAAGATGAAATCAGACATCTTTAAAATATTTATCCTTCAAATTTTGAAGATATGGAACTTACACCATTGAATTTGCTAAATAAAATATGCAAATTAAATCTAGACACTTTGTTTCCAAACATTGTAATTGCACTGAGACTGTTCTGCACGTTGCCTGTTACTGTTGCAGAGGGAGAAAGATCTTTCAGTCATTTATCTAGAATTACAAATGTTTTGAGGTCTACAATGACTCAACAGCGGCTATCTGACCTATATATCTATCAATAGAGTGGGAATTAGCCAAAAATTGTGATTTTTTCCGAAATTATCGATAACTTTGCACACCGAAAAGCCCGTAAAGCTCCATTATGCTGAGAATTACTTTTATGTCTTGAACTTTTGAACCGTAAGGTTTATTATTTATTTTGTTCATTGATATGTATGATTGTTATTAGTTATAGGATGAGAGTTCTGTTTTCTATCATTTTTTTACTTGTTTTTATTTTCAATATAATACATATTTATTTTCACTTTCAAGCATTTTCATTTAATGATCAGATCATCAAGCCTTTAATTTTTTTTTTAAATCAGGAGTAATATGGGTAAGTAATAGATTTACCATGATTATTTTAAACGGTCAATATTTAAGCCGGCCCGAAACATATAGCTATCCCGGGGCCGCACTAGCTCTCGGCGGCCCTGCTTCTATGTCGTGGAAAGTTTGCAGTACAACTTAAAAAGTGACGGAGTTATGAATTTTTTTTAAAAAGCTGATCGAGTTGTGCTAGAGCTCATTTTCTTTGCATTTAGATTCTGTACAATTCGAAATTGCTTTATTACTTTTCAAGTTACAAGTCAAAAATGATACAAAATTTTTAAAAATGCTTTTGAATGTTTATAACAAAAATAGCAATGTCTATTGGGAGTAGGAAAGATAACAGTATATAACTACGGACCGTCTTTCGTAAGATGGCACATTCGGTTTCCTGGTAGTATTTTTGTCACAGAATCAATAGAGTGCGTTATACTGACAATTCAGTGGCAAATCAAAAAAAGTACAAATATAGGGCTGCCATTTAAAAAAAAACATAACCCAGTTGTGTATCTTATTTTGGGACATCCTGTAAATATATAGAAATATGTCTCATTGTCGGACTTGTAGATAGCTTGGATAGAAAAAAGTTATGGAGCTTGCTCCTGGGCCAACCTGTATACAAAACACTCTCAGCGAAATAAAATGAAAGCGGCTATTTTTTTCCATCACAGGAAAAATCGTTTATTTTTTCAAGTTTCCAGGAAGATGGAAACACCCCTTGGACGCCTCCCAAATCGAAGTCCTTTGTAGAGTGTACACTTTCAATTGATTTGTTTGCAAATATGAACAGGGCGTTCATAAAATCAGATGTGGAATCATCTACGACTCAAAGATAAACTTCATTTTTATCGTGGATTTTTCAAATCACAGAAAATTAGTTCTATTCAATATGTAATTGAGAATGTTTCCCTTTTCTACACTTCCAATACATTAAACACTTTCTTTTGAATATGAACGCGGCTATTTTTTTCATTACAAACATTACAAAGATCAATTAGTGCAGGACAAAGTAAAATCATATATTCTTCTTCATCTAACAGCGCATTAACAATATGCAACATTTCCATTTCAAAATAAACGCAATAGGTCTAAAATCGAATTTTCAAAACATGTAAAACTGACCACACCAGTTTCTAGGCCAGTAGAGATAGACAGGATTTTCCCAAAATTTAATAATAATTACAAAAGTTTCAAAACTTCAGTAGAGAGGTAGAGAGGGCTGTCATATGATATGTAGTCTGATTTTGCAACCCTTTTTTCTGAACGGAAGATGTTGAAAATCAGGATTTAATAAATTTTCACATTATTAGCGCGGAAAAATTTGCAAAAGTTCTACAAACTTTCGAAGTTTTGAAAAATAGCAATTTACATCCTCTGATAAATTTGCAACCACTCATACAAAACGAAAATGTCTGTTTTATCAAAAAAAAATTGTTGTTTTTTAAAAAAACTCGAAAAAATTACTAAAATAATGTTCTTGACAAGAGTTTTAATTTGCAACCTCTTGCGTCAAACGGAAAATATATTGTTTTGTTAAATTGATGTTTTTTATTGAAATAAGTATCGGAATTATTTCAAAAGTTTCAATTAATGGTTGCAAGTGAAGATGACCTGACGTAGAATGTTTTCATTAATTTGCAACCTCGTCTGCAACACGAAAATGAGGGTAAAATAAAAAGAAAAATATTTCCGTACTTGTACTCTACCAAAAAAAGGAAACGTTTTGCGAATCGGGCAGACAACTCATTTAACCAATTGGTATAGTATTTCTAATTTCAATTGGACCGACATAAAAAGTTTCGAGAAGGAATTCTCCTCCACATGACAGAACATTTTTATGATTGTACCAGGAACGCTTTGGAAGTAAAAACACTGCTAGTATATAAATTTTCCATTCGCCGGGCAGTGCATATGAACACTCCTCGTAGTGCTCTTATTTTTATTGCTGTTCCAATTGGGATTAGAATAACTATAGCAGTATAATTTATTTGCAAACTATGTTACAATGCGGAACATTAGGAATTAAAAAAATATTTATTTTTGCAACACTTGTGTTATCTGAATAATAAAGATTTTTCTATTCCTAATAAATGCCATTCATTGTGTTACCAAGTTAACTATCGACCAAGAAGATCGTCAATGGTAGGTGAACTCATTCAATGTTGAAAGCTAACGCTTTCGGTATGAATTCAAAACATCATATTACAATTACGAATTTGCATAAAAAAATACTCTTGAGTACGTTTGATGGAGGATCGAGAATCTCTCGACAATTTTCATAATTTTCTTGATTCATTAAAAAATGTAGGAAATATTGAGATTTAAAAAACACTCGTACAGTTGTACATTAGTACGATTAACCTAGAACTCTGTCACGTCACAGTGTTCTGTTTACAGAGTAATGAATGCACAGCAGTTTAGTAACATGATTTATCACCAGAATAACAAGAAGACTGGCAATTGTATTCTTATGACAGACAACTATTTAATTAACCAAAAACAACGCACATTCATCTAATAGTCCTGGAGCTACAACTGAAATAGAATTGCCTACCAACATGTTTTTCCCTCTCCCAAAATTTTTATAAATCAAGAAAATGATTCTTACGTGTAGACGTAAGACGTAATAGAATTTTTCATGCGAAACCACAATTGGAGTAAGAAAGTCGAGTGGAAAGGTAAATTGTAATTCTATTCAGTTCAAGAAATATATACCTTTTTTTAGCAACGTTTCTGTTTGATGATGAAAATTATGTACTTGCGAGATATACAATCGATAACGTTTTGATATCCTTCCTTCCATAGAGCATCGATTATTCATTTTAAAATCTCGTCGATTGCTATGAAGTAATGTTGTGACAAGTGAAAATTTAAATGAAGAATGATTGCATGTCATTTCTAATGCGATAAAAAATTATGTCTTCCAATAGTCTTTTAGCAGAATTTATAAAATTTTGTATTCTTTCGATTGTTGTATTCGAAAATATTAGGATTAAATTTATTTCGCTGATTAGTCGAAAACAGTGATGGCTTCTGAGATCAATAATTTTTCAAATTTTTTAATGGTTATCTATGTAACCGTATTATACTTCGGATGCAATTTCATCAACCAGTACAAAATATAACAGATATACGCATGGATAATCAAGTATTCAACTGGACTACTGTAGATATGTCCGTCTAATATCCATCTTAAACCTATTTGCACAATGTTTGCATTTATGGCCAAGTTATAAAAAAAACTGTTCCATTGAACAATGATGGTTGCAAATCTCTTGCTTCACGTAAAATATCAGTCGTGATTTTAAGTGCAATTTGCATAACTTTTGCAATTATTTCAGAAGTTGTAAAAATGCAAAAAAAAATTGGTGGATAAATAGTTCCTTTTCCGTATGAGGTTGCAAAGTTACATATCCACTATTTCTTTATTTGCAACCACAATAAAAAACTTTTGTAATTATTTCAATGCTTGTGTGTATTGAAAATGGGAGCGTCGATAAAAAGTTTGATAAATAAATGATGCGTTTTTCAGAAATGCAAATGTTCGTGGATATTTTAAACTTTTTTCCGTTCACTTATCCAATTTGCAGAAATTTTTTTAACAAATTAAAATGAAAACTTAAAAAAATGACAAAAAACACGGTTTCGTAACTTTTACAAGGTTGCAAACTCAATGCATGTTGTAAAACACCATTACTATAGGTATGCCTAGTTTGCAGAATTTTTGCAATTTCCAGTGCAATAATAAAGCATGAAAACTTGTTTTGCAATTAAAACAATGTTCCGTTCATCCGTTCCGTTCATTGATGCACTAATATACCATTGAAGTTTGAAAACTTTTGGAATTAATGTTAATTGATTGTCTACATCTACTGGCCTATTCGATGCGTTTAGTCTTTTCTATTGGACGCTACCACTAAACGAAGTAGATGGACCGTGCCTTAACTTCCTTGAAACGATAAGTAAACATATATTTCAACTCAAACTACAACTCAAGGTCATTTGGTAATTATGATCGATCAACATTAAAACGTAAACAGAAAATAGAAAAACCTCAGAAAAACCGGAATTATACCATGAATGATGTAATCAGTAATATCAGTATGAGGGATTTCCCGACAAACGTATTATTTGAAAACATATTTCTATAAATCTAATTAAATTGATTACGGTCTTGTTGATTACAAATCCTTACACGTTTGTTATTCAAAGTTTAATTACTGCCAGCACGATCCTTTGTTTATTTCATAATTAATATATTTTTTCAGTTTTATGAAGAAATAGTTTATAGTTTATATTTATATATATATATATATATATATATATATATATATATATATATATATATATATATATATATTGCGTAGTTAAAAATGGCAACCTAAATTTTTTTATTGCTATTTCGGTTTCTACATAGAAAATAAAAGATACTTTATGTATATCTTCACTTCGAAAATATTGACGGTTTTCGAGATTTCTAGCATGACAAGTTTTTTTTTTCCAATATTCGTCACTCAGAGTATTTGAAATTATAAAGTTGTGCCAAGTCCAATTGAAATTTTTTTTTGGTGAAATATTCTACATTAGTAACTCTCTCAAACGATATATCTGAAATCGACCTGTGATATACAGGGTATGAAAAACAGCTTGCCACATATTGTAAATAAAAGTTTGCAGAATCTTCCTTATTTTAAATGGAACACCCTGTAAATTATCGATCCATAAGAAGCGCCAACAAAGGCTCTACAAATGTCATCAAGTATTCCTTATGGTTGAGTTCACTAGTTTTTCTTAAAACAGCAATTTTTTTCAAAAATGGCAGGTATTCATATTTCCTCGCTATAATCTCAATGAACGACTTTTTTCAAAGAAAAATCCATTTGACGACTGATAGAATATACAAAAAATATCTTGTTTCAATTATGTACATTATAAGGTGTCCTATAGTTTTTCTTAAACATTTTTTTTTTTTCGAAAAATGACAATTATTTCTAATTCATCGCCATAATATCAATGATTTTTTTACTGTGAAATCCATATTTGACGGCTGTGATCGAGATTATGTTATTCATTACCTGTTGTGAATTACACCACAAAATGTACGTTCTTGAATATTTACAATAATTTCAATAATCTCGAAATTTGTGCCATATTATTTCGGTCTAAAACAACATTTCAGCGAATAAAATATTTATTGGAAATCAAGTAGTCTGGCAAATGACACATCGAAGTATTTGCCTGCAAATAAGTATTGAAATCTTTAGTGAATCGTGAAGTTGAACTTTCAATATAATTTCATCAGAATGTTGTTTTCAAAAAGTGATTTGATTGATATGATTTTTATATTAGGTGAATCAGACAGGAATTGTTTATGGGCAAGTAGAATTTATTCTCAACGGTATCCAGATAGAGGGCATCCAGATGAAAAATATTTCCGAAAGGTCCTGACACGATTTGTTGAAACTGGAAGTATCAATTATTCTAAACATGAGCTGTTGAAGAAGATCCTTGTAGGAGTCAACGACAAATTGGTGAAATAGTGGATATAAGTGAGAGATCAGTGCAACGAATTTTGAAGAAACATCGCTTTCATCCATATCACGTTTAATTACATCGAAAACTACTGTATGTCGATTTTGAGAAAAGAGTGAGATTTTGCAATTGGGCTATGGGAAAAATTCGTCGGAACGAATATTTTTTCAATAACATTTTATGGTCGGATGAATCGATAAAAATGGATTTGTGAATCGACATAATTACCATTATTATTAGACAGAAAATCCCCACTTATTGAGACAGGTGGATTATCAACATAGGTGGTCGATAAATGTCTGGGGAGGCTTCATTGGAAAATATGTAATTGGTCCATACTTTTTTGAGGGACATCTGAATGGAACAATGTATCTCAATTCCTTACGAAATGATTTACCAGGTTTGTTAGGAGATATTCCTCTTGACCTTCGCAATAGAATTTGGTTACAACATGATGGCGCTCCTGCTCACTATTCGGCAGAAGTGAGAGATCATTTAAATAAGGTATTTCCCAATAAATGAATAGGACGGAATGGGCCTGTCAGGTGGCCCGCTAGATCACCAGATTTAACAAAACTGGATTTTTTCTTATGGGGATACATAAAAAATATGGTTTTGTCGAGCCACCAGCTGTCTTCCGCAGGGTAGAACAGTCTTTCAAACATAGACTTCAGCTCTGCATTCAGGAAAATGGAAGACATGTTGAACATATTTCATGAAAGTTTCATTATCAACCTTCATTAAACTTTCCGTTTTGTAGTTTGCCAGTTGACAATTTAAATATCTAGAACTTAAGCTCTGACTTTAATTCATGAATATACATTTTTTAAAATTCTGCATTTTTGAAAAAAATAATTTACCATTTAGAAAAATGAGGTACATACATTTATTTCATAAAAAAATTTATTCCTTTGTAATGTACATAATTGATAGGGATTGAAGATATCTTTCGTATTTTCTTATCAGTCGTCAAATGGATTTCGCTTTAAAAAAAGTCGTTCATTCAGATTATAGCGAAGAAATATGAATACTTTTCGAAAAAAAATGCTGTTTTAAGAAAAACTCGTAAACATAACCATAGCGAATACTTGATGACATTTGTAGAGCCATTGTTGGCGCTTCTTATGGATCGATAATATACAGTTCCATTTAAAATAAGGAAGATTCTGCAAATTTTTATTTACAATATGTGGCAAGCTGTTTTCCATACCCTGTATATCACAGGTCGATATCAGATATATCATTTGAGAGAGTTACCAATGTAGAATATTTGACCAAAAAACAATTTCAATTGGACTTGGCACAACTTTATAATTTCAAATATTCTGAGTGACGAATATTGGAAAAAAAAACCTGTCATGCTAGAAATCTCGAAAACCGTCAATGTTTTCGAAGTAAAGATATACATAAAGTATCTTTTATTTTCTATGTAGAAACCGAAAAAGCGATAAAAAATATAGGTTGCCATTTAAAAAAACACAATTGGGATCCGCCCAGAAAAAATTGAACACCCTGTGTGACCGACAATTTTTTTATTTCGTTGAGCTCGAGCAATAAATTAATATTATAGAAATATAGATTCCTATCTGTTTCCTAAATAGAGATATGGAACACCGCGCCACTGTTGCAGGACCCTGTATATTGACATACACATTTCTCTAGTTTCAAGTTGAAACTTTACAAGTAAACACTACACCAAAAAGTGAACGATCTCAGATTAACAAATTATTCATATTTTCAGGAGGTAATTTTAACCTCTCAGAACTCGAATTTTGGGGCGGCCATGAATTGGACGGAAGATTACTGGATCATTTTAATCCTACCCTCAAATTGGACGCCGAAAAAAAGATTAACGCTAGCTATCTAGCTCATTTTAACCCTACGTAGAAGACCTTATCACGAAGTGATTCGCGACATAATCAACCAAAAGAGAATAAAAAGTTAAATCGACAAATAATCAGTAACAGCGTGAAGGTAGGTAGGTAGGTAGGAAGGTAGCAGAAGATACAGCCGAAACACCTTCTAAAATAATACATTTACTGTTGAAAAAACATACTGAAGCAATGTATACACTGTCGGTTCGAGATGTTTCTTACATTCGCAACAATTTGTATAATAGTAGACGAAAACTTCAACCTTCGCTATTAAAAACCACAGATGATGTTATAAATATCCTAGGAAAAGTAAATATTTCGAAAATTGAAAGATTGTTATTTATGTGGTAGAGAAAAAACTTAGGGGACTTTCAGTTATAGCACACATTTTTTTAAATAAAATTCACCATCCGTACGCTTGAAAATTGACAACCAATTCCACTGGCATTGTGTTTACTTCCTGATAAACGTGAGTGCTTTACGGTCACTAAAAAAGGGCGAGAGTGTTGGCTTGATTTTAAAACCCAAAAAAGTAGTAGCGGATTCTGAAAAGGTAATTCATAATGAAGTGGAGGCAGAATGGCAATCGCAATTAATTGGTTGCCACAAATGCGTGTGGGTCTTTTCACTCTGGATTTAATGCTAATTTTTATTCTATCCACCCCAACATATTTGCGTGTATAGCCGTATGTGAAACAAAGTTCAACCAAAAAAGTAAACATTTGTCACCCAGCAGTACGTAAGCGTACATAATTTTTATGTAATATACGGCGCTATAATTTGAGGGAAATTTCAAGATTTCATTTTGTGGAATGTATGTAAATAAGTAGATTTAGAAATAAGTAATAAAATAATTTAAAAAAACGTGAAAATATAAAAATCTTGTTTAGGGACGAATATGTGCAGGTAAGAAATACTGGCGCCCAATTTGTGACACACCTAACTGGTATACGTGCCACAAAAACGATTAGCTAAATTCTTAGCGTCCACTTAATAGATTCACCTGGAATGTAACCCTAGTGCAAAATTATATTCTTCTACTACCGATACTTTTTGAGATATAACCTGTTTAGTGCAAAATTCAGACATGAGAAAAATGTATTCTCAAACAATAATAAAAATGGCTTGTTTTGCCGTGTTCCTTTATATGAACAGTTGTTTAGTTAAATATTGTTCAATTATTCAGGGAGTAGTTTTAACCCCTTGAGATCCAAATTTCGGATTAAAATTTCGGAAAATCCTTCTTCAGTACGTTCCCAACCATGGGATGAAACCCCCCTTGAGATAAAAATTATTGATGTATTCAGGGGATAGTTTAAACCCCTCTGGATTTAAATTCTGGCCAATCTGGGATGTCAAAAATGTCGAAAGTGCCAAATTCAGACATGAAAAATTTCTCCTAAGGCAAAAAAATTCAATAATAATGACGTGTTTTACTGCTTTTTCTTCAATTGACAATTTCATAGATTAAAATTATTCAAATATTCAAGGGGCTATATTAACCCCCTAACCCTGGAATTCAACCCTCATGAAAAATTATTGTTACTGATACTGGTTTTACCGGCCGGGATGCAAAATCAAAACATGTAAAAAATGAATTTTCAAGTGTTTTACCGTTTTTATCTTGAATCAACAGTTTTATTAAAAAATTCTCAAATATTCAGGTGGTGGTTTTAACCCCTTGGGATTCGAATTATAGAAAAACCTCCACTATTACGTACTTACTCCTGGAATGTAACCCCATATATCTTTATTCGATTTTTTTTTTAAATCTGATCAAAGAATATTTATGGATAAGATACGAATTGATAATGTAAAAAAAACTACTAGGAGAGAAAAAGATAATATTTTCAAAAACTCTAAAATACTTGATTTCTTTAAGTTGTTTGATTATATTTGAATTGAAAAGTACTTTTTCGATTTTGGGATTTTTTTTTCTGGATGATTTACAAATATTGATTAATGACTTGACCATTAGAATATTATCGGTAATAAAAAAAACAGATGTGAAAACTCAAACAAATATATGTCGTTTGATAAAGCTTTTTGAGCCTCACAACTTTTATTCGAAAAGTTTTTGTTTAAGATGTAGATACCCACAAACGCAAATCCCTGAAAATTACCATTGATGTTTAATTCGTCTTTATTATACTTCTTTCACAACCGCTAACAGTTGATAGTCAATAATATCTTTTTGTAAGTCCTCAATAAGCCAGACAAAAAAAATGTTTTACTTACAAAAACTTCGCAGTTCCCAAAAGTTGGACCAGTGTATTATTAATATGAACATGCCCAAACCTTATCATAAGTCTTTAAAATAGTAGCACCTAGATTACTTTGAAAGAAAACGTGAAAATGACTTCCACCTGACTGCTGTTAGAGAAGAAGTACTAATTATATTCTTGACACTTTTTTTGGGATTATAACCTTCCATAATCCCAAAAAAAAGTGTCGAAAATGAGTATTCCTCCACAAAAAACAAGCTTCAAACAATACTAATTACATCTATCTATAAAAATTACAGTAAAATTATACAAAGAACATATTACATAAATGTTAGGTTAGGTGTGTACATTTGTATGTTTTTAATTTTACTGGGACGAAGAAGTTGGGTTAATGTTCAGCCACTTATCATCAATTTTGTTTCTGATGATCATAATGATGATTTCGATAATACGGACTGTTCTCAAAGGTGACGCATATCATCAAACAGGATGTAGAACTAAGCAAAATGAGTGATTTTACAAAACATTAACGTATATTATTAATCAACATATCATTAATTGAAAATTTTATAATATTCAAGTACGGTCCTGGTAATTTGTGGCTAGTCTATTTCGATATCGTAGTTTGGAGAGGGAATCGCTTCAGTGTAAAGCCGGTGAACGGGACGCTTGTTAAAATTCTTGGTTATGTTCACATTAACGAAACCAGTGAATTAATTGCTTTCAAGATTTGAATACTGCCAGTCGCTTCTAAATCAAAACATTCTTTAAGAATACAAGGATTATAACTTCAAGATCGTCCTGCAAGAGTTGAATGTTTCCAGTAGCCTCTAACAATGACATACACACATGCAATGATAATTTTCATAATACACTTACTCTTTCGGCAGTACAAAATCTTTATACCGTACATTTTCATTGAATAAAGTAGAATAAAAGGCGTGTGAGATGATTTTTCTTATTTATACCGCTGATAGAGATTCATACCAGAACCGTAACAGGCCCAATTCCATCGTAGAGTTTTTTTAATGATCTATTTTGACGAGTTCTACATTCTGTTAAAAAGATTACTCACCTTTGAGAACACTCTGTTGTTATGATGATAACGATGACTTGTAATTTAAATAGATTGAAATCAAGTAACTATGTAGTTTTTTCACCGACGTTTCAAAAATACAATTACCAGTGACAGATATACAGTGCGTTCATAAAGTGTGGAAACGCTCCATTATCTTACGAGTTAATCATTTTCGGAGGTAAAGCTCGAACAGGTCGATTTTGTATTTTAGTTTCCCACCTTTTGAAAAAAAATTGTTCCCCCACCACCTTACAAGATATGACGTCATCTATATGTTTTTTAATTGAAAGGGTATATTTTTATATAAAAAATTGAAAGCTCATATTTTTCTGAGTTCAACCATACCACATACGTTATATGTAACACTTCAAATTACAGTATACTGAGTATAAAGGAAACCAGTGTTCATATTTCTCAACATTCATTTAATTATTTATTTTGCAATGAAAATACCATAATCAAGTAGTAAAAATAAACAAATAACTGAGCTGCTTGGGTTAGTTAACAATATCCAAGACGTCTGATGAATTCTCCGGTTACGTTTGACAACATCTCTGGTGTAATTGGTTGAATTTCAGTTCGAATTATTTCTTCAAGGTTTTCCAAATTGGTAGGTCGATTTATGTGCACTTTAATTTGAAGTAACCCCAGAGAAAAAAGTCCATGGGAGTTAAATATGAGGACCTAGCATGCCATTCAATCTGACCGCGTCGTCCATTACAGCGATTGGGAAAGGTTTCATTGAGAAAATCTCTAGCCACTCGAGCATAATGTGGACCTGCTCCATCATGATGGAACCAAATAGTAGAAACTATTCGACCAGGTTGATTAATGTCTGGAAATGTTACAGTTACATATGGAACTACATAAGTTTGTAACATTTCCAAACTATTTTCACCCGTCACAGTACCGTCAAAAAAATATGGTCCTACAAAGGTATTCTCCTAAGAATCCCATCCCACATAGTTACTTTTTGGGGATATTAGGTATAAGCTTCCATCGTCCAATTGGGATTTTCTGTGGCCCAATAACGACAATTTTGCGTATTCACGCTTTATACAAAAAGATGATTCGTCGAAAGATAGGACATTAAATTCAAAGCCATTATTTTGATTACACACTTCTTGCATAATTTCACAAAACTCCTTGCGTCTATCGAAGACGTCCTCATTAAGTTCATGTATGAGTTAACTTTATATGGATGTAATTTGGCTTTTCTTAGAATTTTCTGCACAGCACCACCACAGATCTCATTGTTGTCAGATAAAGTTGTAATTGAACAATGAGGATTTTCTTCAATAGGCCTTTTCATTTAGATGATTTTTCAAGGCGCATGCGCTCGTTTTGAGACCCAAAGTCTGATTGGCTATTGAAAAAGTGAATAGCCATTGGTTAGTTTTGAAATAACAATTTGAGATTGGCTTAGTTCAAAATTAGCGGTATTTTCACATTAGGTCAACAGTCAACTTCATGACAAATGCACCTGCATACATTGGCGTTCGTAACTTTCTTTGTAGGTTAAGTACTTATTACCTATTTTATACCGCCAAAAACCTTTCATTCGTAGATAAAATAATGTACACGAATATTTTCTAATGGTGAGTTTTCTTCTCCATGTAAATTCAAGTCAACTATCCATAGGAAAACTCGCATTTTTTTTATTTCCTTTAAAAAATAAAAATTTGCCGTCAATGCCGTTGGGTCTGACAGGTGAACAAAGTTAGTCATTTGTTATCTAAATGGCAAAGCCTATTCCAAGTATACATTCAATTGAGTGTCTTCCGCAACGGTAGGCCTGCCACTCTTAGGCTTATCCCTAATATTGCCAATCTCATTAAATTTATGTAATATTTCTCTGCTTACGGTTGATTTGCTAATTGGTTCTCGATCAGGATATTTTTCATTAAAGATGTCGCATACTTCTGCCATACTTCTATTCGCTGTTTTTCTGACAGCACCATCGTAATTTCAAAGAATTTTTTTTAGGGTAATATTTTTTAGAAAGGTATTATTAAAGACTTATAAATCGATACGCTACACAACAAATCAATGTAATACTGACATATGCAATGGTAACTAAGAACTTATTGTCTGGTTGCTAAGGGCTTTCAGATGTTTTCATAGCCTACTCAAGTTTGGCAATATACTCCTACTAACTTCTGAGTAATTCTCAGGTTTTCATTGCAAAATAAATAATGGAAAAAATGTTAAGAAATATGAACACTGGTTTCCTTTATACTCAGTATACTGTAACTTGACGTATGTGGTATGGTTGAAAAATATGGGCTTTGAGATCTTACCTGTTTTACATATAGCGAAAAACATAAATTAAAATTTCTTTAATCCGCAACGTTCAACAGGAAACACATGGAGACTAGGAAATGTGATACATTTTTTATGAAGTTCTACCGATTTCAATCCCCATTAAAAATGTACAATTTAGTATAGAAAAATCCTCAGATAATTCGAAATATTGCATAGATTGACAACGCTGCAAACTGCCATCTTGTGACGTCATTCTCTTTTTACCGTGAAAATACTATACGCTACTATGGTTTAAATTCAAGCGGGTTCAATTTTATCTAAACCGGAGAATCTAGATTGTTAAAACACAGAAATTATCAGATAATTAAACCTGGTTTATTCACAATTAACGATGTATCTTTACTTTAAAATAGTTCAAGAAATATCAAAGAATGGAACGGTGCTACGTACCTACTCTCTTTCAACATTTAACAAAACTAATTGTTTATCTTATCAGTGTGCCCTACCTGATATGCTCAAAGTGATATGAGTTGATACATTTCTAGGAATCTACATTGCAAACATTTAAACATTCAGCATTATGTCAAGGAGTTCGAGAAACAATTTGAAATTCTCCATTCCCTCAACAATTTAATGAAAAAAGTTATCTGTTTTAGAGTTATTTACGACGTTCGAGAGTTATTTGGCACTAGCTTGATATAAATTAACTCAATAGTGACAATACTGCATTCTTAGCTATGGCTACTGGCAAGTAATTGAAATAGTCAGATAGCAAACGGTGCACAATTTGAACATTTAATTTTCATATTTCAAAATAGTTCTTATTTTATTTTCATTTCACCCATACTCATAATCATCTTTTCACATTCCCTAATGAAAAATGGAGTTGCCATTTTTCCTATACGAATCATTCTGTATGTATTGATTGAATTTAAAAAATGCCCAAATGAAAATAAAATTCGACGGCTTCGAGCGTTCTTTCCAAAAATTATTCCCTTTAATTTTTTACGAATTTATCCTCTACTTTACGAGCGCAGTTAATTTAACGGACGCACTGTATTCAAATCCTATGTGTGATATATTTTTGAAATCAGCTTTCCATGGAGATTCCAAAAACTGAATAATATATGGGTGTTCCATTTGAAAAAATTGTCGCGGACATCATTAGTCAAACGTGGATCACCCTGTATATTTAATTTTTCCTTATAAATGTGGCAAATTGAGATTAAAAATCGACCGGTTTCAGGACATTCCTCAGAAATGAATAATTTAGATAGGAATGAATTTATTCAGTACTGTATCAGTTCCTCTATTAAATTTTCAAGAATTTTCACTTACTCCTTTATGCGTCTTACTTTTAATTTTATGCCGTGACTATATCCGTTTATTAGCTTCACCTGTATGTATGTATGAATGTATATGACGAAATTAATTAATTTTCACCCACTTCCAGACGTCCGAATCATTTTTTGCCCACGTATTAAGAACCGATGACAATACAATAATTTTATTGCTATGACCTGGTATTCTCACCGAAATCACCAAAAAAAGTTATAATTAACAAGATTTGGTGAATTCACTGGTAAAAATGCCTAATATACATTTCGAAGATTTGGTGAATTCACTGGTACGGTCTTAGTACTTTCACAAAAGATATAGGTTGAGGACGGGGAGCCATATCGATCCTCCCTACATTCTTCTTTCACCAAAAGTTAGTAACAAATATCATGTGGATGAATTAATCGATGAGTTTTCTCCCGTAGTTGGGAGTTTTGAAAACACGCTTTTCTGGTGATATGAAATAAAAAGGTAAACGTAGAATTATAGTTTAAAAAAACTAAAAAACCAAATTGAAGTCAAGTAAACATCATTATAAATCTATGGAATCTCGATTACAATTAGTCTCGAACAATTAAAATGTTGTGTATATACATAAAAATATGAAATAAAAAGTAATAATTTTTTTAAAGACAAGCTTTTATTTATACAAATGCATAACAAAGAATATATATTTTCATCATTTGATCTAGGTTATTCTGTGAGTAAAACAGATTCAAAATGTTGCCGCTAAGATTACCTATTTCGTATACGTGGCAAGCTTTTGAATCTGTTACTCACAGAATAACCTAGATCAAACAATGAAAGAAATTATTTGTTTCCTTTTTAATGCATTTGTATGAATAAAAGCTTGATAAACAAATAGTTCAGTAATCTCTAATTTATTTTTGAATTTTAACAAAAAAATATTAACCCCCTATCCCGAAAACCGCTAGATACCAATTTTGAATAGAATCGGGCCATAATCACAAAACTCGTCCGCCATTTTGGTGCCGCCATATTGAATTTCTGGATTTTGATAAAAAAATAATATCTCCGACCCCGAAATACCCCCGATACCAATTTTGAATAGAATCGGACCATAATCACACAAATTGTCCGCCATATTGGAGCCGCAATGTTTTTTTCTTAACAAATTTCATAATGCATTGTGAGGGGAATTATATACACCTGCCAAATTTCGAATCAATCGGACGATTAGAAATGGGTCAAATTTAACTTGCAAGATTTGATTACCGACACACAGATACCGTAAAACTAAATAAAAGCTTGTAAAAATCAAATTATGGTTTGAAGAAACTACAAAAAATCGTTTTTGTAGCAACATGAACTAAAAAGTTAAAAATAATAAGAATAAAGTCATTGACCAAAAATTAACTTTAATGTAAAAAAAAGTAAGTAGAGAGCACCTACTTACTTTTCTACTTTCACGAATAGCTAGCGATACTTTTTTTTTTCGACAAGCGCTTAAAGTAGCCTTTGGCGCGTTCAAATCTCAACGCAAAGTTGACGTTTTCCGAGTATTGACATTAATTGACAGCATTGCCGCTCTAGAGCAAAATAATCGAAAAAACGTTTGCATTTGTACTGTTGAGAATAAATAAGTATTCGTGGAAAATAAATGATAGGAATTATTTAACACACCTCGGATGGAAATGCGAAAAATGTACTTTGAATCTCCTTCCAGAAAAATCGAGGTAAAAATATGAATTACAATACAATAAGTTCATAACTTGGTGCCAATCGAAGAAGGTGAATAAGTATTCAGAAAACGTATAACTGGCTTATTTTGGAGAAAAATCGAAGACTCTGAAATCATCAACTCTTTGGTCTGTGTATTCGATGTTACGGACATGCTTGAATGTTAAAAACAATATAGACATCAACAAGTATTCCAAATCTGTCGCATTCCTCAAGAAATAATCTGTTTGATATAAAACAAAAAAATCCAAAACATTTACCACTGAAAATATACAAAAAAATTTACAAGAAGCCCAACCCCAGATGAAGATTGTCTCCTCAAAAAGGTACATTTAATTTATACGTTATACTCTTCAGAGTAGTTTGAAAAGCAGTTTTTCTACGGCTATAATACTAAACTGCCTTTTTCAAACTGTTTTTGACTGAACAATGAAGTACATTGTACGTTTTCAATTTCATTTCCTTATCTGATAACACAATGAAGTCATTGTGTTATTGTTGGTCATTAAATCACGTCTCCCATGGAAAGCAAGGAAAACTGAAGACATCTGTCAATTCAAATTCATCAAAATTTGTCAAAGTTTAAAGGTATGATGAGCAGTGAAATTGACGAACTAACTCCTCCAGACATAATTGCAGCCGCAAATCAGGCATGTATAAACTTGATTCGGAAAGTATCGAAAGAGAAATATGAAAAAGCCTACAAATCCTTCACATATTGGCAAAAGGAAAAGGTCACCGCGTCAACTTCAGAAAATGTATTACTTGCATACTTTGATGAATTGTCTCATAAATTTAAATCCTCAACTTTATGGGCGCGATATTCCATGTTAAGGACCATGATAAATATCAACAGAACTGTAGACATTGGCAACTATTCAAAACTTAGAGATTCCTAAAGAGAAAATCAAACGGATACAGGCCGAAGAAATCAAAAATTTTCTCCACTGATGAAATCGATAAGTTTATAAAAAACGCTCCTGATGACATACATTTACTTGATAAGGTAAGTTATTATTTTTTTGAGTGAATTGGCTCAGATTGAAAAAAATCACAATCAATACTTTATTACTTATATCATGTCTGCACGTTATATGACATTGAGCAAAGTAGCTCAGCGGTACAACGCTAGCGCAATTATAACTTTTACTAGAAGTTGAAGGTTCGAGCCCACGCAGTTCATTTTTTTTTTAATTCAATTTCATTTTAATCGTGGATTTTTCAATTCACAGAAAAATCTTTCTATCAATATTCAATTGAGAATGTTTCCCTTTTCAACATGAATACCCCACAAGAGGTTATCTTGACGATGGAAGATAGTGACTAAAGTTTATCTTTCAGTCGCAGATGATTCCACATCTGATTTTATGAACATCCTGTTTATATTTTCAACAAATCAATCTATCATACCCCATGACAGGTTTTAATGTCAGAAAACACGAATTTCAAAGTGTCTCCCCAAAAGAAATGATTCTAACTTTTTCCATCTTTGCAAAGTGAGATTGCTTCTTGAAAATGTGTTTCCCATTTCTTCCGGTCTTCCTGATGATCGTGGAAGCGTGAAATAGATTTTCGTCGACAAAAATGTATTGAAGACCTAGTGAATGCGATGTCTCTCCTGCGTCAATGTTACGAATGATTTCTGGTGAGTACTCTATTTTGGAAAACATTCT
Organism: Gonioctena quinquepunctata; assembly: GCA_018342105.1. Classification (NCBI taxonomy): domain Eukaryota; kingdom Metazoa; phylum Arthropoda; class Insecta; order Coleoptera; family Chrysomelidae; genus Gonioctena; species Gonioctena quinquepunctata. The sequence goes on along the minus strand of JAFIRS010000814.1, from coordinate 172,656 downwards.
TCTTTGCCTCATTCATCTTTATGAGTTCTTAATTAAGACTGGAATAGAAAATCAAATAACTATCTGAATGAAAATGCAAATTTTCTATTTCAGATTTTTCTTTTGAGTTAGGGCCTTTTCAGAATATCTATCAGATGTAGTTCAATGTCCAGCGTGGCTTTAGCCAGGGAAGTAGTTGTTTTCTGTTAGACATTCACAAAAAATAACTTCATTTAATCGTGGATTTTTCAATTCACAGAAAAATCTTTCTATCAATATTCAATTGAGAATGTTTCCCTTTTCAACATGAATACCCCACAAGAGGTTATCTTGACGATGGAAGATAGTGACTAAAGTTTATCTTTAAGTCGCAGATGATTCCACATCTGATTTTATGAACATCCTGTTTATATTTTCAACAAATCAATCTATCATACCCCATGACAGGTTTTAATGTCAGAAAACACGAATTTCAAAGTGTCTCCCCAAAAGAAATGATTCTAACTTTTTCCATCTTTGCAAAGTGAGATTGCTTCTTGAAAATGTGTTTCCCATTTCTTCCGGTCTTCCTGATGATCGTGGAAGCGTGAAATAGATTTTCGTCGACAAAAATGTATTGAAGACCTAGTGAATGCGATGTCTCTCCTGCGTCAATGTTACGAATGATTTCTGGTGAGTACTCTATTTTGGAAAACATTCTTCTTTGCCTCATTCATCTTTATGAGTTCTTAATTAAGACTGGAATAGAAAATCAAATAACTATCTGAATGAAAATGCAAATTTTCATTTCACTTCTTTGCCTCATTCATCTTTATGAGTTGGTTTTCTGTTAGACATTCAACAAAAAATACCTTCTTTTTATTCGTGGATTTTTCAATTCACCAGAAAATCTTTCTATCAATATTCAATTGAGAATGTTTCCCTTTTCAACATGAATACCCCACAAGAGGTTATCTTGACGATGGAAGATAGTGACTAAAGTTTATCTTTCAGTCGCAGATGATTCCACATCTGATTTTATGAACATCCTGTTTATATTTTCAACAAATCAATCTATCATACCCCATGACAGGTTTTAATGTCAGAAAACACGAATTTCAAAGTGTCTCCCCAAAAGAAATGATTCTAACTTTTTCCATCTTTGCAAAGTGAGATTGCTTCTTGAAAATGTGTTTCCCATTTCTTCCGGTCTTCCTGATGATCGTGGAAGCGTGAAATAGATTTTCGTCGACAAAAATGTATTGAAGACCTAGTGAATGCGATGTCTCTCCTGCGTCAATGTTACGAATGATTTCTGGTGAGTACTCTATTTTGGAAAACATTCTTCTTTGCCTCATTCATCTTTATGAGTTCTTAATTAAGACTGGAATAGAAAATCAAATAACTATCTGAATGAAAATGCAAATTTTCTATTTCAGATTTTTCTTTTGAGTTAGGGCCTTTTCAGAATATCTATCAGATGTAGTTCAATGTCCAGCGTGGCTTTAGCCAGGGAAGTAGTTGTTTTCTGTTAGACATTCACAAAAAATAACTTCATTTTAATCGTGGATTTTTCAATTCACAGAAAAATCTTTCTATCAATATTCAATTGAGAATGTTTCCCTTTTCAACAAAGAGTTGGTATTAATAAAATTGGTTATACGGGAAAACGAATAGCTGAATACTTGAAACTTCCAAATCCTGAACTATACACTGGTCATTGCTTCAGGAGATCATCAGCAACAATCCTAATAGACGCTGGCGAAGATATCACCTCACTTAAGCGACATGGAGGTTGGAAATCAACCACAGTTGCGGAGAGTTATAATGACGAGTCGATGAAAAATAAATATGACATCGCCAATAAAATTGTGAGATCGATTAATAAATCTGAAAACCTGCCATCTACTTCAATGTCATATAATTTTGAAAATGAAGAAATATCAAATGTGCCATTGCAATGCCCAAATGCTTCACAGATCACATTTAATCATTGTAACAATATAACTGTAAATATTGCGAATAAGTCAATTCAAAAAAATGTGAATCAGAACATTGTGCAGTTATTCAATATGTTTCCAATTTTAAATGAAAATGTTCTATACAATTAAAATTGAAGTTCAAGTATCTGTTGTGAATTCATTTCACTATTTTATGTTAAAGCCGTAGAAAAAGTATAGTGTATGTTCATTTCCCACTCGTATGATTTGCAGCACTCGCCTACAATATACTATTTTACTATTATGCATTTAATATTATTCCGATTTGCCGGCGTGTATATTATAAATAATGTGTAACTCGATGTTGTAAAGATGTATGTACAGACTAGTAGTTAGAAACTCTGCCTGTCACGCCAGCGAATGGAGTTTGAATCTCAAACTAGCACTTTTTTTATAAGTTAGAGGATCTGCGTTTGTCAAAAAAATATTTGTGTAATTGGAGCACAAATTACCGCTCTGCAATCATCACTTTGTGCTCTAAATACACAAATAGATATAAGACAACTGATATCAAGCACCTCACGTTTTTTTTTACATTAAAGTTAATTTTTTGGTCAACGACTATATATTTTTTTTAATCATATTGCTACAAAAGCGTGTTTTTTTCACCTAAAATTTTATTTTTAACTTTTTATCCCATTTTTTATGTATACAGGGTGAGTCAGAAGTACTTTGACAAACTTCAGGAGATGATTCCTCACAATATTCTAATATGAATTGTCCAAATAAATATATGTCTGGAAACGCTTCGTTTCCAAGATACAAGGTGTTGAAGTTTTATTTTTATTTTCTTTTTTTTAAATAACTTTCGAAATACTGACCTTAATTAAACAAAAATTGGATTGAGAGGTTTTTTGAGGTGTCGAATTCGAACCTGATGTTATTATTGCTCTTACTCGTAGGGGGCGCCACCTACATGTCTTTTTCTTTTTTGAAGATTCATAACTTTTTTTAGCGTACTTTTAGCACATTTTCAGTAAAAAAATCAATTCCTCTATCATATCTACGTAAAAAAGCTACCCTTGTTACAAGTCGCTATAAGCAACCGTTTTCTAGATATTTGGGCTTGAAAAAGTCGATTATTTGATAATCGATACGTGTTGAAGTAATTAACATTATTTTGCATTTTTCACAAGAATGCTTAGGAAATTAATTTGACGTTTAAGTGAGTAGTTTGGGTTTTTTGTAGAAGGGGCCACCTATTCTATTTATTTTTACTCGTTTGAAATAGTTATTTTTGTATCAAGGATGCAAAATCTATTTGTTTTAATAAAATTTGCAAGAAATATCAACATTTTATTTCAATAAATTTTGAATATGTAGAATAAAATAAAATAAAGGAAACTAAATTGTATTCGAATAAATTGTCCAAAGTGTCCACCTTCAGCGAAGATACAGGCATTCAGCCTCCTAGTCATTGAATCTCGTACCCGCTCAAAAATTATTGGTGTGTTTCTTATTGTTTCACATGCGTCTACTATTCGGTTTCTTAGATCTTCCTCGTTCGCTACTGGAGTTTTATAAACTAGTGACTTCAAATGTCCCCAAAAATAAAAATCTAGCAGGTTTATATCTGGGGACCTTGTGCCCACGCCTGGTTAGGTTCTACCGATCCATCGATTTCGATAGACAGTGTTGAGGAATTCCCTGGCTACAACGCTAAAGAGGGCCGGAGCCCCATCATGCATAAACCACATGCGGATACGAATTTCTAACGGTACATTCTGAAGTAGTCCCAGCAATTCATGTTCTAAAAAGTCTCTGTAAGTTGCGCCATTTAGTAGGAACGGAAGGAAGAAAGGACCTTTCAAGTAATTATCAATTATTGCCGCCCATACATTTACAAAAAATGGATACTGATAATGTCTTTCACTAACTGCGTGCGGATTTTCCAGAGCCCAAACATGGTTGTCATGAAAGTTTGTGATAGCATTTTGAGAGAAGTTTGCCTCGTCCGTGAAGAGTACATATCTTAAACATTGAGGATTTCCAGCCAATTTTCTCAAAAACCACTGACACATAGTAATGCGTTGGGGAAAGTCTCGTGGCAAAAGAGCTTGTACCCTTTGAATATGGTATGGATAAAATTGTTGATCGTGGATAATTCTCCAAACTGTGGACAGAGTAGAATTGAGAGCTTCAGCAATTATTCTTGTACTTGTTTCTGGATTCTCCTCGAGAGCGTTCAAAACAGCTTCTTCCAATTCTGGGTTTCGGACTGCTCATGGTCTTCCAATAATATCAGCTGCCCTCTTAAAGCTACCTGTTTCTGCCAAACGACGGTGGAGACTGGAAAATGTTGGAGCTTAAGGCAGTACTCCTGGTAAATACGTCTTTCTTCGCGCCCATTACCATCCGCAAGGCCATAAACGAAATGCATATCGCCTAAAAGAGCATTATTGTTCAAATAATCCATTTTTTCAAAATTAGTGTTTTAAAACTTACAGAAACTTCAACAAACTTGTTTTATGCACTTGTTTGTCGAAAATTACGCGATTCTATTAAAAAATCTGATGTTTTCCTCTCTTACTGAAAAACTTGGAAGGCGATAATTATTTCGTTGATACCACCTGATAGAATAGATCATAAGTTATCATTTGTGGTACCGTGCAATTCTAGAGAATTGGTAGAACTCGGATTCGCGTCTGGTCAGTCGAACTGGACGGACGTGTTTTCAAACTTCTAAAATCGCTCCGGCGAAAAATTCAAACATCCTAAAAAGTATCTCTTGAAATATAAAAATACTAGTAAACTCAGATAGAAGCCCTTATAATATATAAGGGGGTAGATGTCAGAGGATGAACGGGACGAGTGCTAAATCAGCGTCACTGTAAATCCTCAGAAAACTACCTAGAAAAGACTATAAACAGCATAAATTGGCAACCAAAGTGGGAATATATGTGAAAAGATAGTTTATTAAACCCCTAGGGCCGATATTAGAGGAAATATCTGGAACTAGGAATAGAAAAACAGGAGTAAGAGTGCCGTACAAGCACCACTCCTAGAGAAAAGGGCTGAATTTCCACTAAACAGCATGAGTACAAGCCAAATTGTACAAATAAAGACAAAACTACTTACTTAAACGTCAAATTCATTTCCTAAGCATTCTTGTGAAAAATGCAAAATAATGGTAATAAATTCAACACGCATCGATTATCAAATAATCGACTTGAAATTTTCAAGTCAAAATATCTAGGAAAACGGTTGCTTATAGCGACTTGTAACGAGGGTAGCTTTTTTACGTAAATATGATAGGGGAATTGATTTTTTTATTGAAAAATGTGCTAGAAGTACGCTCAAAAAGGTAATAGCAATAATAACATCAGGTTCGAATTCGACACCTCAAAAAACCTCTCAATACCAATTTTCGTTTAATTAAGGTCAGTATTTCGAAAGTTATTTAAAAAAATCGAAAATAAAAATAAAACTTCAACACCCTGTATCTTGGAAACGAAGCGTTTCCGGACATATATTCATTTGAACAATTCCTATTAGAATATTGTGAGGATCACCTCCTGAAGTTTGTCAAAGTACTTCTGACTCACCCTGTATACACAACTATTTTAATCGTTCGAGACTAATTGCAATCGGGATTCCATAGTTTTATAATGATGAAAAGAGAAACATTCTCAATTGAATAGAAATATTTTTCTGTGAATTTAAATTTCCACGATAAAAATTAAGTCAATCTTGAGAATCTAAAAGAAAACAACGAGATCCCCGGCTAAAGCCACGCCGAACATTGAACTACATCTGATAGAAATTTTGAAAGGACCTTAACTCGAAATAAATCTAAAAATAAAAATTAGATTTTTTATTCCAGTCCTAATTAAGAGGTTATCTTGTACGATGGAAGATATTGACTAAAGTTTGTCTTTGAGTCGCAGATGATTCCATATCTGATTTTATGAACACCCTGTTCATATTTTCAAACAAATCAATAATTTATAATTATGTTTACCTGACTTCAATGTGTATCAAAGTGTTTCTATATTGTTATACAGGGAGTCTCATGACCTTTTATCTTACTTCATATAACTTTTTTTCTTAAACTCCTTCGTTGCTAGGTTAAGTGAATATTGAAAATCAGCCAAATTTTGGTGATTGACGAAACGACTGAGGTTTCATGCATGAGTCAGTCGGTTTGCTACAAACTCAGGAACGGACTGCCCCCGATGCTCCACGCCTCAAAACTTTGATGTGGCTGAGATTTTTCAATATTTTTAATAAAACAAGGTTTTCTGGAAAATTTTCTAAATAAAAGTACTACTGTATAAAATCGATCGGAGCAACGCTTTTTGATAAAAATGCACTTTTAATCGACGACATCCAACCCGTGCGTCCACCATTATCTGAAATGAAAAATTAGCCGAAATAATAATGACAACGTTAATCCAGCAACATTTATAACTGCGATAATAAAAAATATGAAGAAAAAAGTGTCAAACAAAAAGTACCTATTTGAAAGTTCATTCGCAATTTTCAAGTTCTGTAGATTCGTGGTCTTTTTGAACTGGCAAGGTACCCCATTATGAAATATCGAATTCAGTTCAGTTCGTATTTTCTGTTATCTGAATCGTGAACTGTGGTCATCTAATGAAACTCAAGATTTGAATGATTTGAATTATTCTTCACAACTTAAATTTTGAGGAGTTTCACTGAGGATATAGTTAATGAGCGAAAATATTTACGAATTATAAAATTCAGCTGAAAAAACTGAAATCGGAAAAATATGTAATCCAGTGAATAATCACGTTTTATTTCCTCCGCAGATATTAAAAAAACATCTTTGAAAAATAAATGAAATAGTTTCGATGAAAAATGAGAAACTGAAATGCGTTTTGGTTTTGTTGAGGGGGCCGTTGTCATATGATTGTCACCGTATAGTCAATATTGTAAAGGATATTTTGAAGTTTTTTGAAATGGCCGAACAGTTTACTTTCAACGAATATGCACGTATTTTATGGACGTGCATTCTGTAATGCTGCAGAGGCCCGCCGTCTTTATTTCAAGCATTTTCCCAATCGGTTGCTACTGGCAAGAGAAACTTTCGAGCGTGTCGATCGCAGCTTGAGGGAGACAGGTATGTCTAATGGATAATTCATTTGATCATGATCAGTCGATTTTTTTGATATTATAGATACATTTTTGCCAAAACGAGGTGGTGGGGGCCCCCCTAGGACTGTACGTAACGTTGTTTTGAAAGAAAATATTTTGGAAGCTATCGCTGATAATCCTTCTATGAGCATTAGAAATCTATCAGAACAGTTCCATACATCCAAATCCAGTATTCACAGAATGATTAGAAAACAACTGCTCCACCCATATCACATCCAGAAGGTACATGCCATGACACCTCAAGATTTTCCAGCACGACTGGAATATGCCAATTGGTTCACGGGTAAACAAAGAGTAGGATATGACTTTTATTAAACAAGTTTTATTCACTGATGAAGCAGCATTCAGTGAATCAACTCTAACAATATCCACAAATGGGCCGAGGAAATACCCATTGGTATATTGCAAACTAAACACCAATGGAAATTCAACGCGAATTTTTGGGCTGGTATCCATCTTATAAGACCATCCGCTCTACATGATCGATTGAATGGAAAACGTTATTAGGAGTTCATTCAGAACTATTTGAATGGACTTTTGGAACATAAAAACTCGAAAAGATATGTGGTTTATGCATGATGGCGCTCCTCCTCATTTCAGTTTGATTGTGCGGGACCACCTGAACTATATTTTTCCCAATTGATGGATTGGTAGAAGAGGGCCATATTCATGGCCAGCGCGGTCTCCGGATTGGAATCCATTGGATTTTTTCTGTAGGGGCATTTCGAAAACCTTGTTTACGCTACACATTTTCGCACACGGGGTGACTTGTTGTATAGAATAACATTAACATTTTGAAGCCATACGAAACGATCCTGGAATGCTATTTCAGGTACAGAGGCGGTGTCTACGCAAACTTCGGAAATGTATTGAGAAAGATAGAAAGAAGGAGGTCATATCAAGCAGTTTTTGAAGTGGATTTTTATTTCTGTTTGTTCTTGAGGATTGCGATTGATATTTACGCTATGAGTTTTGCTTTATTGAAATTTGTAACGAAGATTCTACCCATTATTCCTATTGTCATTAAAAATAAATCTTTTCAAATAATGGTGGGCGCCTCAGGTTGGATGATCGACTCTACAGGCGAGTACTTTTATTCAGAAAATTGTCCAGGAAACCTTGTTTTGTTGAAAAATATTGAAAAATCGGTCATGTCGAAGTTTTGAGGTGTGGATCATCGGGGCAGTCCGTTCCTGACTTTGTAGCAAACCAACTGAGTCATGCATGGAACCTCATCGAAGGAATTCATTTGTTTCCCTAATCACCAAAATTTGGTTAATTTTCAATATTCGCTTGAAAAAACATTTTTCATTTTCTAACTTAAAGGGCCCGTAACTTGGTAACGAAGGATGTTAGGAAGTGAAAATATGAAGTACTAGTAATATTTTGACCCCATCTAAACATTCCTGTATAAACCTTGAGTGTATATTCAGTAGTTATATATCACAGGTGATGGATATTTTGGTGAGTATACTTTGACATTTTTGTGTCAATTTTATTGTTTGTTAGAAAATACTCCGCCAGAGAAGCTAAAGGGGTATCTTTTAAAATAAATTTGGTCGAGTGGTATTTCTGCAACAATATTGGCGAAAAAATATCAAAGTATAAGTTTTAATTCGATTAAAAATATGGAAGCAAGTTACATTCTTTTAAATACACATACTGAATATTATCCATGTAACGTACATGATATCGGGCTATCTTCCGATGATTTCTACATTTAATGGTAGGATTATATCAAATTGAATACAAGTATATATTAGTAACAGATATTATTCCGATGAAAAAAGGTATTTTGTTGTATCGTAATTTTTTTCAATTGGAAACCTATATTCTACCTATATACTTTCTGTTTCCATAGATAGGAATTATTATTCGATTTACTCAGTGAATCATTCGTTGACCTAAGATAAAACTGTATTTACCACCATTGAAAAACAATGTAGCAGGTGATTTTCTGATGAAATAATCAAGTTCGACGAATAAGATATTTATGTCGCTTATGTACTCATAACAAAATTCAAGGAGACCCTTTTATGAGTGTAGTTCTACTGATAGCACGATATCATTTGGTATTTATTCCATTATACATATAATTGAATCAACCAAAATTTCAGAGTCTCTGCCACTAATAAATGTGGAACTCAACAAATTTCCATTCTTTCCATTTCCATTTTTATTGTAATTGCTTGATAAGTTATATGACAATATAATTACTACATTATTGATGAAATGAAAGCATTAAATAAATAAACTGATATGATGAGTTTATCACCTAATTAATAAATTATGAACGGTTTGTTTAAAAACCACATTCGACGGTATAACAACAACAAAAAATGCCATTTCACTACGATTTTCCCACGTCAAAGAACTTGAAATGTTAATAAATTCTTGTATAAAATTCTAGTGTTTGTGTAAAAAAGTGACTTTTTAAATTCAAAATTCAAATTACTCAGTATTTTTGTATTTATACACTCGCCATAAAATATACATAACACGTACGCTAGAGCATATTACACTAGTGTTATCACCACTGATGTATATCAGCGTGAAAACAGCCAGGAATTTTCCGGGATCTATGGCGTCGATAAACTTGTGGCCGATCTATCCTTCTGCAGTCAAAAACGAATTCATGGATGAACACGAATTTATACCGGCCATGAATATAATTTTTCCTACGAGTATGTGGAAAAGTGCACTTCTCTTAATTATTTGTCGTGTGGAAAGAAGCACTTTTCCGCTCTAGTGCGGTAATAGTATATTACATTACTAGTGCGGAAAGTGACATTTTTCACACGAGTGGGAAATATTGTGGCACGAGGCGTTAGCCGATTGCGGCAATCACGCGAGTGTGAAAAATCACTTTCGCGCGACTAATGTACGCTATTTTTCCTACGACCACCTATTTTATTATAACTCTGAGATTTAACAAGGTTTTACTTTCGATCATGTACCTACTATCACGAAATGTCTATTTTTTGGGGTATTGTGTCGTGGAATTGTTTCAAAGCCTACTTAGCTTTTTCAATTTTTATATAATGTGCCCGCGTCTGGTTCTCTGGTTGCCTATCTTAGATAAAGGTAGTTCGTATAAAAACAAACTACTGGAATAATTATAAATTAACAGTTTATGCATTCGTTGCTATCCTTTAATTATATGAAGTTTAAAAATAGCTAAATTTTGTTTTAATAAAATGAAAATACAAGAAATATCATAATTCTATTAATGTAAATCGACTTACGAGATATACATATCTCTGATAACGTTAATTCAAATCTGAATTAGCTCAGATGGAAGAGTATACGGTATATGACCGCAAGGTTGTGGGTTCGATTCTCGGCGTCAACATTTTTTTTCTTCGTTTCTTTATTTTCTACAAATAATAAGTTTTTAGTCCGGTTTTTATATAAATAATATCAATAAGGAAGAGCAATTAATAATTACATCTGTAAATCTTACAGGATTCACGGGTTTGACGGCTTATTGACAGCCTTGCGGAAAGTTACTTTCCGTACTAGTGCGGAAAGTACTTTCCGCACGCGTGAGAATAAAGGTCACTTTCCATGGGAGTAGAGAGTGCGATATGTGTTACTTTCATATGTGGTCGTAGGAAAAGTACTTTTGCTTACGATTTCAATGTAAATACTCAGAATTATTCAAACGAATATGCATATTTTGTGTCCAAATCACGTCACTAAATGTGAGACTCCTCGACTGATCACAAAACGGCGGTACTCAAGTTCTTAGACAATTTTTTTTTTCGTTGAAAGCATTGTAGTTGACTTGTATTGCTCATACGGAGATGAATGAGACGGCAATACTCTGATGTGTCATTGAAGCAAAATGTCAAATAGACTGAGCTCAAAAAGGTATATGCGTGTGTTTCTGCAAACTTCATTTTGATCGTTCGAATCATATTGGTCCAAAGATATTGTGAAAATTTTGTAAGATTTAGTGGACTTCCTATATTCTTTAACTTTTGCGTTTAACTTTTCAAATTGGTTGACAGTAGCGAATGACAAGTTCATCCATCTAAGATACATGGTACGTTCATTCTACGAGTACCTACATTCTCTCGTTACCATAGAAACGGTTAAATAAATAGCGATTGTTAACTTCAACGAAGCAGAATTGCGATACCTTAAAGTTATATTCAAATGTAATCTTCAATTTGATATAAAAAATGAACAAGTCAGAAGATTCATTAAGTGACAGCCCATCAAAAATCTTGGAGGCTGCCGATTCTGTAAGTAGCCAGTTAGTTCCAGAAAAGTCTCGCTGGCGTTACGAGAAAGAATTTGTCGTGGTGTAAGGAGAAAAATACACTATCACTAAAAGAAGAGGTATTTATAGTATACTTTCACCTCTTATCAAGAAATATTTCTCCGTCAACCTTGTGGTCGAAGTACTCAATGATTAAACTTATTGTAAAATTGAAGAAAGACATCGATATAAGCAAATTTTAAATTAACGGCTTATCTTAAAAGACTGAACGACGGTTTCAAACCCAAGAAATTGAAGGTTTTCGAAAAACAGGAAATCGATAAATTCTTATCTGATACTCCGGACAACGACTTCCTCTTTATGAAGGTGGCTACCATTTTTGGAATCGAATATGACGATAGACGATATTGAAGACAAGAAAAATGTTCTAATTATTACCATCCCGAACACAAAAACCAACATTTTGAAAAAATGTGTGGTTTGCGACCCCGAAAATGAAAGAACATGCTACCTAGAATTATACAAAAAGTATGCCAGTCTGCGTCCTGCTGACACTCATCATCGGCGGTTCTTTCTCTTCTTCAAATGAGGAAAATGCACTAAACAATGTGTGGGAATTAATACTTGGTGGATGGAAATCTACGTCTGTGGCAGAATCATACATCGAGAATTCGGTCGAAAATAAGAAGAAGATTGCTCATCACATTCTAAAAAACGTTCAAACACTCCAATACCAAACTCAGCTCCCCATCGACATCAGTTTCTCGCGAAGCAGATCCTCACCTGTCGATAATTCAGCGAAATTCAACAAGCTTTCTTTCATGACACATCTAAGGAGAGCCGATCGGCGTTGAATTTGCATAATGCTACCAATTGTACATTTAATTTTTAATATTATTCATAATTAGTTTGAATTGAAAATAAATAAAAATTGCATTAGGTATCCTTTCTTTCTCATAAAAATTTTAGATATAATATATTATACTCGTAGGAAAAATGTTGTACCTAACACATGCGGAAATAGTCTTTTTTCTACGACCGTGCTTTTTTGCCCACTTTCCCGCACGCATTTGAGTTTTGAAAGTGTTACTTTCCCGCACTAGGAAAATAAAGATATGTCAATTTTGACGTTATTATATACATTTCATTGATTTCACCTGTAGTTATTACTATTCTTACTAATTTAGGTTTTAATATTCAATATTACGTAGACTATTTTCTTGCTTCTCTATTTTTTATTTATTGGAATAAAATAAAAATTGGGATACTTTTATATAACTATGTTTTTCAATCAATCCACATAACAATTAAACTAAGCTGTGTCAGGTGGTTTAGTATGGTACCCAAAGATTTCGAATCAAAAGTTGTGTTTTTAATATTAGTATTCATAATAATTAGTAGATTTTCATTTAAAGTTTTGTATTTGAAATAAAATATATATATATATATATATATATATATATATATATATATATATATATATATTTTTAATATGCTTTGTAAATTTGTATGCGGTCATAGAAAAAATAATGTTCCTAATTCATGCGTAAAGTGTCTTTCCTGCACTTGACTGCTTGCCCGAACTTCGCTCCGCGTCGTTCGGGTCAACGGCAGTCACGTGCGGGAAAGTATCACTTTCCGCACTTGTTAGGAAATAGTATATTACATTACTAGTGCGGAAAGTGACATTTTTCACACGAGTGGAAAATATTGTGGCACGAGGCGTAAGCCGAGTGCGGCAATCACACGAGTGTGAAAAATCCCTTTCGCGCGAGTAATGTACGTTATTTTTCCTACGACCACCTATTTTATTAAACAATATGTAAATATTATATCGTGTATATTGAGTTGCCTGACTAATCTTACGTTTTATATGTAACAGTCTATGTTTGAATATTGTTTCTATAAAAAGTGCACATGAGTTTAGAATTACTTTTACAGTGAAATAAAGAAAAAACGATAATTAACGTTTATTTGAAAAAATTACAATAAGTAAGTACTTATTAGATACAACTGGGGAACAAATTGAATTATTTGGAACCATATAAATTAAAAGTAAATGGGTTATTGTTACAATTTGTAAATTGTAACGGTGTTTGCGAAAGATTCGTTTCAATATCATAATTCTATTGATGTAAATCGACTTACGAGATATACATATCTCTGATAACGTTCATTCAAATCTGAATTAGCTCAGATGGAAGAGTATACGGTAGATGACCGCAAGGTTGTGGGTTCGATTATCGGCGTCAACATTTTTTTCTTTTCTTTATTTTCTACAAATAATTAGTTTTTGTCCATTTTTATGTAAATAATATCAATAAGGAAGAGCAATTAATAATTACATCTGTAAATCTTACAGGATTCACGGATTTGACGACTTATTGACAGCCGTGCGGAAAGTACTTTCCGCACGCGTGAAAATAAAGGTCACTTTCCATGGGAGTAGAGAGTGCGATATGTGTTACTTTCCTATGTGGTCGTAGGAAAATAACTATTCCGCACTTAACGGCTTGACCGAACTCCGCTTCGGGTCGTTCGATCATCTGCCGTCACGTGCCGAAAGATACCACTTTCCGCACATCTGCAGGATTTCACCTCAAAACGGCCCTGCGAAAGTAAAAACAAATTAACAAAGCACCAATTCCGAAAAATCATTGTGAACTAACCGTGGGGCTTTCCAGATATTTTGGGGGGAAGAATAGTTCTATACCGACAAATATTTTGACGGGCCTGCAAATATGATAACAAATTGGTGAAACGCCAATTTCGACAAGTCATTGTGGGCTAACAGTGCGGCTTTCCAGATATTTTTTTGCGCTAGAATGATGCTAGGAGGCGTGAAGAATTGGTCCTTTACCTTCAAATATATTGTAGGGCAGGATTTTATTTTTATACCATACTGCGAAACTACCAAAAAATCCAATTTGAAAGAACAAGTGAGCTAACCGTAGGTCTTTCTAGATAGTTTTTCACAAAAATCATTCAAGGAGTGGTTGTGAATGAGACCCTATATCCACAAATATTTTGCCGGGCAGAATTTCACCGCAAAACGGCACTACGAAAGTTATAACAAGTTGACAAAACAGCAATGTCGAAAAATCATTGTGTGCTAACCGTGGGGCTTTCCAGAGATTTTTTCCATTAGAATGATTCTAGAGGTGAACAATGAGGCCTACATCTACAAATATTTTTTGCCGGGCAGGATTTCAAAAATTAAAAAAAAAAAAAAAAATTATGGTAACCGTGAATCTTTTCGAAGATTTTTTTTCACTAGAATTATTATAGGAGTGGTTGTGAATGTGTTCCATACAACAAATATTTTGCTGGCCCTGCGAATGTGATAACACAAATTGACGAAATATCAATTCTTAAAAAGCATTGAGTGTTAACCGTGCGACTTCCCGGATATTGTTTCCACTTGGAATGAGCCCTATACCCTCTAATATTTTCCGGGTTGGATTTCACCTCACACCCCCCCATAAACCTAGCAGAATCATTTGCGAATTTTGAATTTTCAATAATGCCATAATTTATCGCTAATTTATCACTAATTTATTACCACAATTATGAATTTGTCGCTTATCGTTTTTTTAAAAAATACATGGTTCTGCTAGGTTTATACGAAGCTGGCAGAACCACTACGTACCTATCTACTTTTGGAAAATACTAATACTACCATAATTTGCCGCTAATTTATCGCTAATTAATTACCACCAAAATTTGTTGATCATCTTTAAAAAATCCATGGTTCTGCTAGGTTTATATGAAGCTAGCAGAACCACTTCCTATTTATCTAATTATAAAAAAAAAACGAATAATCCATAATTTATCGCCAATCTGTCGCGAATTTATTACCACAATAAGAAATTTTTCGCTAATCTAGTTTATACCTATTAGTTCCATAACAAGCAAATAGGCATGATACAGTAAATTTACCTGATTTGTCGCTGATGTATCGCATATACAGGGTATTTCCGAAATTGGAGCGATAAATGAAATACGGAGTGTTGTGTGAGACTTAACGACACAAAAAAATTAAAGAATAGTTTTATTGGAGCAATCTAAAATTTTCATAAATATTTACTTACCATTGTTTGGCGCACTGGTTTGATTATTCAGTCCGCAGCCGTCTCTGTCACAGCATTTGTTAACATGTACTCCCGCACTGTTTATTTTCATTCCATAAACTTCACTAGTTCATATATGGCTCAAAATTAAAACGGAAGAAAGACACTCAATTAAAATGGGCCCATTTCGTTTATAAAATGTTATTGATAATATACAATAATAAATAATGTATGTTAACCAATTGCAAAAATGTCCGAAAAATGTTCTTCAACGTTAATTGATATTTCTATCGGCATATCGTCCTCTGTGGATGCATATTGTTGATAATTCATTCAATACTCTTCACTTTCTTATAGAGGGTTTTTTCCACGGGTCTTGTTACTGGTTCTAAAATAAAACTAGCAGACGAATCTATTCGTTTTTTTTCAAATTAGATAGATAGGAAGTGGTTCTGCTAGCTTTATAAACCTAGCAGAGCCATGTTTTTTTGAACGAAGAGCGACAAATTTTTCGAAGTGATAATTAATTAGCGACATATTATGGTAGTATTAGTATTTTCCAAAAGTAGATAGGTATGAAGTGGTTCTGCCAGCTTCATGTAAACCTATCAGAACATTGGATTTTTTTAAAAAACGATGAGCGACAAATTTATAATTGTGGTAACAAATGAGCGAATAATTAGGGACAAATTATTGCATAATTGGAAATTCAAAATTCGCAAATGGTTCTGCTAGGTTTATGGGGGTCCTCAAAAGGCCCTACGAAAGTTATAACTAATTGATCATCAAATTTGAAAACATTCATTCATTGTGCGCTCACCGTGGGTTCTATCCAGTTTTATTGAGAGGTGGAGAATATCTGGGAAGCCTCACGGTTAATTCACAATTATTTTTAAAAATTGGTGTTTAGGGCAGTTTTGAGGTGAAATACTGCACGTGTAATGTAAATAACTATCATCTGACTATTCTTTCAATGTGCATTTTTTTTTCAGGATAAGCCCCAATTGGTGAAATGGTGGTTGGCCATTGAAGATAGGCAGAATGCAGCAAACCCAGAAAAAACCACTGGGAAGTAGCTAGAACAATCTGCATTCCCCAGCGGGTAACATGGACAATCAACTCTTTTCAATTATTGAGTTGATAACATTTTCCAGGCCTCTTCAAAAAACGTCATCCCCGTGTCATAAACGTTTTGAACTGACCTTTATGGCTTGATCATTTGTCTTAGCTGCTTTTTTATAGAAGGAGAAAGACTAATAAGTTATGTATGTCAAATAGAAATAAACTGTTGGCAAATAGCATCTACTCAAAATGAAGGAACGCTCTTGACATAAAAGGGCAAACAAAAAATATGAATTCATTGAATTAATAGTAATTTACAGCGTTTTTTGTGTACATTAAAAATAAAAATTGTGAGGCTCGAAAAAAGAATAAGATTTGTTTAACCTTTCAACAGCTGCTATCTCGAAACTACATGATCCATTTGGTCCATCTTCGAACTTAGCCAAATTTCGTTCCATTGGGTTGAAAAATGTAGCCTCCAGTATGAGTGACGAAAACTTCTATTCAAGAACAACTAGAGAACCCATCGAAATTGAGAGACGACATAGTCTAAATAGAAAGGATGAAACTATCAACAACCTGAAAAACTATTTTGGTCCAACAACAAGTGAAAACCAACACAATACAACCACTAGATCAGAACGGAGATACGGCAGCAATGGATCCATCTACGAGATATTCCGGCTATACACGAAGCACAGAAGTGCGATCAGACGTGACCACCCACGCGAATCAGTGAAGTTCGAGACATCACCTGAAGATGGCGAATGTGATTTAATAATAATACAATACGCGGATTATTATGAGGCCGAACTCCTTCGGAGCGGTAGCGTAGCACAGCAAGACCAGGCTTGCCACAAACAAAAAAACCCTTACAGAAACTCCCCTCTTTCTACAACTCTTCTTATAATTAGGAAAAACAGTGATGGTGGGAGCAATCAAAATCTTATGTTATTTATTCGAGGAAATGCTATGTCTGGGACACCCAATATTAAGGGGTCTAGTCTATTTCCGAATCCACCAATTATAATTGGTATAACCATAAAAAAAATTATGATGAAAGCATGGGCTGTTACAATTACATTGTAAATTTGATCGTTACCAATCAATGTTCCAGGACTCCCTAACTCAGCTCGAATTAAAATTCTTAGGGAGGTTCCTACTATTCCTGCTCAAATTCCAAAAATAAAATAAAGCGTACCAATATCTTTATGGTTGGTCGAGAATAATTACTTATTCGATGAGACGGCTGAGATTAGGCAATAAAATGTAAATTTATCAACAAAATTAAATTTCTCTCATCATAAGCTTTATCCTGCTTAACAGGAGAGCGACTCCAACAATGACATTAAGGACCATGCCGCTTGAAAGCTCATTTCAGGCTAGCTAAAGTCAAACTCAAAAGGAATATGCGCAATCTAAAGAACCTTCCCCTTACCAAGGGCATAAACCTAACTGATCTGTCAACAGACGGTAAAGTCATTTCTGGGCAACAAAAAGCATGTAGCGTGGAATCTATCCTGTTCGACAATATCATAATATGAAAGTGAGTCTAAGATCCTCGAAGGAACTGGAATGGGAGTCTTCATAGCAAATTCCCAAGAGTCTCTGGACAAATTCCCAAGCATCTTTAGAGCGGAAATACAGGATATCAAGCTTGATGTAAGTTACCCGAACAAGAACATAGCAATTATATCGATAGCCAAGCACCCATCAAGGCACAGTTTATAGCTAAAGAATCAGTTTGCTCACTTGGCCCAAATGCATGTTCCAAGGTAACATCCACTCCAGGGAAACAATTCAGGATGCGCAGAAGACTGTACGCGGTTATCGCTCTTCGAAGTATCCGAAAAATGTCCGTATTAGTAACACAGTAACACGCGGTATGCGCGAGGGATACAAATTAGAGTTGCGCAGTGTACAAACGGGAACACAAAAATCAAAGTGTGATCAAGGCATTGAGCTCTTTTGGCATCGCGTGGAGAATAGTATGGGAATACCTACAAAAACTGAATGAGCTGAGTAGGCTGGATAAATGAAGTAATCCTCCTCTGGGTGCCGGGCTATATCGAAGTAGAGGGGATTGAACAAGAGGATGCACTGGCACGAAAAAAAGAGGCCTCGGGAAAAACAATATATCAAATTTCTATTGGTGGATTTTTATTATATAAAATGGATTTCCTCAATTACTTATTTGACAAATTGTAAAAACAATATTTTCTAAATTCCACTTTCAAAATCGTCAATTCAATGTAGTGGCAGTTCTAACTTGATTAAAGTTAGCACAGTTTCATAGATTTATGGGGGATTGTTTGTAGCTTATGGCATTGCTTCTCAACTGTGAAAATTTATCAGTGTAATTTCGTGGGGTACCCTATCAGATGAAAAAGAGGTGAGAAATTTTTTATTGAATAAAAACAAAGATTAAAAACATGTTTCCCCAAATATACTCTGAAACGCAAGGCCAGTTTTCTGTAGTTCCTCCCTTGATGGCCAAATAATAAAACATTTCAGTTTTTGGAAACAATTCTATAAATAGTATTTTCACTATAATTGAAGGGATAGAAAAGGATTGAGACCCATTCAGTCAGAGTCGTTAGATGCCAATAAGAAATTTATTTGTGAAGACGTGAAGAAATGGAACGTTCAGTAGGAGAATATAGATCACATTCAGAGACTCGTAGGTAGGAATTTCAGTAGAAAAAGTTTTCTTATCATTTCCAACAATAAAATGTTCATTAAATGATATCTCTATATAAAACTTAAAAATTTATTGGGGAGTGTCTTATTAGCCATATAAAACACGAAAGAAATCAACACGAGGAATCCGTGGGAGAATGAAAAAAATATTGAACTGCCAGATGCCCGGGCTCCGAAAAAAAAACCGTCAATACATCCATTAATAGATGATCATATCTAAAAATAAATGTTAGTTATTTGAATTTTTATATACATAATCCGTCACACAGCTATCTGATTCTCTTGAAATTTCTGAAAATACATTCAAAAGTTTTGGATGATGAAAATTCAAGTTGCCGAACGGAATTTTCGAATTAATGTTGAATTTTATGCAATTTTGAGAATTTGAAGATGGCGGACGAGTGATTTATGGTCCGATTCTCTTCAGATTCGGTAACAGGGAATTTCTGGGTAAAGGAGATTCCTGAACAGTAAAAAAATTCAAAATAGCGGACAAAGTCGCGAATTACGATTTTTGGGGCTAAAATTCAAAAAGCGAATGACTAAAATAAATCGAATAAATATAAACAAAAAGGTACTTACTGAAGACTAGCATTAAATGGACTGAAAAGAAAAATAAAATATTTGTTGGATATGCGACAAAAGTTGTTTCTGAATCATTTGTTAACATATTTGAGAGTTTGCTGCGTGATGTCTTCAGTTTCAATCACTGAGTAAGAACAGAAAAACTAACCAACTAAATTTTGTTATTCCTTCTTTTTAGTACACCTCAATAAAAGCCTTAAATTGGAATAGATATACAGGGTGTCCCTGGACTTCCTCTTTTCCTTCTCGGGAATGTATAGATGGGGTCAAAATATCACCAGTACTTCATATAACTTTTGTTCCTAAAAGCCTTCGTTACCAAGTTACGGGCCCTGAAAGTTACAAAATGAAAAATGTTTTTCTTTTATAACTTTCAGTGAATTTTCTAAATCATCTAAATTCCGGTGATTGACTAAACAAATGAATTCTTCGATGAGCTTTCATGAGCAGTTGTTGCTACAAAGTCAGGAACGGACTACCCCCTATGGTCCACACCAGAAAAATTTTGAAATAACTGGGATTTGTCAATATGTTTTAACAAAACAAGGTTACCTGGACAATTTCCTGAATAAAAGTACTCGTGTGGAAAGTCGATTGGAGCAACGATTTTTGATAAAAATGCATTTTTGTTCGACGACATCCAACCTGAGATGTCTACCATTATTCGAAAAGATTAATTTGTAATGAAAATAGAAATGATAGGTACAATGTTCATAACGAATTTTTATCATGCAAACACGTTCACCTTACAAAACTCATGGTGTAAATAATCAATCGCAAGCCTCACGAGCAAACAGAAATGCAAAATCCACTACAAAAACTGCTCGATATGACCCCCGTCTCTCTCAATACATTTTCTTAGTCGGCGCGCAAACACCCTCTCTGCACTTGAAATAGCATGCCAGGGTCGTTTCGTATGGCTTCACAATGTAATGTAATTCTATTCAACAAGGCATCTCTGGTGTGAATAGGTGTAGCGTAAACGAGGCTTTTTAGATGCCCCCACAGAAAGAAATCCAATGGATTTAAATCCGGAGACCGCGGTGGCCATGAATATGGCCCACCTCTACCAATCCATCTATTGGGGAACGCACCACTCAACAAAACAAAATCGCATTCCAGTTGTAATTTTTTATCCACACTAATTTTATTTCTTTCTACGAGGTCTTTTTGTCAACATCTATGGAAGAAATGGAACAAAAATTTATTCACCGGATATTTTTCACCTATTCATGTGCAGCCGTTTTTGTAGTTTATTCGTTTGCTTTTTATTAGTTATGTCTTCCGATGTGCGTTTTTTCAGCTAAATTTATCTTCGGGTTAAAGATTTTCATCCATGAAATTATACTTATCAGTGAAACTCCTCAACATTTAAGTTGTGAATACGAATTTGCAACATCCAAATGTTGAGTTTCATGAGATTCAGATAACACAACACGAAACGTGCTTATTCCAGCGTACATACAAAATATGGACTGAATTCAATATTTCATAGTGGAGTAGCTTGTTAGTTCAAAAACACCACGAATCTACATAACAATATTTCATTTGAAAAAATATCTACATTGTGAATGAAACTTCCAACTAGGTACTGTTTTTGTTTGCGACTTTATTTTAGCATATTTTGTAATATCCCTGTTATAAATGGTGTTGAATTAACGTTAGCATTAGTATTTCTACTGTGAAAATTTTTCATTTCAAATAATGGACGATCGGGTTTGATGTCTTCGAATAAAACTATTTTTATTAAGAATCGTTGCTCCGATCGACTTTCCACACGAGTATTTTATTCAAAAATTGTCTAAATCTTATTTTGTTGAAAACTTTAAAAATTATCTGTCATTTCAAAGTTTTGGGGTGTGGACCATCGGGGGTAGTCCGTTCCTGACTTTGTAGCAAAACAACTGACTCCTGCATGAAAGCTCATCGAAGGAATTCATTTGTTTAGTCAATCACCAAAATTTAGATGATTTTGAATATTCACTTTGAAAGTTATCAAAGAAAAACATTTTTCATTTTGTAACTTTGAGGGCCCGTAACTTGGTAACGAAGGCTTTTAGGAACAAAAGTTATATGAAGTACTGGTGATATTTTGACCCCATCTATACATTCCCGAGAGGAAAAGAGGAAGTCCCAGAAAATGATAGTTTGTTGCAAACTATTCAATTTTTGAGGAGCCACTACCTCTAAACGGCTCTCACCCATTTGAGATTAGGTTACTATCTCATTTGAAAACGAAAGTTGATAAAAAAACTCTTTTTAAATGCAAATTCCCAAAAAATATAGAAAATTGTTTGACATAGTATGGCATTTCCACCTGCTTTGAGTGGATTTACTCTCTTTTATGATAGAGTATGGAACAAATAATATCACAAAAAAATATATCATTTCAGAAAATAATAAATTGTAATTGATAAGTATACTTAGGGATGATTTTATTTAATGTTATAAGAAATTCTAGCCCTTTTGTGGATAAATTGTATGTAGTTATCTAGTAGGTAATAAAAAAATCTAGGAAAATCAGTTCCAAAGATATTTCATATACCTGCTGTCCAAAATCACTGGTTTAGGATTTCACGTCAAACAACATTTAAATTCCGGGGATATTTTCCACAAGAAAACAGTTTTGATTTAAAGGCACCACTGAAATGGTGGATCATGTATTTTTAAATTATATTTTCAAAGGCCTAAGCAACCTGTACCATTAAGCAAGAATTATATGAAACCAATCTATTTCTCAAGTAGAAAATCAAAGTATAGTTTGGCGGCACGTTTAATAGGAATATTTTTCAAATGTTACTTCATTCATTTGAGAAATTGTGTTGTGTTATATTTTTTAGTATAGTAATCAAATATATTTCATCAGTATATTTTCTCATAATTTCAATTTTTTTAACTTGGTGTTTTCTCTTATAATTCGGCGCTTGAGAAACCGTTTAAGTATTTAAGATTCCTTTTCAGTATTGAAATTATGTGAGAACTTTCCGTAACCAATGCAGTACTAATTCCAGTACTACAGTTTTCTTTTCAGTGTTTGCTTCAGTCTTTCATTACCTAGTTCAGTCATTCAGTACTTGATTCAGTTCCTTATATTTAAATATGGTGTACAAATTTTGCCTAGTTGTTACCCCCTCGTTTTTTATGTATGACCACGCATAACTTTTTAAAGAGTAGTCCGATTTTTCACCTGTGAACCGATTATGATGAAACTTGGCAACACATAATGGAGACCTGGAGTTAATCTGATGATGGAAATGGAAGACAGTCGAGGAAACTCAACGGTTTACAGCAGTTACCTCGTGTTTGGGCTTATTATTTGCTACCAATCTTTTTTTAACTCATTAGGTATCAGATTCTTCTAAATATCGTTTTATCTTCCGAGCAGCATTTTTTGCAGACCCACCTATGTTGGTATAAAAAGATTGTTGTTTTATAAGTATTTATATTAAAACAATTGATAGTTAAAGTAGGTAATTATAGTATTTAACAGTTGATAGTTAAAGTAGGTAAGTATTTTGAAAGGGCCTAATGAAAAATCAAGTGGGTTGTAGTTAATTAGTAGATTTTAGCCACAAAAAACTAAAAAATTAAAACTTTTTAACAACAAATTAAACCAACGAAAAAATAAACTGAAAAGCAGAAATAAAATAAACCTATTTAGTATTAATAACTAAGCTCCTAAACTAATGTAAGAACTAATTTTGAGTCGGTGCCAAACAAACAATCAACGAAAATCATTAATTACCCTAAAGAAATAATCAAAACAAAGTAACATAAAAATACGTGAAACCTCCAGCGATAAACAATGACATTCGAAAAATGCGCTCTCCGCACGACCACTCTCAACGACGTTTGCCCTCACGTGTGTGTCCATTCGGAAAGCTGACTCGCTGATATCAACCCTTTGACGTCAGGTGGTCCCGTCAAAGTACCACAAATCTAAGAATTTTTCCTGCTTGCCTAGTAAGCGCTTGCTGGTACCACAGTTTATACGTTATTAGAAACCTCTGTAGTCGCTGATCTGATATTAGTTTGTTCGAGGCGCCGTGAGTGTGAGATACGTTTGAATAGCTAGCAAGGTCACGCGTTACCTATGTAAACAAACACGTTGAAAACATTATTTTGTCTGCTTGTGATCTTTGTCAATTATTTTGAGGTGAGTTTTATGTTTGTTTAGTATCATAAATTATAATGTAAGGTCCCATTTGGGTGAAAAATTTAGGGGGTGATGATACAGGTTATAAAACGATGTGGTCCCAAAAGGAACCACTAGGCTTTTGAACGTTATTTATATATTCTATTCATTTTTTTCAGATTGAATTATGGACCTGAATAAAGTAACTTCAGATGAGGTATATGCTTTTTTGGACGAACTTCCTTCAGATATTGACTCGTTTAGTTCAGAAGCTCCATCCGTAGATGATCTGGAGGAAATCGATATTGACGATCTGGAGGAACAAGACAATAATAATTTTATGGGAAATATTGACCCCACAGAGAATCTTATTGAGAATAAACCTACAAGCATACAGCTATTGCAGGCAGTAGTATAAATTATGAATTTGATAGCGACGATGACCTTCCTCTAATAAACTTTGCTGTAAGACCTTTCGAATGAACTGAAGATGGAAATTGTGCTAATAAAGCACATCCCTTTACGCAAAATGTAGGTCCTAGTGTTTCTGTTAATGCTGAGAGTCCCATCAATATTTTTCTTCATTTGTTTACCCCGGACCTCATTGATATTCTGGTATTTCAAACAAATTTGTATGGAACTCAGCGATACGATTCCAACAAACGCAGAAGAAATAAGGTGTTTCCTCGGTATAAATCTAATGATGGGTCTTACAAAGAAATCGAGTTATAGAGATTATTGATCCTCTTCAATACAGATGAGGGACCCATATATTTCTTCGAGCATGTCTCGTGATCGATTTGACTGGCTCTTGAGCAATATACACTTGGACGACAACACAGTTCAACCAAAAAAAGGTGAAGCCGGCTTTGATAAATTATATAAACTTAGACCGTTGATTGATATTCTTTCAAAAACTTATTTGGAGAGTTATAAACCCAATGAGTCAATGGTGAAATTCAAAGGTCGAATTGGGTTCCGGCAGTATATGCCTCTGAAACCGGTCAAAAGAGGATATAAAATCTGGATCCGGGCAGATCAATCGGGATACGTATCGTTTCAAGTCTATATCGAAAAATCTGATGGAGTTCAAGAGACCTTAGGTTCAAGCGTGGTGACATATTTGACCCGTCCACTTGTGGGCAAGTACCATAAGGTATATTTTGACAACTTTTTCACAACTATCCCTTTGCTACGTGATTTGTTGAAGGAAAATATTTATGCTTGTGGTACAATCAGGAAAAATCGAAAACAAGAACCCAAAGACATAACAAATAATAATAATAAAATGCTTAGAGGTACTAGTCTTTGGAAGATGAGTAAAGAAGGAATATTTTATCTAAACTGGATGGATAATAAACCTGTATTATTTTCAAGCAACTTTCCAATGCCAAACTTTTCCAGAAAACAAAAATATGGCTCGGCTCTAAATATTGCATGTTTTCAGCTCGTGCACGATCATAATGCTCATATGGGGCACGTGGATCAATCTGATATGTTCCTTTCTCTATACAAGGTAAATCAGAAATCTAGAAAATGGGGCACCGATTGTTTTGCACTTTTTAGACTGGAGCATCGTCAATAGCTTTAATATATTAAGAGACCGAACACCCACAAAAAGTCTAAATTTGAAAGACTAGCTGTAGCCGCAGGACTTATGGGGCTGATCCAGCAATATCTAAAAAAGGCAGAGAGATCGGTTCCACCTGAAATAAAGTATGACAAATGTGCACATATGCCTATTCATGGTACAAAAGTCAGATGCGCACATCGTAGTTCACGTTCGGAGCCCCACCGAACAAGATGGCACTGCTCCAGTTGTAATGTCGGGCTTTGTTTGACCGAAAAGTCTAACTGTTTTTTTAAATTCCACCAAAAAGTTTTTTTTTTCAATTTGATTTTGGTTTGTGTTCAATTTTTCTTGTGGTCCTAATACGGAACCACATTTTTTGTTGAATTTTGCAAAAACAAAGCAATACATTTTCTTTTAAAATTTTTTGTGTGTTTTTTATACCACAAGCAACAATTAAATTGGTACAATAAAGTATATTTGAGAAAAAAAATAATGTCGGCTTCAAAGGGTTAACGAGAACACTTGGTAATTTCACTAACATCATTTTATGCTTTACGTAATTTATTTGCTTCTTTGTTCGTTTGGCGCCGACTCGAAATTATTCATTTACATTAGTTAGGACCTCAAGGCTTATTCGCACTAGGCTAGTAATTTAGTCAAGTATCGAGTAATTTAGTAGCTAAAATACTCGCTACTGCCCAAAAATCGTTCACATTATGGTCGTGTACAGTACACAAATGGTATTTTGCATAATCAACAGGCTGCAACGCAATTAGTTAATAAACTTATACACCTTATGGTAATGGCTATTTGAAATAAACCAGAAATGAGGAAGCATTCATTTATCAGTCCAATCATTTTGTTGGGTATAAGTTTAATTATAAGTCATTAGCGTTTTGCATTGCTGTTATAATGGCATGTATTCTCGCAAGCTCAACGTAGCGGGCGCTGCTGCCAGTGGAGGTCACGCTGGTATGGTGTTGATTGGTGCTTATAGGAATTTGGGAACGTTTAGTTTTCGTTTGAAATCATGCCACAGTGCTGTGTTGTACCCTACTGCTCCTGCTGAACTTCTGGACATCGCTTTCCTAAAGATTCGGCACTATGCAAAGCATGGATCATCGCGATTAGGAGGAATAAATTCACTCCAACCGATCACTCTCGCGTATGCAACAAACACTTTGTTGAAGCAGACTTTGTCATGCCCAAGGATTCCCTTCGACAAAATCGTAAATATAGTTTTCCAAATATCAATTGCAGAAGCATAAAAAAGTCTTGCGGCGAAATCCTGTGAGCAGCAGTGGCGGAGATAACTAATTTTATTTAGATATTTTAATATCCTAAAACGTATTTCGATCGGCACACACCAAGACCACAGACGCTACTGGTTTTTAATCTTTCAGAGCTATTAAAACACAAATATAACGCGTGATTTATGACCTCCCATCGTATAGACACACCTGCCAGCATTGATGTCCGACTTGATTGGCCCAGACGAATCGGTTGTAGAACAGACAGCAGTCACTCAAGTCCACGTTGACGAGCGGGCTCTTTGTGCCGACGGAAACTGTATACAAGTAGTACAGATTATTTTTCGTTCCGTTTCTTCGCATATACGCTCGTGTTAGCGAAGTGAGTTTTTATTTGCTCCCTATAGAAACAGCTTCTGCAATTGATATTGGATGGACTATATATATCATTATAATTCTAATTTCGACAGAGAGAAGAATAATCTTTTTCAATAGTAGGGAATAAACAAAAAACCTAACCTATAATTACTAATAGTTTATTTACTTTCAGCCAAACTAGCCAAATCAGCTGCGTGCTGAACAAAATCATGTAACCTAAAAATCGATAACATTTATAGCCAGTAAGAAATGTAAAAAATACCGACAAGGTAACCTAAAAACCGATGTTTACACACCGATTCCAGCAACTCACCTTTGTATCAACTGCTCTTTGCGGCCGGATGTTTTTGCTCTTGTATTCTTTAATTCCAATATGAGGCTTCTCACATTCAAATGTCCGTATTTTTCCATTAAAGCGAATAATTAAAGTGATATGCTAGTATTTTGTTCATACCCATGACCTCCAAAGATGTTAGTTTTTAGTTTTTTCGTTTTGTTGTTCGACAATTTATATACGATGCTGTAATGTATTGTCTATGAAAATAAAGAATCTATCTCCACTGACACAAGCGCCTCTGGCGGGAGCGAAATCGTCCATGCCTGCCATTAAGTCATTCGTTTCAGTATTCATTATATTGGCAGATGATAACATGTTTGGTAAACGATAAACAAATTTTAAAGTTGTTTCTTCGCTCCAGCGGAACGACATTTTTGCGGCAGCTATTTTCAACTGTTCGGATTTGCTTTTAGACCAGTGCTGAAGCCTTTGAAAATGGTAAAAAGTGAAAAAAAAATAATAGTAGGATGAAATCCATTGGAAAAGGAAGAGAATATAACAAAAATGAAAGGAAAAATGATTTACGGGCGATCTGAGTACGGGAAGTGGAAGGGGGTGAGTTTTTAAGGGTAAAAAACGGTTTATCTCGATTTCCGGCAAAACTACAAGTCCTATGGATGTAGGTAATAAAAAGATCTACAACTTTTGTATTCACACTTTTTTCACATAACCTCAAAATTTATGTGAAAAACTCAAATAACCAAGTTTTTGGTTTTTTATTTTTATCTTCTACAACAATTTTTTTTTTCACGAAATTTGGTGAAAATTTCCTTTTTTTTCATGTTCCAAACACACTGTATTTTTTTTGATTTAAAATATTTATTTTTTCACCTTATTTTGACTTAATATCAAAAAAGCACCCTAAATTTCAATCAAAAATTCTCCCGTCAAAATATCAGCTTTTTTAAAAAAGTCGGCGGGCTTTTTGCTCGTTGAAATCTCTACTTTCTGATGGTATAAAAAAAAGTACATTACTATGACAGAAAATGCAAAGAAACGAAAAAAACTCGAATCCGAATTTAATAAGACATCTACAATATTTTGAGAAAGTTGTAGAATCTTCTTCAAATTATATGCGTAGATGCCTATTTATTGCTATTTTGAGATAACTTATATACCTGAGTGACCTACGGAAAATTTTAGCCCATCAAAAGGTATTTCATAGAGAAGTGGGGAAGGGGCTAGGAGGGTCTGGGCCTTACTACCTGTTATTTCTTTGCATTTTCTGAGAACATTTACCATAGTAATGTATTTTTTTTTACACTATCAGAAAGAAGAGATTTCAACGAACAAAAAGCCCACCGACTTTTTTAAAAAACCTGATATTTTGACGGGAGAATTTCTGATTGAAAATTGGGGTGCTTTTTCGATATTAAGTCAAAATAAGGTGGAAAAATAAATATTTTAAATAAAAAAAATTACAGTGTGTTTGGGACACAAAAAAGTAAGTTTTCACCAAATTTTGTGAATTTTTTTTTTTGTAAAAGGTAAAAATAAAAAACCAAAAACTTGGTTATTTGAATTTTTCACATAAATTTTGAGATTATGTGAAAAAAGTGTGAATACCAAAGTTGTAGATCATTTTATTACCTACAACTTTGCCATTTAACTTTTTTCCATAGGACTTGTAGTTTTGCCGGAAATCGAGATTAGCCGTTTTTTACCCTTAAAAACTCACCCCCTTCCACTTCCCGACCTCAGATCGCCCGTAAATTATTTTTGCTTTCATTTTTGTTATATTCTCTTCCTTTTACAATGAGTTTCATTTTACTTACTATAATTTTTTTTGGTTTCAAAAATTATCGAACCTGGTCTATTTAGCCAGTGAACCAGTGAGAATTGAGGGTGGTGCAACTCGTCCAAAATAATAGAACAAAATGGATCGACTCGACTAAATTACTTACTAATCTAATCAACAAAAGTTTTCGGTGTTCAGACAAGTTTAGTAACTGAATTACTCGCTACTTGACTAAATTACCAGCCTAGTGCGAACAAGCCTTTAGTTATTAAGACTAAAAAGGTTCATTTTTTTTCTGCTTTTCAGTTCTTTTTTCGACGCTTTAATTTTTTCTTCAAAAGTTTTTTAAACTCGAATGTTCATGTTTATAACAACCCTTTAGACTTATGCGCCCACTTTACAGTATTCACGATGAACCGTTAATCACAGCAGGATCAAGAAGTGTTTTTAGAATATCGTTTTTGCGGAAAATTCATAAGAACGACACAAGTAGACTAATGGAAAATGGCTCTGCTTGCACCTCTACCAGCTGTTTGACAACTAACACTTTACGTCACTGACATTGCAGAATGGACTGTCTAAGTCTGACGTCACAGAAGGGAGGAGCTTTCCATGAAAAATGCAAATGCTTGTTAAATGCCAATAAAACCCTTATTACACTATGCCTTTTTCGTCCTATTTTCGTGCTTATTTTCACGTGCCTATTTTCGTGCTTATTTTCATGGCTATTTGTTGTCTGGATTGTTTCAGGCAATTTGGCTGCAAACCTAAGAAATTGACATTTACCTTAAATGTTAAATTTAGTATACCGATTATGCAACTTTCTTTACCTGGCCACGATTTTTCTTTCTGTCGCACTGAACAACGAACTATGTGATTAATTTCATCTATTTGTTGTATGCAGTCCTGTTTTGGAAAACTGACTTCAAACGTCCTTGAAATCCTCGATCAGGCGGAAAATAGAACCAGTCATTTATTTTCACGCCTGAAACAATCAACAAAATAGCCACGCGCGCATGCGTATTTGTTTAAAATTTCAGCCACGGGCAGTCAGGCAGACAAATAGGCACGAAAAAGGCATAGTGTAATAGGGGTTTAAGGAATTTTGAATTTTTAAGTTATTCGTGATTATGTTATGAATAAGGGTGGATATTCTAATATTTTGTCAAAGTAACACCAAATTTAGGAATTCCCATCATATTTCGTAGAGAGGTGAGTAACATATTTATGGATTATTTAAAAGAGTTGAGGCTATGTCATTGTTTGTTTTAATTGCTATTCTGTATGTTTTTCCTAAATATTTCCTTTTATTCTCAGAATTTTAGCTTGAAATGATATGAAAACATGTTTGAAAGCTTTATAGCATTAAGGAGTTCCTGGAAATTGACAATAAAATAATTAAAAGAGGAGAAAATGCATTGGGATCCATCCATTGCAAAACAATGCAATTCGATGCTGAAATGATGATTATCAGAGGAGAAATACATGCTAGCATGAAAGATGAAACATATAATGTAGAGGCTTAAGGTACTTTTTAAATTTAACTTTTTTATAATGTCATGTTTATATTGTAGATCACACTGAGTGAATCAGCTGATATTACCTCTGCCACTAGCTCTTGTCCCAGGGGGATAAATTGTCGCCACATTTCCACACTAGCTCTGTTTGGACATTACAGCATATCCGTTACAGATAAAGAATGTACTGGAATGCTCCAAAACAAAAAAAAACAGTAAAAGTAGCTGAATTAGAACAAAACAATGACATAACCTCAATCAACTATATTAAATGAGCCATACATATGATATAACCTTTACCTCTCTATAAAATCCTAAATTCGGCCTCACTATAACAAATTACTAATATTTCCTTCCTTATTTAAAACACAATCACGAATAAACTAAAGAATAAAAATTACTTATGGGCATTTAACATGCATTTGCATTTTCGAAGGAAATGTTCGTAAGCTCCGCCCATCGTCAAAAAAATTGAGAAAGGTGTCCATAATAGTTATTTATGTACCAAGTGTGTTATACAGAGTGGCCACTTTTTTAATGGGATTGTATTGATAACTTTTAAACCATAAGAGTTAGAAGGTCGGTCAAATGGAGAAAAAGTTGCATTCATAGAAGCATTGTCAAGCAGTTCAAACAAATCGAGATTATCAGGGCCGGTTATTGAGATATCATAAGAAAAGTAAATTCTGTCATTTTGATTTTTCTTTTTTTCCCACTTTATTTCGAATATTATCAAAAAATGTCACAGGAGTTTTGTATTCGACAGTAAATTATCCTCAATTTGACATAATCGTATCCAACGTTTCGTACGCTCTGGGCCACCCTCAACCTATTTTTTTTCAATACGGACCTGCATATTTTATGACACTTATCGAAATAACTTTTAACGCTGAAATCAACGATATATCATACAATGTCATTCAAAGTTGATTTTCAGGTAATTTTAACCCTTATCCAAATTTCTTTGGGTCGGATCTGTATTACATTTAGGTACCTTTAGTTTAATTAACAACATGCAATACATTTCGATAAGAAAATCAACTTACTCATCTTCAACTGAATGGAACGTAACAGAATCAAAGCAAGAAACAAGTAATAATTATTTACAAATTTCAAGAGGTGAAAAACCTAATTCATAATAATTAAACGAAACTATCATTTAATGAAAGAAAAATCAAATGATTATTCGAAAGTAAATGATGAACATTAATAAGTAAGTGTTCGAAATGTCCACCATTTTGTAAAATGCACTTTGCGGTTCTGGAACCCATACTTCTTATACATTTGCTTATTTCGTCTCCTTGAATACCTTCCAATACATTCTCAATCTTCTCGCGAGGAATCATTATTGTTGGATTTGTCATTTGTTCCGTTGAAACAAATTACAGAATCAAACTTTATTTTGAGATCATTACGATATAATTTTTGCAAGGCTTGGTATTCAAATTTAAAATCATTGTATTCGCGTCTCTTGACTATTTTATTAACAGCAGTTTTTGATAAATTGCATTCACTGGCCACAGTTCTCGATTTTTTTCTGGGTTCAATTGAATTTGGGTCAGAACATTGATATCGTTGATAGACTTGTTTTTTCTTACATACACACAACTCTAGGTTTATTGAATGTATTATTTTCAAGTAGTAGGCCGTGGATAAAAAAGAACATAACAAGAAATGTCATATTATTTGTCACTTCGTTTATTATTGTGTCACAAGAACTTGTCATTAAATACTTTTCTGAGTAATTTCAATTGAACTTATTCGATATGGTAAGATACACAAATGAAGAGAAGAGATATGTACGAAGTGTACATAAAACTAGATAGAAATTCGTTCAAAGCACAACAAAGGTATGGTGAATTATATCCTGAAAGAACAACACCAAATATTAAAATGTTTCGACGTTTATTTACAACGTTACTTGCACATAATTCATTCATCAAACCTAGAGGTCCTTATGTACGACGAAACGAGCCTATCAATGACATCAATGTTCTGGCCCAAATTCGAATGAATCCAGGAATAGGATCGAGAACTAGGGCCAGTGAATGCAATTTATCAAAAAGTGCTGTTAATAAAATACTCAAGAGACACGGATACCATGACTATAAATACCAAGCCGTGCAAAAACTATATCGCAATGATCCTGAGAGAAGGTTGCAATTCTGTAATTGGTTTCAACGGAAGGTGCGGAATAACAACAATTTTGCGCACAATATCATTTGGGGAGACGAAACGACATTCACAAATTCTGGCATGTTCAATCGAAGGAACAAACATTTTTATGCCACAGAAAATCCTCACTTAATTCATGAAGTTACACATCAATATCGTTTTTCTTTGAACATATGGTGCGGTTTGTTGAACAATAATTATTGGTGTACTTTCAGGAATTAGTCTGTTATTTGATTTTTCTTTTAGTTAGTTTATGTTTTTGATTGATTTTTTTATTTTAGTCCCAAAAATGTTCTCTTAATTCATTATGGACGAAATATTCAATTTTAAAATCTACACTGATAGTCAATGAAAATACCGATATTTCCCATTTTACACGGTTAATAGCATTTTTTCAAATGAAATCTAAAGGATATATTCCGAAAAAATCTAAGGTTTTGACAGCAGATCAAGTTCTTACACTTATTAGTGAAGCTTCGGATGAACTTCATCTATTATATAAAGTAGTTCTAATAGTGAGTGTTTTTGGAGGACTAAGGAGAGATGAACTTGTGAAAATGACTTTAAAGGACATGTTTACTTGTTAAAATACCTACCGGAAACTAACTATCAGGTTTTTCCTGATGTACCGAAACGGTCGGTGCACCGTCCAACCTGTTGGTAAAAATACCATAGGAAGTGAGCCTTCACTGATTGCCAAATACTTAAAATTGGATATACTGGACATTGTTTGAGAAGAACTTCGGCAACTATTTTAATTGAGGCCGGTGCATCGTATGAAACTTTAAAAATGCACGGAAAATGGAAGAGTGCATCTGTGGCGGAAGGTTACAGCATTTTCTCTAAAAACAAAGTGTCCACAATGATAGTAAATTCGGTTAGCGGTTCTTTTATGAAAGGACTTCCAAGTATTACTGGTCAAGTTTTCTCTTTTAAAGTTTCGTCCGAAGATTTCGGATCACATAATTTTTCCGGAAAATTCGAAAATTGCACTTTTAATTTTAATTAGGTAAGATTATTGAAAAAAATTGGTTGTTTGACTTAGTTTGTTGTTGTTTATTGAGTTGTTGTTTGTACTTGTATGAATTTTTTTCCAAATAAGTAATTTCGTTCTAGCTTTTGCTTCATTTCTCCTCGTACAATGAGCGGGCCATAACACCCTAGGGCGTTATGAGTGTATTTATAGCAATCGTATCCAAGGTAAAATAAACAAATAATAACAAGTGAAAAATAAAATGTTTTTAGGTAAAGTCAAGAACTTTCTAGTTACGCCACTGATAGGTGCCCAGACTTAACCTCACCCCAAATGAGTATATTATATATTCTTAAATTCCCTTAGAAAACTCACCTGAGAATATGTCAGGCCGCCACTGATCAGAATAATAAAATGTTATGAAGAACAGACACAATAAACACTGTATGATCTCTGTTCACAAAGGTAATTTCAAACAACGTATATGGCATCCTATTTTGTTTTAAAACAACCTCATTCAATTCATCCCCATGAATAATTTCTTCGGCATTGTCGCCTTTGCCGGCTTTATGACTGAACTGCACGTTTTATGAGATGCTGGAAAATATTGATCAGCAAAGCAATCGCGAGACGGCGTCATCGGGATCAAAACACATCAAAGACGTGTTTGTGTATTCGCTCAACTAGAATATTTAGCGTTACATACTTTTGCTTCACAGCCGTTCGAAAGTGTACTGCAACAACGGACCACTATAAAAATAACACTGGGCAGAGCAGCTTGTCAATTGTCAATTGTCTGACCCTGGCCTTGGTGGGAAAGAGGCGTTACCTTCGGATAAAACGATAACAGTCCTCAACAGTACAAAAGTCAATATGCAAAATCACAATGAGAATGTCATGTTAATCTGCCATGTATTTTATGAGTTAGGTAAGATGATCTGATAATTCGCAGATACCTAGAACGGCAATACATTGTTCAATCGATTTCAGTTCCCAGACCTAGGCGGGTCTGAAATATGGCGAAGGGGGTTACTGTCATACAGGTTCTCTCACAATGTATGGTCGAATAGACGTTTAGGTAGAACGAGACGGATTATTTTGAAATTTTGCTCTCTTGGGAAATTATTTCTGCTCTATCGATCTAAACTACTTTCAGCGCGTTGCCGATTATATTCTAGTCGTCCGAATAATTTGAAATTTTGCAGGTGTTCATAATTCCAGTGACAATGCAATATGGAGCATTTGTTAGAGAAAAAAACGGAATGGCGGCTCCAAGATGGCGGAAGAGATTTGTAATTATGGCCCGATTCGATTCAAAATTGGTATGTGGGGGTTTTTGGGGTCGGAGATTATGAATTTTTTGTCAAAATTTATAAATTTAAGATGGCGGCTCCAAGATGGCCGGACGAGTTTTGTGATTATGGTCCAATTCGATTCAAAATTGGTATGTGGGGGTTTTGGGAGTCGGAGATTATGAATTTTCTGTCAAAATTCATGAATTTAAGATGGTGGCTCCAAGATGGCGAACGAGTGTTGTGATTATGGTCGAATTCGATTCAAAATTGGTATGCGGGGGTTTTCGGGGTCGGAGATATGATTTTTTTGTCAAAATTCATAAATTCAAGATAGCGGCGCCAATGTAGAGGAAGAGTTTTCTGATTATGGTCATATTCCATTCAAAATTGGTATGTGGGGGTTTTCAGGTCAAAATCTATGGATTCAAGATGGCGACTTCAGGATGACGGACGAGTTTTGTGATTATGCCCAGATTCTATTCAAAATTGGTGTGTGTGGTTTTGGGGTCGGAGATCATGATTTCTTTCATCTCAAAACTTACAGGGAAGAGACCTTAAGATAACGATGCTCTATTAGAAATGAACGGATTAAGGCAAACTAACTAAAAAGCAAAAAATAAAATAAATAATAAAAAAACTTTTTAAGGACAAACTTTTATTTAAGCCTTACCTATAAAATAAATTCAAGTCGTCGATGACAATGATTTAAATATTTTTTGTTGAATTATTTGTTTCAAAAAAGCTTGTCCAATGAAATTAATTGGTACCTACTTTCATGAATACTTTGTAAAAATCAAATACTTCGACAAGTTCTTACTTACCAACCAAATAATTCAACAAATAATAATTAAATCATTGTCAGCGATGGCTTGAATTTATTTTATACGTTTTAGTTCACGGCTTAAATAAAAGGTTGTCTTTAAAAAGTGTTTTTATTAGTTATTTTATTGCTTTCCGATTATTTCTGTAGGATACTTCGTCATACCTATCTCCAGAGGTTTTCGAGAAATAATTTAATTTCCTTATTTTTTGTCCAAGACATAACTTCAAATAGATGTTTATTACTGCGGTTATTGGATTCTTAGAAAGTTGAAATTTTGGGTGTAGTTTACCAATGTCCTGTGTATTACTTATGTTTAACCCGGCATCACCCTGGTGGGGTATAACAAACCCCACATAAAATGAAACTGCCTGAATTATTTTAAAGAGAGTTGAGAGGAAAGAAAAGAGAGTTAAGAAGATAAAAAAGAGATAATATTCAACATACCGAAAATTATTTAACTTGACGAATTCTGGTTTGCTTGGTAAATATTCTGTTGGCTATTATACGCCCTCGAGTGAAAAAATGAGTGATTCGTCTAGTTCAAATGATTGTTGTTGTGTACCTCAATGTGACTCTTGTGCAAAACGATCCCGTTGTACTGGAATGAGTTTTCATCATTTTCCGTGAGAAAATAAATGTAACGTACTGGTGCAGACTAATCTAGGATTGAGTGAGTCTATAGACAGATGACGGGCTCTTGGGAACTTGAAGAAGTAACATGTGTTGCCAAGAAAAAAAGGGAAAAAGAGAACCTTTAAAGAGAGTTGAGAAGAAAAAAAGAGAGTTAAGAAGAGAAAAGAGATACATTACTCAACATACCGAGATTATTCATACCGTATGGAAAAAGAATGACTACATATGTATATCTAGGTGATAAGGACACATTTTCACACCATCTTGTTCGTTTTAGATGAAAAAAAAACTGTTTTTGTTCACAAATAATATGTAACATTTCTTCAAAATAACTCATAACAATAATTTCCGATGACTTCACTAAGCTATCCAGAAACATCGAAAAATATTTTTTTCGCAAGCAAATTAGAACATACTTTGTCTCCTTCAAAGTGAGTTTTTGCAAATGATATTGTCTTGAGATTTAAATACACCACTTCACTAGAGTCTTGAAATGAATAACATACACAAAAAAACTGGAAAATAATACAAAATGAAATATTTTAAGAAAAACTCCAAACATAAGTGTATAACCTCTGAGAAAACAGACAAAAAATACATTGTACGTATGTCTGGTTTGAATTGTCGCCACTTTTGGCGCTGGCATCTAATTTTGAATTCCTTATAGCTTCGTCAATAACATCGATCTGAAGTACTGCCCCACCGTTCAGTCGTACTGTGAAGTTTCGAAAGTGGTGTGGGGTCTGTCAGACACCACCTAGGTTATAGAGTAACTCTTTTCAGTTTTCAAATGTGAGTATGATTATATAAATGAAATTCGTTTTTCAGTTAGAGTGAATGATTATATATCTTTTAGAGTCATGGGGGACTACGAAAGAGAGCAGCAGCAGCTTTTGAAGATCTGAAATGAGATTAAAAGCAACGATGATGATATTTTAGGCGGGTCAGAGAGTGAATATGATGACTTGGATCATGTTAGTATTAGTTCTCAAATAAGTGATACAGAAAAAGGCATAGACTTTTATAAAAAATAAATACGTACCTACAAAAAACAAACACGTTATATATTGCTTTCATCGTCACATCATGACAATTCCACGATAGAAAAAATGTTTCCAGAAATAATGAGCTTTTATAATATGTCCCAAGGCGGTGTAGATACCGTCGACGAGTTGGCTGGATCATATTCCGTTGCTAGAAACTGAAGCAGGTGGCCCTCAAGAATTTGTTATACTCTTCTGGATATAGCTGTGATTAACACGTTCGGTGCCGCTGGCTCTTATGAGAGCTGAAGGCCACGATACCCCAATGCCGCTGGCTCTTGAAAGACCCGCTGTTAAATTCTGTTGTTATGCGGTATATTTAAGTTGGCGTCAGGCATTTGGTGCGTTGGTTTTGTCGGCACTTAGGATAGGTAATATTTTACGAGTTTTGGCCGGCGGTTTCGGTTTTTTGTTTTGCAGTTGGTAGTAGTACGTGTTTCAAAATGGCGGACGAAAATGCTGTACTGGGACCTTCTAATCCTAAAAGACAAAGATTAGATGGTAAAAAAACTTACGGACAGTGAATTATTAAAAATATTGGAAAATAGTGATTCGGATGAGTTTGATTTTGTTGACGGGGACTCTGATGGGTGGGGTTCGAGTGATGACGGAGAAGTGGATGTCGACGTAACCACCCAGGCCTCTAACGATTTATTTCAGGATAGTGATGAAGAAAATCCTATAGATGTTCCGACAGGTAATCCCAACAATAAAGCAGTTATTATAGACTGGAAAGTAGATCCCACCGATATGAAAAGTATACCTTTTTTAATTTAATGACGATATTTTCTCCAAGCAATTGTTGAGGAACAAACACAAATGCAGAAGATATTTTTCTGTCCCGTACCACCAAAGAAAAGTCGCGTATATGTGACTGGAAAAACTTACTCTCGATGAGTTATTAGTCTTTTTGGTGATTTTCCTTCATATGGGAAATGTAAAACTGAAACGTTTACAAGATTATTGGAAAAAATATCCATTTTTTCACTGCAAAGCAATAGCAGACAGTATGGGTCGCAATCGGTTTCTAATAATATTGCGTTCATTGCATTTTTCTAGAAATCCAAGACCTGGAGAACCTACACCAGAGGACAGGTTGTATAAAATCAGACCTGTTATCAACTTTTTTAATGAAAGAATGGCTGAAATTTATTACCCTTGCCAACAACTTCCCCTGGACGAGTCGATGGTGCTGTGGAGAGGGCGTTTGTCATTCCGTCAATTCATTAAAAATGAAAAACATAAATATGGCATGAAACTTTATATAATGACGACTCCAACAGGTCTCGTACAGAAGATTGCTGTATATACTGGTATGCTTGATGAAATAGGAGGCCAGGGCATGCCCAAAAAGTTGTCTTGCACTTGATGGAAAACAAACTAAACGTTGGCCATCATCTCTAATGGACAACTATTACAATAGTTTTGATTTAGCAAAGAACCTCTTGAATCAGGGCACTAATTGCACAGGAACACTAAGATTGGACAGAAAAAACGTACCCATCGACGTCAAAAACGCAAAACTGGCCAAGGGCAATACGATAGCCAGATATGCAGAAGGGATTATGATCGGGAAATGGCGCGATAAGAGGGATGTGAGCTACATATCGACGGAGTTCGAAAATAATATGATCGAAATAGAAACAAGGAGAAAAGAAAAAGTAAACAAACCACTGCCTGTAGTTCAGTATAACAAGTACATGTCAGGAATTGATCGACAAGATCAAATGTTATCCTACTATTCAGCAGAAAGGAAAACAATTCGCTGGCCCAAAAAGTTATTTATGCATTTCATAGAAATTATGCTGCTAAATGCGCATCACTTATTCAATAAATATTCTGGATAAAAAATGTATGAATGTATGAATTCAGAATAAATTTAATTAAAAGTTTAGTACCACCAATCACTGAAAATATTCCTGCAGCAGTCACTCAACAGCACAAATTAGTGAAACGACATTTAGGTGATGGTAAAAACAGATATCCAGAAAAAGATGCCAATCTTGTGCTATGGAGGGAAAGCGTACTCAAACTATTTACGAATGTTCTACATGCCCGGGTGCTCCAGGCTTCTGCCTAGAATGTAGTGACATTATTCACGAATAATGTTTTGCGTTTAAAAATAGATTTGTATTTGTGATATAACGATAATACTGATATTTTTATCTTCTGAATTTTATGCAACAATATGTTATGTAGGATTTTAGTTTCTTTTTTTGGACTGCAGATTGCAAACTTATTCAGTTTCTTTAAAGTTTTTTTGTTTTTTCAAATACAAAAATGTTTTACATTTCTGTTGATGTGGGTAGTTTGTTTTTTAGACTGCAGAGTGCAAACTTATTTAATTTCGTAAATTTTGTTTTGTTTCGTTAAATATAAAAATGTTTTATATTTTTGTTTATGCATTCAATATTTTATATAATATTCTACTTTCTTCCTTTGGACTATATAATTACCAGCCTATTTTGTTTTGTGAACTTTTTGTTTTTCGTCAAACTTTTAATAAATGTTTAATATTTTTGTTTTATTTTATTTATCTTTCAGAAAAATATATAGAAAACACAAACGACTATTAATTAGATTACGACTCTTATAAGAGCCAGTTGGCACACAGTGCATATTTGAGTATCAGTGCCGCCAGCTCTTAAAAGAGACAAAAAAAAATCACGAAAATTGAAAAGCAATTTAAAAAGTAACTCTAAAAATTAACTTGAAGGCATTTTAACACCAAAATAACAACGTATTGTGGAATAATTGAATCGGATCCTGGCTAAAATCAGCCGAAAATGGATGGCAGCGAACGTGTTAACCGCCAAATTATATATGAATATAATACCAAGGATAATAGCCTAAAAATACGCCCTTTTTGGAACAACTAAGTTTTGCTTTAGTCAAATCTGCAATTGAAGCCAGAAGAAATAATCCGCACTTGCCGTAGCTCTTAGGGAATACGATACGTAATATTCTTGGGGAACCCGTAGAACCTCATCCACAAGGACATAATGGAGGAAAAGGACGATATCAAATGTGTCCAAGAAGTAGAGATAGGAAAACGAAATACCGTTGTAAAATGTGTGGCCTATTTATACAGTGCGGTCCCAAGGTATGGAATAAATTCATTTTTAGCGTTATGTATTTTTTTTCAAACCTGAAACAGATGAATTTCTGATGTGATTTGACCAATTTGATTACAGTTAAAAGGTTTTATTCCCAAATAAAAGTACAGAACTTCAAATTGTATATTTCAACATTGACATACACAAAAATCAATGACAACTACATTCTTTTTTCTATTTGTAAATAGAATACGATCAAGGAACATGATGAATTGTTCTTCCGACACTCCCCCTCAATTCAGCAGGTTCGAAAACACCCAACTTCAAACACATTCTGCTGAATGTTTCCATAGGTAGTGGTTTCGACAGGATATCGGCTCTTTGTTTACTGGATTCCACATATTCAACATCGATCTCGTGTTTGTTATAAAGATCTCGTAGAAAATTGTACTTTACGTCGATATGTTCTAATCGCCGATGTTCCCATTTCTGTAGTAGGTGAATGCAAGACTGATTATATTCAAATACGGTAATTGGTTTGTTCAACTGAATTTTCAAATCGGATAATACATTTGAAATCCAAATCAATTCAGTTGCAGCATTTGCTAAAGCTACATATTCTGCTTCGGTTGATGATAAGGCAACGGTACTCTGCTTCTTTGTCACCCAACATACGGTTGAACCATATACTTGAAACAGATATCCACTCGTCGATTTTCTGTCTTCACTTCCATCCCAATTGGAATCAGCAAAACCAGTAAAAGAAATGATATTATTCGTTGGATAAAATAGTCCATAGCCAATAGTGCCTTTTAAATACCTTAGAATTCGTTTAAGTCCGGTCCAGTGATTTTCTGATGCATTACTTTGAAATT
The DNA here is from genome assembly GCA_018342105.1 of Gonioctena quinquepunctata. Taxonomy (NCBI): domain Eukaryota; kingdom Metazoa; phylum Arthropoda; class Insecta; order Coleoptera; family Chrysomelidae; genus Gonioctena; species Gonioctena quinquepunctata. The sequence goes on along the minus strand of JAFIRS010000814.1, from coordinate 131,134 downwards.
GGCTGAAAAAATTCACTGAAAAACTGATATCTGGTCTGGTATTCAGCATAAGAAACATCAAACATCCGATAAGTTCCCTATATGGTTTCTCATCAATAATACATTCGGAAAAATCTCCAGATTTTGCTTTAAGTTCTTCCATTGAGTTCACAACCATTGGCGTTTTTGTTGGTTTGCACTCTTCCATTTGAAATCTTTTCAGTAAATTTTTAACATAGATTGGTTGGCTCAAAAATATTCCATTTTTACTGCGACTGATTTTTATTCCCAAAAAATATTTGAGTTCTCCCAAATCTTTCATGCTAAATTCGTTTTTCAATTTCACTTTGACGTTTTCGATTTCACTTTTGACATTACCTGCTAATATAATGTCATCTACAAAAAGTAGTAAAAAATTTAGAAATTGTTTCCGATTCTAATGTAGAGACAACTATCACTTCCAGATTTTTACATTCCTATTATCTTCATAAAATCATCAAACTTTGAATTCCAAGCTCGTGGAGCTTGCTTGAGTCCATACAACGATTTTTCTAACTTGCATACCAAATTTCCATCTATTTCAAAACCATGGGGTTGTCTCATATACACTTCCTCCGTTAGAGTTCCATGGAGAAATGCATTTTTCACATCCATTTGGTAAGCCAGAAAATTTTCCTTGTTGATAATGGCAAGTAATATCCTCAAAGTAGTGAGTCGTGCAACAGGGGAATACGTTCCATTATAGTCAAAACCTTTCCTTTGAGAACAGCCTTTCACAACTAAACGTGCTTTGTAACGTTCAATATTTCCATTTTCATCCCTTTTGATTTTGAATACCCATTTGTTGTCTATTGCCTTCCTTCCTGTTGGTAGTTCTGTGAGGGACCAAGTTGAGTTTTCTTGGAGAGATTTAATTTCCTCATCAACTGCTTTGTACCATTTTTCTTTATCATCTCGTCGTTGAATATCATCAAAGCTCTCTGGTACATCATCTGTATAGGTTTCTGCATTATTGCCATTATACTGTAGTCTTCCAGATATTTAGGTCTGATTAATTTCCTAGAACTTCTTCGTAAAATTTCATTATCGTTTTTCTTCCCGTCATTCTCACTTTCTTCCGTGCTTTCATTACTTCACCTTCATTAACATTTTCAGGTGACATTAGATTTACATTTGTCATTTCATAAAAATCATCGAATTCGTAGGAAAATTTCGATTCTTTGAATATTATATCTCTTCCAAACAATATTTTTCTCTCTTCAGGACACCACAGCTTATATCCATTGAACAATATCCAACCATAAAACATTTCTTTGATCGTGTTTCGAATTTGCCACCAAGCAGTTCCTTTGGAATACGTAATATGCTAACATCCAAAATTCGTAGTTTTTGACGTTTGGTTTTCTCCCGTACCACAGAATATATACCCACACAGAAGCGAATGTCGGGCTCTCACAGATATCAGTAAATTATAAAGCCACTCCCTCTCTAAGTGGGACACCAATGGGGAGTGTGGTGTTCGTTGTTCTAACTCTGATTTTTCAGTAATCTAGTACAGTTTTCTATCGCTCATATTATGTGAATTAGACAAAGACGAAAAAAGAATAGATAGACAAAGACGAAAAAAGAATAGATATTCTGTGGTTTTGTAATCGGAGTAAAAAAAACAAACAATAAATGTCAATGAAAACTTCATGTTTGAAGATTGATAAAGTCGATTTGTGTTACTGAATCGTTGGTAGAAATATTATTCTCTATTAACTATATTATTTATCACCAGCATTTGTACAAATCCCCTTAATTTGAGAACAATGTCTCGTCGAGGAGGATCTGTTTGTATATGTTGGGGCTGTTCTTAAAAAACTGGAGGAAATTTAAGCATGTTTTCCCTCATAAAAGATCCTACAAGGTATGTCAATGGATTCATGATATATAAAAATAGATATACCTACTCAAAATCGTTAGAATATAGTTTAGATTGGCATTGTGGTTGAAGGCAGCTAACAGAGAAGATTTACTCGAAAGAAACACAAAAAAACTTCATAAAAACTGTAAAATATGTGAGCTGCATTTTGAGGACAAATATATCATTCGGGGTGAATCAAGAAAACATCTTTACGATAATGCTATCTAGACAATTTTTCCTCAATGAATGCCCACTACAAGAAATAATACAGAGCCTCCCAGAAAAATAACCATCTTTTTTTTATTTTGGATCCCACATTTTCATGCACCGTTTTCTCGCCCAAAAATCACAAACAATAAATCACCCATTTCCGGCACAATTTCGTACAAAATATAGCATTTCTATCGAAAAAATTGTCCTTCTTCAATAGGTACACATATAATATGACCTCTCATCACCAACAAATAAACAAACAAACTAACCTCAATCTGAGTCAGGTGTGAGTAAGGATGTAGTGTTGAAGAAGGATGATTTATTCAATAGTAACGGATACTTTGTACGAAATTGTGCCGGAAATGGGTGATTTATTGTAGTTTATGCTGATAGAAAGAAGGAAGCATTTTGAGTGATCCAAAACCAAAAAAAGACCTCCAACTTAGAAACGGTATGAGACCGCCACATCCTTTCGGATTCGTGTTCAAGATTCAAAAACACGTAAGAAAAGTGTAACAGCTAGTTTCAGGGCGTTGGAATGCACTAACTAAATCTAACCTTAATTTATATTAATCTCATCTTTCACAGATTCACATAATATATATATATATATATATATATATATATATATATACAAATATGGATCAGCATACTATTTTGCTTAAGGAAGAAAACAATAATTCATGAAAATGAGCAATAACAAATACTATCCTCGAACATATGCCCTAACATAGTATATTCATACTAATAAGAAAAGCAATGACTCCAATAGTTCCAATTTTCTTATATCCGAAAAAATATTTCACTCTAGAATCCTTTTGCAGTTTATAAAGATTCCCATTGTGTCATTAAATTGATGGAATTCACAAGATAATCCCGTTTTTTTAGTGTAGTTGCACTTAGTTTTTTCTTTTCACTTTTCTCAGTGTGGCTAGAAGTGGGATTCAAGGTTTCTAATTTTTGACCCTAGAACATCAAAGTGCCGACGCATTCTTTCGCTTCTGTGTGGGTATATATTCTGTGCCCGTACCATAATTCAGCTGGGACTTGATTTTCCAGTGCTTTCGTAGGACAATTGATAAGGTAAACAGCGGTCAGGACAGCTTCATTTCAAAATGTTTTATTGAGTTTTGAGTTCAATAGCATACATCTCGCTTTCTCGATGATCGTTCTGTTCATACGCTCTGCAACTCTGTTTTGTTGTGGTGTATATCTTATGGTACATTCATACTGTATTCCTCGACTTTCAAAATAGTCTTTTATTTCGTTTGACATATATTCACGACCATTATCGCATCGAAATCGACTCAATTTCATATTGAAATGTGCCGTTGCCATAGATTCATAAATCTTGAAGTAATGGAAAACTTCTGATTTCGATTTCAAAATATATGCAGCCGTGAAATGGGTAAAATCATCGATAAATGTCAACACATACTCTTTCTAGTCGTGAGATAGTGGATTTATGGGACCAAACAGATCACTATGTAATGCTCGTGAAGCTCTTATTCTTTCTTGATTATGGGGTCCACTAGTTTGCTTCCCTTCGGTAGGTACAGTACTGACAAAGTTTTCGGGATGAAAAACTACCGTCAAAAACCATGCCTTCCACCATATTTTTAACTTTCCTTAAATTATTGTAGCTAATGTGTCCCATTCGCTTATGCCACAATTCAGCATTTTCGATTGATGAACAAATGCTCGCGTTCTCGTTGTCTAACAAAAAATCTAGCTCATACAATTTTTGTTTTCTGTGTGCAACTGCTACTGTATTATTTTCTTCCACGATGACACCTTTTCCATTCTTGAAGTTCACTTCAAAATTATTCATTTCAAGCTTCCGAACTGATAAAAGATTGAATTCTAAACCTGGTACAAATAGAACGTCTTTTATCGTTATTTCTCTTTGCTCTTCTCCAACAAATGCCTTCACTTTGATAGTTCCACTTTTTTCGGCCATCAAGATTTCACCATTTTTAGCACTTTTTATTCTCACAGGTTCCTTTAATGGTTTAGTATTTGTCAAAACATGTTCATTATTGATAATATGTTCCGAAGCTCCAGAATCCAAATAGCAACTCAGGACGTTAGACTGACCAGTGACAGCGGGAAAACAATAATCTTCAATTTCTTGTTCTTCTTGTACTTCATGGGCTATTTTTGCTTCGGTTACTCTATGCTGATGGAATTTATCTTTATTGGTAGTCTTGTATCGACATTCGCTGGGTTTGTGCCCACTGAGCCCGCAATTGTAATTGTAACGAAATTCTTTATCATTCTGAAAGCGATTTGGTGTAAAACTCTTTCCATGCTTGGAGTTCTTGATTTTACTAGTTGTAGCTGCAAAAACGGTTGACGAATGGAGTTCACTTTTTTACTTTCTTCTAGCTCCTTCACGCTTCGATTCCTCATCAAGAAGACGATTCTTGACGAAATTCAGAGTGAGTTTATTGGCTGATAGTGTTGCCAATGCTGTAACAACTCCGTATTCTGTAGGCATTGTTAACAAGTGGCAAACAATGTCTGATTCTTCCAGAGTAGTTCCACTGGACCGCAACTCTCGAATAATTTTATCGAATTTTAGGAAATGTGTTGTCATTGACTCCTGTGATGCATTATACTTCATCGTTAGTAATGACATCCGGAGTAATAGTTGACTGGCTATACCTTTTCGCTCAAAAGTTGCTAACAAAACATTCCAAATATCGAATGCTGTCTCCTTATCCTTGACGTATTCCAAGTGACTGTCATTTTCGTATGTGGAAACCATATTTCTGAATGGCTGCTGTATAAAACTGATCAAATCTAATTCTTCCAGCAGTATCTCCATGCCAAATTTCCAGTTACTGAAGTTTGTTCCATCAAATAACGGGATTTTATATTTGACTTCCTCATCTGCCATGACCAACTTTTTAACTAACGAAACTTTGTCTGGGCCCGTAACCTGATGTGATTTGACCAATTTGATTACAGTTATAAGGTTTTATTTCCAAATAAAAGTACAGAACTTCAAATTGTATATTTCAACATTGACACACCCAGAAAACAACAACAACTACATTCTTTTTTCTGTTTGTAAATATAATACGATCAAGGAACATGATGAATTGTTCTTCCAACAATTTCTATTGTCAATTTGACAATTTACAGTATTAAAATTTTACGCCCTTCTTCCACCGCCTCTGAATTATGAGCAACCCCTCAAAAATTTTGAATGAGAAATGGGGTCATGTGGTGTGGTACTTTGTTCGAAAGGGGTTTTCATTCTCTGTTCAGCAATATTAAGTTTTCCAAATTTGGTGCCATCATAACTGGGAAAATTTATTTTGAATAACTAAAATAATGGAAATAATGTCACATAATGTTTAGGAAGTATTTTTCAATTTATTTTACAATTACATTAAATGTTCAAAATGACCACCGTTCACTTCTTGACAAGCAAGTCAATCTTGGAATTCTCGTACAACATTTTGTAGGACCTCAGGGGTTATGTTTTTTTAATTTCTCCCGTTATCCTAACTTTTAAATCAGTGTAACGAACCTAGGCCGGACCTGTCGCCTCACGCGTTGCCATCGACAACGATGAGGTCATCCCCGGAGATATTCAAGAACAATCCAGTCACGCCGCGGCATGATAACAACGGTCGATATTGGAAATAACTGGAACATGCTGGGCACCAACCGCCAGAATTGGAAACATCGAGAATGCTGTATCGGAGATAAATAGACAGCCCTCAAGAGAGTGTGGACGGTCTGAACGAGCCCATACGATCGAGCTATACAGTGGCGTAATATAAATTAAGTTGTAGATTTAAGTGTGAAATAAATTATTAAAACCAAGTTAAGTTTATTTACGTTACAATTGGTGTCGGAAGTGAGATTTTGAAAATAAACAAGTGATCGTGGAGTGGATAGTCAGAAAAATAAATTGATAGACCTTTTTGTACGCCCAAAATAGACAGTGGCCCGGTTTTCGCGAAGTGGACAATTGTGCGTGGGAATATAAACTGATACACTGTTCGCGTGAAACAGAAAATAGACAGTGGCCCGGTTTTCGCGAAGTGGACAATTGTGCGTGGGAATATAAACTGATACACTCTTCGCGTGAAACCTACAATAGACTGGTGGCCCGTGGAAAAGAATTCGCGAAGTGAATTTTTAACAAACTGATAAACTTTTTCGTGTGAAACAGACTGATACCTCGTCAAAGACAAAATGTGTTCAAGAAAAGTGCGCCTTGCGGACTTGAAGGTAGCGGAATTGAAACAGGAATTGGAGGAAAGGGAACTGGAAACAACGGGTAAAAAGCAAGTACTCCAGGAAAGACTTGCAGAAGGACTTATACAAGAAGGTGAGGACCCCGAAACATTTTTATTCGAAGTTCCCGGGGGATTTGAGTCCGATAATAGAAAAACTTGAGAAAATTCTAGAAATCTGGAAGAGAAGCTTCAAGAAAATTCAAGAAGCCTGGAAGAAAATGCTAGAAATCTGGAAGAGAAGCTTGAAGAAAATTCTAGAAATCTGGAAGAGAAGCTTCAAGAAAATTCTAGAAATCTGGAAGAGAAGCTTCTAGAAAATTCAAGAAGCCTGGAAGAGAAGTTCCTGGAAAACACAGAAGGCCTAAAAAAAGAATTGTGTGGTGTGGCTAATTTTCTAGAAGGAAGAATGGGAACCGTTGAGACAGATATAGATAAAATTAGGGAGCAAATGAACACGGAGGTAGATAAAATAAAGGAAACGATCAGTAAGCTGGAAAAACGAATTAATAGTGCGCCCTCCACAGAGATGGTTAACGAAAATGCAATGCTGGACTTGAGTTTGAACTTGGATAAAGTTCAAGAGGGTATAAAAAATGTCAAGGTCATTTCAGAAATAGGGAAGCTTTCCATGAAGCCGCCTCAGTTCGACGGAAAAACTCCATGGGCAAATAACCGCCGGCAGTTTGAAGCAGCGGCCAAAGCAAACGGATGGAATGCAGGGGAAAGAGCTGTAGCACTAACACTTGCATTACGTGGAGAAGCGACGAATATTCTACAAACTCTCACCGCCCAAGAACAGGAGGACTATGATCAGCTGATTAAACATCTAGAATTACGATATGGTCAGGCCCATTTGGAACACGTATACCACTCCCAGCTGAAAAATCGCTGTCAGAAATCGGGCGAATCCTTACAAGAATTTGAAACTGACATTGCACGCTTGGTTCGCCTCGCATATCCAGCCATACCGGAAAATGTAATGGAGCGATTAGCGGTTCAGGCATTCTTGGATGGACTCCGTGACCAAGAAACCAGACAAGCGTTGATATTAGCTCGTCCAACACATCTCGTAGACGCACTGGCACGCGCTTTGGAATTCGAAGCAGCAAAACAATGCTGCGAAAGCCAAAATAAAGTTCGAACGATTGAGGAAGACTCACAGGAGCCTGCTAACTTGGAAGCTGCCATAAGAAAAGTGATTAAGGAAGTGTTGCCTGAGAAAAGACAGATAAGATGCTGGAATTGTGGCAAAATTGGACATGTGCGTAGCAAATGTCCAACATTCATCGACTCCGATGCAGGAAAACTAAAGAAGGTCGACGAGAAGGGGCAATCGTCGGCCTGTGTCCAGCAAGCCCCGGTTAACAACGCATATGTCGCTATCCTGCAACGACAGAACAGAGGTGTTTTCGTAGACGGTCTCATCAATAACGAGCCTTGCACCATGCTGCTAGATACAGGTGCGACTAGGACAATTCTCGGGCCTTCCTTTGCCAGAACACCGGAACGGATTGAACGAACAACTTGGAAGCTACGCACAGCAACAGGGGAGCCAGCTACTGTATATGGCGAGCTACCGATTGAAATAATTTTGGGCAGCACTAAAGTGAAACATCAGGCACTTGTAGCGGACATCGAAGACGATGCAATCATCGGAATGGACATCATGAACTCCAGAGGGTTTGAATTGGATTTCAAAGACGGCGTCCTACGTGTCAACGGAGAAGAGCTGGTGCTTCATGGGAGAAGTGAGGAGTTGATCCGTGTGCTGTTGGCTGAAGATGTAAGCGTACCTGAGAGGGCTGAAACCATTCTGGAGGCTCGCCTGGACGGGAGTACGAGCAGTGGAGACGTGGTGATGTTCGAGCCCAAACTTCACGATGAGAAAATTGGACGAGGGATTGCACTAGGGAAGACCTTGTTGCGTGCTGACAAATTTGTGCCGGTAAGGGTCATGAATGTCAATTATTTCCCAGTGACCTTGAAGAAAGGAACAATTTTGGGGTACTGCTCGTCAGTTTCATCTGTGATCCGGGGCGTACGAGGTACGATTAGCCAACCCAACAACTTGCCCACAGAACTAGAAAAATTAGTTGCCATCTCTTCCAAAGACATAAAACCAGCTCAACAGCCCAAACTAGGAGATTTAGTCAAAAAGTACCAAGACATCTTCGATACCGGACAAGGAAAAGGGGGTCGAACTAATGTGGTCCAGCACAAAATTGATACTGGAGGTGCTCGGCCGATCCGGCAATCAGCAAGAAGACTTCCTCTTGCCAAGAAGGAAGAGGCTGACGAAATAATCAGCGATATGGGAAAAGAAGGAGTTATCGAACCATCTGACAGTCCCTGGTCCTCTCCAGTCGTACTGGTGAAGAAAAAGGATGGATCGACACGCTTTTGTGTAGACTATCGCCAACTTAATAATGTCACGAAGAAGGACAGTTACCCTCTCCCAAGAATAGATGACACCCTAGACACGTTGGCTGGTTCCACGATTTTCTCGACCCTTGATCTGAAGAGTGGATATTGGCAAGTAGAACTGGCTCAGGAAGATCAAGAAAAGACTGCTTTTACCATCGGCTCAGGATTGTGGCAGTTCACCGTTATGCCATTCGGGCTCTGTAATGCTCCCGCCACATTCGAAAGATTGATGGAGACAGTGCTGAAGGGACTCTCATGGAACACGTGTCTAGTGTATTTCGACGACATAATTGTGGTCGGCAGGTCGTTCGAGGACCACGTGAAAAACTTGGAGGAAGTATTCCTGCGACTGAGGAACTCCGGATTGAAGCTGAGCCCTAAGAAATGCCATCTGTTCAAAAAAGAAGTACGATACCTCGGCCACGTTGTCTCTGGGGAAGGAGTAGCAGTGGATGACCAGAAGATCAAAGCTGTTAAGGATTGGCCCATCCCAAAAGACATTCACCAACTTCGAAGTTTCCTTGGTTTATGCACATACTATCGCCGATATGTGCTGGGATTCGCCAACATCGCTAAACCACTGACCAGGCTCACGGAGGGCCAAACAAAGTTCCAGTGGTCCGAAGAATGTCAAGACTCATTCAGGAAGCTGAAAGGAGCTTCGATCAACGCACCTGTACTGAGCTATCCCCTACCCAAAGGGAAATTCATTTTGGATACGGACGCCAGCAACGTGGGACTTGGAGCTGTCCTATCTCAGATCCAGGAGGGACAGGAGAAGGTTATTGGTTATTTCAGCAAGACGCTTAGCGAACCAGAGCGCAATTACTGTGTCACCAGGCGAGAGCTGTTAGCTATTGTAAAGGGAGTGGAGCACTTCTACAAGTACGTGTATGGAAGAAGATTCCTGTTGAGAACTGACCATGCAGCTCTCAAATGGCTCTTACAGTTCAAAAATCCTGAGGGTCAAGTAGCACGTTGGATCGAGAGACTCCAAGAATTCGATTTCGAGATCGAACATCGAGCCGGAACCAGCCATAAGAATGCAGATGCCTTGTCGCGAAAACCATGTCCAGATGATTGCTCACATTGCCGACGAGCAGAAGAGAAAGAAGCAACACTTTGTAGAACCGCGGCAATGGATGACAACTGGAATGACAGCAAGATCCAGAAAGACCAAGAGAAAGACCCCGACCTTGGCTTAGTTGTCAGCTGGAAGAAGGGCAATCGAAGACCATCATGGCAGGAAGTCGCAGGTTACTCGCCGGCTGTTAAGTCCTATTGGGCACAATGGAACTCTCTTATTCTGGACAATGGGATCCTGAAACGTGTGCTGGAGGCCGATATTGGTGGGGAAGACAGACGCCAAATAATTGTTCCCAGGAACAGAAGAGAGGAAGTGCTGCGGGAAATCCATGATGGAGTCGCTGGAGGACATCTGGGAGTGACGAAGACCCTGCAGAAAGTGAGGCAACGGTTTTACTGGACCAATTGTTGAGCTGACGTCCAGGACTGGTGCAGAAAGTGCGCTGTATGCGCTGCTAGCAATGGACCTCGAATACGACCCAAGGGTCCGATGCGTCAGTACAACGTAGGCAGCCCGTTCAAGAGAATCGCCATTGACATCGCCGGCCCGTTTCCCGTATCCGACCACGGGAATAAATACATCCTTGTGGCAATGGACTACTTCAGTAAGTGGGCGGAAGCCTATGCCCTGCCCAACCAGGAAGCCATCACTGTCGCCGACGTCTTGGTGAAAGAGTGGATATGTCGATTCGGTATTCCAATGGAGCTGCACTCGGATCAAGGCAGAAATTTCGAATCCAACCTTTTCCAAGAAATATGTCTACTGCTGAACATCCGCAAGACAAGAACCACGGCCCTACATCCGCAGTCCGATGGAATGGTGGAACGGATGAACAGGACGATCAACCGCCACTTGTCCAAGGTTGTCTCTGACCATCAAAGAGACTGGGACCAGTATCTTCATTTGTTCCTGATGGCCTATCGATCCGCAGTACACGAGTCAACCGGTCAAACTCCTGCTAGTATTATAATGGGCCGAGAACTGCGACTGCCTTGTGACCTGAAGTTTGGGATACCACCAGGACAAGACACTGCGGGAGAGGACTACGTCAGCAAACTTCGGCGGAGAATGGACGACATCCACGAACGAGTCCGGTTGAACATCCAGAGTGCCAGCGATAAAATGAAGAAGACCTATGACATCAAGGCCGACGCTGGAGGATTTAAGGTTGATGACCTGGTTTGGCTGTACAACCCCAAACGTCGTCGTGGACTATCACCAAAGTTGCGGAACTCGTGGGAAGGCCCGTATAAAATCGTGAAAAGGATAAACGACCTTGTGTACCGAATCCATAAGCCACCCCGAGGGAAACCAAGGGTCGTCCATTTCAACAGGTTGACCCCTTACGCTGGAAACCATGACCAAGTTCGCACCCTCAAGCCACCGGAGGATGATATGACGTTCGAGAAGTTTATGTCCTTGTATTCAAACGGGCAGAAAGTTATACATGGGGTTACTAGAGAGGAGTCACGAGACCTTTTCGAGGTGCCTGCTGACTACGCACTAGCGCACTGTGTGGCAGAAGATCTTCGAATGTCCAGGGGCATCGCCGTAGTGTTCTCCAAGAAATTTGGTCAACTCCAAACACTGCGGGAGCAGAATCCAGAAGTTGGTGGGGTGCTACAGTTGAAGAAAGGCCAGAGAAACATCTACTACCTAGTTACCAAGAGGCATTCCCAAGATAAACCGTCCTATGAAGATGTCTGGAAGAGTCTCACCAAACTAAGAGATACTATGGTGGACCAGAATCTGGTGGATCTAGCAATTCCAAAATTGTCCTGTGGTATTGATGGGTTGGACTGGAGAGTCATAAGAAGTATGCTGGAGGCGATATTCAGATCCAGCGGCGTCAAGATTTTGGTTTGCTGTAACCCTCTTCCACGACCGATCATGAAGACCGTGGAGTGTTACTTCCATCGAACTTCACGTAGCAGATATGGGGAGTCATGCAGATATCGTCACACTCCAAGGATGAAATTTCGGGACGAAATGTCTTTAAGAAGGGGGCAATGTAACGAACCTAGGCCGGACCTGTCGCCTCACGCGTTGCCATCGACAACGATGAGGTCATCCCCGGAGATATTCGAGAACAATCCAGTCACGCCGCGGTATGATAACAACGGTCGATATTGGAAATAACTGGAACATGCTGGGCACCAACCGCCAGAATTGGAAACATCGAGAATGCTGTATCGGAGATAAATAGACAGCCCTCAAGAGAGTGTGGACAGTCTGAACGAGCCCATACGATCGAGCTATACAGTGGCGTAATATGAATTAAGTTGTAGATTTAAGTGTGAAATAAATTATTAAAACCAAGTTAAGTTTATTTACGTTACATCAGCAATATTGTCTGGTCTATTGACATATAATTATGAATGCACCAAATTTGTAAAACTTAATATTGCTGAACAGAGAATGAAAATCCCTTTAGAACAAGGTGCCACACGACCCCCCTTCTCATTTAATTTTTTTGAGGGGGTGCTCATAATTCAGAGGGCGTGCAAGAAGGGGGTGATATTTTCAAGCTGTAATTTGTCAAATCGACAATAGAAATCGACCTGTTTCATGTTTTTTTTCAACAAATACATAATAACGCTAAAAATGAATTTATTCCATACCTATGGACCGCACTGTATGTTTGGATCATGTGACAAGTTACTGCGAAAATGGTGCCGACATAAATAATGTTTGATGAAAAGATGATTTATTTTAATTTGTGTTGTTTAATTAACATCTGCAGAATGTGTTTTTTTTTCAAGAATAATTTGTATTTAGTTTTTTTAATTTGATACATTCTTGAAACATCATGAGTATGAATCTGATTTATTTATTTGTTGAATATAATACATATGTCTATTATCTCCTTCTTTATTTTGATCTAATATTAATTAATCAAATTTTTCAAAAAAAATTCATTTAGTTTTTTATAATAATAATTCACTATGGGATTCCTTTGTCCCCACCTGGGTTGCTATTGCACCTGGGTGATGCCGAGTTAAGAGAATTTGTTCTCTTTTATACAGGGTTGTTCAAAATTTTATATTTTACCGATAGATACAAAAATGGTGAAAAGTGCATTTTTTAAAGGATATTCGGATATCCTGAAAGACAATTGGAGTTCTTTTTAAATGTTGTATCATGTTCCTCTACCTAAATAGTCAGGCTTCCGAAATAAAAGCAAGTTTCTATAAAAGTCAGATTATTTTTCCATATTTTGTATGAGGTGTCTATCTAATACCATGGAACATGTCATGAAAATTCGATCATTAATGAAACGTTTGCGCGTTAATTAACGAAAATTTGATCTGAAAAGAATCAAAATGGAAACCAATAAATATTCAAATGAAGTTTTGATGAAATTGTTCATTCTTCATGGTCAATGTGATCAAATTATAGCAAGATCATACAGAAGGTTCAATGAAATGTGTCCCGATTTACAACCAATGAACGGGATAAAATTTGTAGGATTACAAAATAATTTCATCAGTTATGGGTCAAAACTAAAAGCTAATCCAAATTTACTAAACTAATAAAAACAATTGTAACATGTAGGTAAAATAACAAATAACAAAACGGTTAAACAGCAATTAACAATGTTAATTCAATTTCATAATATGTATACAAATTTATAAAACGTTCACAATAATTGTTCAAAATGACCACCGTTGATATCCAAACATTTTAAAATCTGAATACTTGTAGAAATATTTGAAGCCCTCCTTATCTCATTGGCATCTAGCTCCTCAATGCAATTGATCACTCGTTGGTGTAGGTCTTGTTTACTGGGTACCTATGTCATGTAATCTTTTCTTTTGAAATTCCCTCTCAAGCAAATATCAAGTGGCTTCAGGTCGGGTGGTCTCGCAGGCCAATTCCACGGTACTAAACATCTAAACCAGCAATCTTCGAACATTTGGACCAACTCCATTGTTACTTTTCCAGTGCAATGAACTGATGCCCCATCCAGTTGAAACCAGCAGGTGCGATACTCATCTATTGACAGATTATCCAAAAATCGTTCAGTACTGACCTATTTCTTAGAATTAAACGGTTCATCGTAAATGAGGAAATCTTATTTCGTTATCTTTCAGAAGGCAAAATACCTTGAAACTAAACTTTTCCTGAAATCCCATCTCTTGACAATATGTGGATTCTTGTCAGCCCAGAAATGTTTGTTTCTTCTATTAAAAATGCTTTCCCTGGAAAATTTAGCTTCGTCTGTCCAAATTATTTTCTTTAAAACGTTAGGATCTTGATGGTTGTGGATCAGAATTGTTTCACTAAAGTGTATCCTATTTTGATGATCCTCTGGTTTCAGAGCTTGAACTTTCGTAAACTTGTATGAGTGCATATTATGATTACGAAGGATCTTTTGAACATAATAATAATTTATTCACACTCAAGCTTAACACAACGATGTTACATTTTTCGAATATTGGATGGTGAATAAATTGTAATGCAACTCACAAAGCAGAGTACATCTGTTTGTGGGTAAGAGATACAATAGTTTTATATATATATATATATATGAATATATATATATGAATATATATATATATATATATATATAATAATTTAAAGATAAGATAATTATGAATGTATACGAGATTCATTATAAAAAGATCCATCGCAATATATAACAGGTTAAAATTAAAAGACGAAAAAGTTATAAATGTATGCAGTAGTAAAAAAGTGATTATAAAAAGATCCATCGGAATATACAACACAGTCATGGTAAAACACAGATATTGAAAAGATTGTTTAAACTAGGCGAAAAATGATAAATATTCAATGTTTTTGTTGATAGAGTGTGTTTGTAGTGGTATATGTCGTAATATTGCCATACATATAAAAGCAATGTTAGAAATATTCATGATGAGAAATAGGTGTATGATAATCGTACAATATTTGGACATATAATAAAATTCTGCACTGGAAGTTGCAGAACATACATTTTGAGATTTCTTTTAATTTTCCAGGTCGGTTCTATAGTTATGACTGTGATCAGATCCTTTCTGTATTTATATTGAACTGTAGTTACATTTATGAAGAATAGTAGAAAAGGTCGCTAGAATAGTTCTATCCCTTTTGCAGAATACATCTTAGAAAACGCCTTTGGATGACTTCTAAACAGGTTTTAGAGACTCCTCCCCAACCAATTATTTCCGTAGGTTAGGTAGGGTTCTACCAAGCTTTCATGCAAAGTTATTTTTGGCTTATGGTTGAGAATGCCAATGAGATATCCTAGTCACCTTCTTTGAATCCTCCTGATTTAGCTTTCGAATCATAATGAGCTATCATCCTGTCATCTGTCAGTATTAACCTCTTCCAAGCGTTTCGTGGATTTTCAACATGCCCATTAATCTTTGGTATCTATTTTGTAACTTTCTGGAAAACATTATCTCCAAATGATTTCAGAAACGTGCACGTAAGTATACCGAATGTTCAGTTACTTTTTCAAATTTGCCGTCATTAGGCGCAACAAAAACTAGTAGGCCAATCAATAGAGATTTTCCCCGCTATTGATTCGGTGACAAAAATACTACCAGGAAACCGACTGTGCCATCATACGAAATACGGTTCGTAGTTATATCCCGTTATGATTCCTACACCCAATTGTCATTGCTAAATTTGTTATAAACGTTTGAAAGCATTTTTTTAATTTTTTATTGTTTTTGACTTGTAACTTGAAAACCAATGAAGCAATATCGATACTCTCAATGGACGAATTGTAGAGAATTAAAATGCAAAAAAAAAACAGCACTAACGCAACTCGATCGGATTATTAGTAACGGAGAAAAACCGGCTTTTTTTTAATTCAAAACTCCGCCACTTTCTAAGTTGTAGTGCAGGCTTTTCACTTTATGTGTGAAAAACTCAGGCACTGTCGCATTATCAGTTTCGGCATAATTGCAATTTTCCAATGCAGTTTATTGCAGCAGACCTGGATGCGTCAAGGGTGGTCCGATTCCAATTTTTCAAAAAGATTTCGATAGAAGTATAGTACTACAAAATGTTTATTCCCATTTTGCGTTTAAATAATGCAAAATAGGTGGAAAATACTTGCAAACATGACCTAAAATGGGCGAGTGAGTGAAAGCGGCTGAATAGTGGGGGTAAAGCACCAGTCGCGGGGAAGCGCCCATCATGAATCTGCTGCTCTACCCCACTCCTGGTCCGCTTTTATGCACACGCCGGTTTTCGGTCATGTTTGCAAGTATTTCTCACCTATTTCGCAGCATTTTAATGCAAAATGAGAATAGTCAAAATAAGTCAAATTAAGCAATGACAGGTGTCGTGCCCCATAATTACAGAAAAACTCTCAAGCATAAGAAAGAACACGATATTACTGAATATGAACTTTATAGCCAGAAAACAAATTCAATAGGAATGAAAATAAATTCTAAAGTCAATACGCGGCCCGTTACAAATAGATTAAATACCGTCAGCCGAAAGGCAGATAAAAAAAATTCACCCTTTTTTCAAATGAGTCATTCACCATTCGTCACTTTCCCATGTTAGTCATATCTAAGGAATTCTTTATGTAAACAAATACGCTATAAATTAATAGTTGTTGACAGCTCGCTAAGTGAACTACGACTACTAAATACCATAAATTTATTTTTTATACATTTTTGACGACAGTAACACGCCATCAATTGTTAGGCTGCTGATTTATTATGACAGGGTGAAGATAACTATGATGTTAGGAATTTTTGACCCGCGACGATCAAAGCCATCACGTGAACGGGTAGGGAATTATAAAAAGGCGCGACTCCTCGGACAAACTCTCTCTCGGTGTACAGACGTGAAGCAATTAACAAGTCCTCTCGAAATGAGGTTAGATTTAATTCGATCACAATATAGTGAAATAAAGATGAGAAGAGTAAGAATATAGTCGTCTTGCAGTTAACTTAAG
Source organism: Gonioctena quinquepunctata (assembly GCA_018342105.1). Lineage (NCBI taxonomy): Eukaryota > Metazoa > Arthropoda > Insecta > Coleoptera > Chrysomelidae > Gonioctena > Gonioctena quinquepunctata. The sequence goes on along the minus strand of JAFIRS010000814.1, from coordinate 114,344 downwards.
AAGCCATTAAGAAAAATTAAAGTTAAAGTTAAACCGAGTAATGACAGCACCAAGTGAATTCACGAGTAAACAAGTATTTTTCCAAAATTACCTATTATTTATCAACGTTTCACGAACGAGATAAGTCAACGAAAAACCTCAAATCGATAGTTCACGACCCCATAGAAGAAAACCGTATCCATGCAACGCTATTCTAATATACAGTGCGAGGTAAAAATAAAATAAAAATTCCAGCGGGATTAATTAAAATAGTAATATAATTGAACTAGTTGTCGTTTAAAAGCCATCTCAAGTGAATAAGTGTTGACCCTGCTGATGGATGCAAGATGGAGTAAGTTCATATATGTTTTCTGTATTTATGGTTGGGCAAATTGAATCATTTATAATGTGGATGTGTCTTTAAATGTATCTCCATAATTTTATGTTCCCTAAGTTTTCAAAAGATGATTATCAACAGTCGTTTTAACAATTGATGTCCCTATTGCTTTTAGTCAATCTATTCGATTTGTAGACTGATAAAAAAATAACTTCAAGTAGAATACACTCTATTCTTTGAATATTGTATCAACTTATCCGTTCATAGAACGGATGAAATACTTTGTTGACTTTTATAAAATATATATGTATATTCTTAATATTTTTCTGTTTGCATTATTTTCGAATCTTTCTGAAACCCGGTACGTACTTCCTGGATAAACAACTCAACGCCCAAGTATATAGAGGAAGAGATATTTCCTGTAGGCCGCTCCAGTGAGATAATCTCGGTTCGACCATCCTCAGACAGTCGATGCTCTTGATACTTATTTTCTCAATCTAACAACAAAGGATGATCAAGTACAGTGATAAATTCATAATATTTGAGAAGTCCTTCGCGTTTATTGGTATATAGTTGAAGGAGTGAATCCCTCAGTAATAGACCAGTGGCGTAACCGTTTTGGTATTGCAGGTGTGGTGTGTTGATTCATAACGCCCTGTATATGGCCAGGCTGAACACAGGATATAACTACAGACCGTCTACCGTATGATGGCACATTCGGTTTCCTGGCAGTATTTTTGTCACGAAAAAATCTCTATTGATTGGTCTACAGGTCTGTGAGTTTTCCTCGCCGATCACGACGTCACGGCGGAACGGGATATAGTAGATAAGGAGATAAAAGAATATTCTTTCGAAAAATGTTAGGATTAAGTTTTTTTAGCATCTTATACACACATTGCAAATTTCTAATCACCGAATTCTTCCCAAAATAATGTTGCTGAAAATATGTCCTTATTCAGAATAACAGTTTGTTATTTAGCAAAAGTTCCAGTTCATTTCCAAATGTTTGAATAATTTTTTTTGTATTTTTGATTTTACCGTTTTCTCGTCAAAGCAACGATTTCAAACAAATAAAGAAAACAAGAAGCAAGCTTTCTTTGTTGGTAGATAGACAGAAAACGAGATGTTGCAGCCACCGGTTAATTACTGAATTTTTTCCAATATTTTTATGTTTTATCAGTAGTTTTTTTTCAACTCCACATCTTTGTGAAATTGGTTCAAATTTTCTGACTAAAACTACTCACACTCATCCATCCCATCCCTAGTGAACATTTGCATGGAAGAGATGAAAGTTTATTTAACGCCGTCCGAAAATTTTGCAAAATCTCTGTTGTTTCCAAACAGAGGTAGGAATCTTTTGACGAGCTCAAAATCCATGAAGTCGGGACCACCGACTTAACACGTTCCATCCAAAAGATGGCATACCTTTCGCTATATCTCGTGCTCTTTGATATAGAGCCTGTCAGCTGTAATATGCTACAGTTGTACATGTTTCAAAAGCGGGTTATCTTCAGCAGGCGGTCGACCATCCAAGTATTAATACCACAGATTATGCACACAGATAAGAAGCTCCACCCATTTCCTTTTATGTCTGGTTTGCCGCTTCATTGGACTCGGACATTTAAATTCAAATAGGCACAGTCTTCTTCTTCTTCCATCTATATGACGTTTGACCAATCAGGTACAATTCGCCAGCGCTCTCTCTTACGTAATCCCTTACATAATCGAGACTTCGTCGTTAGGGGGCACCCTGGACGCCTCACTTGGAAGTGATACCACGAGTAACCAACTGATTTTTTCCAATGCACGTATTCGGCAACGTAACTAATACAGCTTTTATTCTCTCATAAAGTCACCCCCTTCTTCCCACAAATCCGTTATCATCCGGCCTGGTTACCGGCGTAGAGAACAAGGGAGCAGATTTTTGAAACATTCAGTTGTTTAACTTCACTTATTTTTATATATTTTTGAAATGCACATATTTTTACGGCTAGACTGTCACAAACATCAACTTAACTTCCAACCATATATTTATTAACTACGAATATTGATAAATGGCCATAAGAGCAATGCAATGAAAGTGAAGTCGGGTTCTATATGTATTCCTTGTCATGTTGGCAGCGCGTAGTTATGGCAACCGAACATCAACCAATACATGTCACGCCTCCATTTTCATGCATGCATATCAATTCAACGTTGCCGATTAGAAAGAGTCCGAGCGATGGTTGTTTTGGCTTCACATTTTATTATCAATACTTAATACATATATGCATCCAACCCACGAGGACGCCGCTTGTCCTCCACCATGGTCAGATGTCGAATCCCTAGGCACAGTTGTCTGTTTTAGGTTATGTTTTATTTGGAATTAGACCAAATACTACCAACATAAATGATGAGGTAAAAAATTAATGAAAAATAAATGATTGATTGATAAGCCGTTTTTGAAATCGTGTGCAGTGTTGAATGCTTGAGATGTGGGTAGTGTTATGGAGAATAATATCAAATCAAATCAAATATATATTACAAAGTTTTGTAAATACAAATGTGATGAAAAGAAATAAAATTGAATTAATATTCATGAGATATAGTTTGGAATTACCTGTATTACGAGAACTTCAAAATGTGCCAACTAAGCTATAATGTGGAACTCGAATTTAAGATATGAAGATTTGTTAACGATACTTACAATTCTATATAGTTTAAAATATAACATAAAAAAAACTTTTAAATATTACAATGTGAGATTGAGAGTGTTAAAGAGGGAATGAAAGGAAAAATCTGTGAAGAGGAGAAAGTTATAAAATTAGTTTTAGTAATATTCAAACTAAGGAAGTTATAATCCAGCCAATGCTTTATTTTACTAAGATTTGATTCTGATGTAGCTTATTATTTCCTTATTTCCTGAACATAAGATGACGGTGTCATCAGCATAAAAGATTATGGATGCTTTCACGGATTTTATCTTTGTGGTGGTATTAATATAAATCAAAAAGAGAAGTGGACCCAAAACTGTACCTTGAGGAACACTCATAGTCACTGGTAGGAACTCACTACTGACATTGTCTAATAGTACACTGTGTAGTCTATTCAATAGATAATTTCGAATTAGATTCATTGCAGTTCCTCTTATACCTACCTCAAATAATTTGTTAAGAAATATCATGATTAACAGTGTCGAATGCTTTGGCCAAATCTAGAAACACAGCAAGACTTTTCTCACCTTTATTTAGGTTATTTACAATTTCATTTATTAGCCGAACGGTTGCGTCTTCTGTTGATAATTTATTTCGAAAGCCAATCTGGCTGTCATTGAGAATGTGGTGAGCCTCAAGAAAGTCCATCATTCTATTTTTGATACATTTTTCGAATAGTTTCGCCAAATTATTGATTCCTTGCTTGCTTGCTTTTTCCTTATGGCCCTATCCATTCCAGATAATCAGCGAGCTGACGGAAATCCACATCACCTAAGAACGTATTCTGCCGACTTCGATTTCCGTTCGGGGGGCACCGGGATAGTCTCACTCGAAATGATACCTCAAATGCCCATTACTTTCACAACATATAATTTTTAAATTTTTCAATGCACGTTGAACGGCTGTACAAAAACTAACATTTACTTGACTTCCGGTCCGCGTGGTCAGACAACCGCCTCCCACGAGCCCCGGAAGTGATTCCTTGCTTGCTTGCTTACTTGTTTTTTATGGTTTATCCAAAATACTGGATAATAATATACCAGTAAACGGGGGCTATAGCCACAAATTCGACCCCCCTTCCGTGGGCAAACGGGATTGTCTCACTCGAAATGATACCACAAATACCCAAAACTTTCACAACAATAATTAATAACTTTGCGATGCACGTGGAACGGCTGTACAAAAACTAACATTAACCTGACTTTCTGCCCGCGTGGTAGACGTCCAACTACCACGACACCAGAAAGTCGAATGAAGTGATTCCTTGCTTTTGCTTTGCTTGTTTTTTATGGTTTATCCAAAATACTGGATAATATACCAGTAAACGGGGGCTATAGCCACAAATTCGACCCCCCTTCAGTGGGCAAACGGGATTGTCTCACTCGAAATGATACCACGAATGCCCAAAACTTTCACAACAATAATTAATAACTTTGCGATGCACGTGGAACGGCTGTACAAAAACTAACATAAACCTGACTTTCTGCCCGCGTGGCAGACGTCCATCCACCACGACACCAGAAAGTCGAATCATATTTCATATTTCTTGGTTAGTTTTAAGATTTTTTGAAGTTGGCAATTCTGGGCCATAACAAACGTCATCATTCAAAATGAAGGTATTGCCGTAACCCTTTCAGTTGTACATTTTGATGTAAGGGAAGAAGGGCATCATTATTGGGAAGGAAATTGACCGATGAGGGCGCCATCGTTTTCTGCAAATGGCGGCAAAGAAAAGTTAGCAGCAATATTTAAATGTTGTGTTTACATTTTTATCTGTGCGTTTCATATCGCAAATCGTGAAAATAACACCACAATCATATAGCGGGTATATAAACATCACTTCTCTTAACAGTTCGGTTCATCTTCGATAGTGGTCGTATTAAGGATGATTAATTCTCCTATTCTGACAGTTGTCCCAGGGCATTCAAATTGAGATAGGATTCCATCTGTTTCTAATTTTGTTCGTCTTGTCTAGCCTTATCCTCCTTATTTCAACTCTGTAATAATACTGCGGTTGGCATTGCTCGGCTGCAGATATGGATATTGTGTCAACCCAATAACTGAAGAAATGGATGTTCTCAATTTTTCCATCTTTGTCGGTAGGGTAGCCAACGTAACATTGATTTAGCACTGAGTCTTTACTTACGCTGTTCTGATTGAACTCTTATTCGCAGCCAATTAGAAAACATTATGCTATAATCCTGCCTAGGCACCTGGCCCATTTAAAAATTAGATATAACTACAGTTTCAGATGGTGCCAACGTCGTTTCTTGTTATAGTTTGCTGATTAATTTCTGATTCGTACCATCTACACACAGGAATAAAAACTCTATTATTCCGCTGGTGTCTCTCAAAATTATTGGTAATATCGAATTAGTAGTCACCAGGTTTTTTAGATATGTTATAGGTGGGCTGTCATCTGAATCCGACGTTAGATAGGTGGCATTTGCTAGTTTGGTGTGTGTCGTTTATCTATCCTTATTTGTATATTTGCTTCAAGTTCACATTGAATGATTTTACTCTTCTACCGGATGAAATTCCAGGTGCTACTTCACGAAAAAAAAACAGGTTGGATGTCCTGGCTACAAGGATGGAAAAAATTAAAATGTCCATGTCTTTTTTCAAGATCGTACAGTCAGTGAGCATTTCTATTTGACTTGGCTTTTGGCGGGTTCATGGTTGCGTGCGCGTACATTTCAATAGGAAACACACATGTGCTCTGATTCTAAAATATTTTGATCTGCACATGAAGATTACCAACTAGGAAGCCCAGCAACAAACTGTTCTTAATTGAAAACGCCAATTTTTTCATCACATTCAAATACGTACTCGTAGCGCCTCTGATGGACGTATGCATCGTTACTTCACACAGTACACTATTTTACCGCTAGTTGCTTCAAACTGTCAACTGTAATTTCATCTGTCTTCGCTTATATCTTGTACTCAAGAATATATTAGGAATTCAAAATTAGATGCCAGCGCCAGAGTGGCGAACATTCAAACCAGACATATGTACATTGTTTGTCTGTTTTCTCAGAGGTTATACACTTGTGTTTGGAGTTTTTCTTAAAATATTTCCATTTGGCATTATTTTTCAGTTTGTATTGTGTTATTCATTTCAAGACTCTAGTGAAGTGGTGTATTTAAATCTCATGACAATATCGTTTGCAAAAACTCACTTTGAAGGAGACAAAGTATGTTCCGATTTGCTTGCAAAAAAAATCTTTTGCGAATTTTCTGGACGTTTAGTCGGGAATTATTGTTATGAATTATTTTGAAGAAATTTTACACATTTTTTGTGAATGCTCGAATTGAAAATAAAACTAACAAAAACATTTTTCTTATTTCACCTAAAATAAACAGGATGGTGTGAAAATGTGTCCTTATATCACCTAGACATACTTATTTATTTATTTTATTTATTAATTTAAATACAACGAGGTTAGAGGCATTCTCCTAATAGGCCCAGAAAAATAAAACAGAATTATATGAATTAGGACTAATAACAATTGACTGGTAGATATTACATATTTGTTGCTTGTGCAAAGGAGTCGTAACGGTTCTCAAAACTGTTTGTGCTTGAGGCTGTCACAACCTCGGTAGTGAAGATTCTGTTCGAGAAGTACTTTTGACGAACAGTTGTTCAAAAAGGCTCCTGTCCCAATTTCAGGGGATGACCACGTAACCTATTGTCATCTTGAAGCAGAAATAAGCTGGCTAAATAAAAAAAAGTCACTCTTTTTCTATACTGTATGAATAATCTTTGGTATGTTGAATAATATCTCTTTTTTCTCTTCTCAACTTTCTTTTTTTCTCCTCAACTCTTTTTTAAGGTTCTCTTCTTAACTTTTTTTCTTGAGCACACACGATACAGGAACCTTTTGGGAAGGAACTGTATTCTTCAAGATCCCAAGAGCCCGTCGTCTGTCTATTAGACTCACTCAATCCTAGATTAGTCTGCACCAGTACGATACATTCATTTTCTCACGGAAATGATAAAAACTTATTCCAGTACAACGGAATCGTTTTGATCAAGAGTCACATTGAGGTACACAAAAATAATGATTTGAACTAGAATCACTCATTTTTTCACTCGAGGACGTTCAATATTTCAGCTTCATTTTAAATCATTTCGAATTTAATTACGCCAATTTACAATTATGATCTCCAAAGATATAAGGGTTTCAATAATTATTAATTATTGGCTCAAAATTCAAATTGTAGTTTTCAAAATCTTCAAGCGGTAAAACGAACCAAACAATTGGCGTGTTTCGATACTACAACTTTTTGTACTAACTGTTCATAAATTCACAAAATAATTCATACAATATTTAATTCCCACCCATTAACTCGTGAAAGTCTTTTCAGCATTCCCAGTTGACTTATCAATGACATAAACAACTGTTTCGCACAAAAGTTGAAAATATTTTAATTTTTGTCCTACGGAATTGGAATATCGGAACGCACCTAGTTCTCACAATAACATTGACCTTACCCCGCAGCTACGTCACAGTTTATAGCTGAAGATACAGTTCGCTCACTTGGCGTCTGATTTGTATCCTCACGCATGTCGCGGAGAAATGCCCGTATCAGTAACACAGAACACGCGATGCGCGAGGGATACAAATCAGACATCAGACGCCAAGTCAGCGAACTGTATCTTCAGCTATAAGCTGTGGCTACGTCATATTTCTGCCAACAGGCGCTTATGGACATTTCGCCTCCTTTCTATATCTTCTTGCTTGTACTCAAAGAGAGTACACGTTATCTGCATAGGAGGGACTAATAAGCTCTAGCCAATTAGAATCTTGTAGCATTTACCCGTCATAGTGACGTATACATGGACATGAGTACAGGTGGCCCACGTACATACAGAGTGGTCCAATATACATTCAAGAGCCTGTAACTCTCGGATACCAGAGAGCGGAGTGCGCTAGTCCGCCACTGTCCAGAGAGAATGGTGGCCATGACATGTCCATATACGTCACTATGACTCACAAATGATATTTCATTTCTTTCTATGAGTGTCACCATTTTCTGATGGGAAATAGACTCTCCTACTCAGATAACGATTACTATCTTTGGCTTGTACTAATATTGTTAATATCATAATGTCTGTTCGTTTGTCATGCTCACGTTGCTCTTATCTGATATGAGCAATATTTGTCTCTTCGTTTGTTCGGAGCATTGATCAAAGGGTGTTCGTTTGACAAGAGCAAATTACTACAGATCAGATAAATCATGCTTTATAGTACTGTTACTACTTTATTGTAAAACTTTATGTATTACTCTATTACTATTGCTAAAACTAATTCTATTGTAAATTGATTTATATTGTGCTCACTATTTGAAGAATAAACATTTTTATTTTATTTTTTCATTATTATTTATCTGCTCTATCAATTATCAGGGAGCAGAAATATCAAATCAAAATGATCAGAAAGCGGAAAAAAGTGCGAATTTACACGATCCAATAAAATTCATCAATAAATTGAACAATAAAATTGACCAATATGGGTTATATTTACACCTGACATTTTATTGGTCAAATTTGGCAACAGTTTTTACTCAGGAATACCAAAATACTGACAAGAAATGGTTCAACTATAGTAAAAGTTCAGAATATTATTCAATAGCACTCAGGAATTTTTCGTGAACTAATGTCAAGTCTCCTTTCCCTCTTTTCTCAATCCAAGATCTAATCCACCATCTTCTACATCTCTGTCTTTTATATTCAGCAATGCACATTGCTGCGAATGTAATGCAACGCAAATGATGTTTTTTTTTCGCACTATCATTTTTCTCGCGGTTAGGGTAGGGTATGTGAAATCGCGTAAATAATAACATATAACCTGAAAATCTCTGTTCTACCAGGCATCCAATTCATGGCCGAAAGATACTGCAAATTGTCACTAAAAATTGATGAAAAATTAGAACCGATTCTAAACTCATCAATTTATTGGTCAAGTTCAAATTGACGACAATTTTCTGTTTACACCTATCAATAAAATTCACGGTCACAAAATTGACCAATTTATTGGGTCGTGTAAATTCGCACTAAGAAAATGGGGGAAGTTATAAGAAATAGTATCAAAATCTCAATTGGATATATGATAGATGCAAATTCGAATTATTATTTACTTCGATTAGATGGAATTATAGGTGAAAAAATAATCAATATAAAAACGTTCATAGGTACACACAAATGTTATTAGAAGAGGTTACTTCACAAATAATTAGGTTATGATTTGCTCAGTGTTTGTTTAAGTTTCACCAATAGGATATTTTTGTTACTGGATCATAAAAATCAAATCAATAAAGTCACAATTACGTGATTTCCATGATTTTTTTAGCAGGCTGAGCATTTTAAACGAACAGGACTATAGTATTTTTAATTTCTACTGCAACATCACATCGAAAGTCAGGTTGAATAGTATTGTCTATTGATTTTTCTGAAACAATCACAATTGGCGCTTGGGGGAGGTTTTTCAAGTGAAGTATGGAGAAGTATCCTGCATAAAGTGAAGGTCAAATCGAGTTTGAATTGAGGAACATCTTCAAATCCGAGAAGTTCGTCAACATTTTAAGATTCTAGAAATTAATTTTACAAAATGAAATTTTTGAGGGCAGAACTAATTTAAATAAAAATTGAAATACAATCACACGAACAAAATTTTATTGTTAGAATTCCAGATGGCGAACGAATTTTGTAATATATTTCCAACTCTAATGAAATTGAAATCTGGGGGTTTTTAAGTAGCGAATAATAAAATTCATGTGGATTTTCAAGGACCAATTTACTTACGAAACGTTACTCCTTTTGGATGGCTTGATGTTAGAATCTTGCATCAGAGCACAACATATTTTTTTAGTATTAACATCTCTCAACCGACGACTTCGTTTATAATTTTTTTAACGTCGGCCTGATTCTGCGACTAGGCTTAATAACGACGCCGGTGAGCACACTTTCCCCAACTGGAAATTTTGCCGAATCCTCTGGTGTTTCCAACTGGTACCGCCAACTTAACGTCCCCTCCGAAGGATGGTATATCTCTCGATATAGTTCGTGCTTATTGCGATATCGCTAAGCTGTAGTTGTACGGGGTTTGATATCGCGAACGTTTTTTGGCAGGCAGTAGTCACCCATCCAAATAATGATCGGTCCCAGTCGTGTTTGGCTTCAGATGTCGATAAGACTCTCAACTTGATTCAAAATATATTTATTTAAACTGGATTTATAGTTAGACGGACTGTAAATGTAGACGCACTGCAAAAAGATCAGCTATATAATTTATGTACTCTTGTTTATAAATGAACGTAAACGCATGACGTAACGTAAGTGAAACGGACTGGAACGGAAGAGTTGGCCAACTTTAATCTTTTACACTACGTTTCTTGCGTCTGGCCAATCAAAATAAAGAATTATGTGTGATGTTTTTTACAAGACGTAATTATTCATTAAATACTGGAACAGTCATTCACGTATACTTAAAAAATTGATCTAGATCAGCAGTCTTCATCTTAAAAAAATTATTGTAAGCATTCTCTACTTTTCTATAACGGTTTATGGGTCTTGTTTTGTAACGTCTTAGTCGCATAATTATTGTTCTTCGAGTTTGTCGACACTTTTCCAATGCTACTGCACACAACAACAGTCCCACGGCACCAAGAAGCATACCTTCATGTATTTCATAATCCATTGTGACACAGAAAACGAAGCATAGATAAATATTTAGAATTTAATACAAATACTGTTTATGATTGGTATAATGTGTAGGTTATGTTGAATTCACTATCACTTCTACCCATGCGCAAAAATTCCGTTCCGTCGATTTATAAATTGAATAATATTTCACAGTCCGTTTGTTACGTATACAGTGCGTCTACGTTTGCAGTCCGTCTAACTATAAATCCAGCTTTACTATTCAGTGCGGTAACCTCTCTCACAATATATTATTTACAATTAATTTCAAGGATAAAATGAAGATTTTGGGGAAAAATTAGGGTATTTTCTCAACCTAACCAGCCGGCGGATTACCCAGCCGACGACTTTGAACGAAATAGCTCCTCTCCGATGGTAGAGTGAATTCAGTATTGAGACAGCACAATGATAGGTAGAGACGGAGAAACACGAGTGGACACGATTGTCATCATGTGCAGCAGTGTCATGACATGCAGCGGTTGAAAGGTTACGTTTGTTAGGTTAATAAGTGGGTATCTAGTGTGGTTTATTCAATTTTGTTTACTGTTATCTTGCAAAAATGCTCTGGGGTCTGAGTTAAGTACTTTTCAGTAGAGGAAGAAGGAATTATGGCGTATACTATAAAATTCATGATGCGCCTTGTGTATCACTTTTACTAAATCATTTGGTACTCCTATGGAATTTCTCGTAATAGCTTCGCTTCGGATACCTTCGTGGGGAACTGTTCATTAAGTGGAGAAAGGACAAACATTCTGTCTCAATAGTGAATGCACTCTACTCTCCTGGAGTTACATTTTGGAGTCTTCTGCGCGTTGCGCAGACTCATTTTTCTGAATTGAATGAATATTTCGAGTGACGTTTATGGGGGAGATGACGCAGTGGTTTAGCGTCCGACTCAAGAGCGAAAGGTCCTGGGTTCGATTCTCAGCCAGGGCAAATATTTTTAATTTACTAGTGGCAATTAAATTATAAATTTCGTAGCTTGGCCTAGGATGTCCTTCGAAGATTCACTGTTGCGTTCAAATTAACAGTGCTGCTCCTAGGTGGCGTATGGAGTTAGTAACAAGGCCTACCCAGAACACTGTGTGAATGATACATTCTATGTTTGTGATTGCCCCGCAGTCTTAGACGTGCATTTGTAATAATCAGGGATTGTCATATTGCTTAGAGCAAGACACGCTGCATCCCCACTACATCATCCTCTTTGTCTACGCCGGTTAGAGGCCAGATGGAAACGGATTTTCTGCAAGGAGGAATTTCCTGAATACGCCAAGAGGAAGCAATATCTCGTCTAGAGTCTAAATTGAGGTTATGTCTTATGTCAGTGGTTGTCACTTGTCTATAGTGATATAGTCTACGCTCTATCTACACATTTCTAGAAGAAACATTTTGTCTTTTATGTACAGTAGTGCTTTAGTTTCTTCAAATCATTATAAAAACATATTTGCCTTAATCTGACCTGATGCTCATGCCTTAGTATGCCATTGGACCAGCTCGAGAATCAAAATCCTAATGTTTATAAGAAAATTGAGGAAAGACCTCCCACTTTAGAAGATATAGATGATTCAGTTGTGGACGATTTTGACCAAAGAGAAATATTTGGTAAGTATAATTTGAGAAACGGAGACAGACCAAACATTTTCCTAAAATTGGATTCGTTATAATTGCTGTATCTGGGCATAAATTTCGATCTTAATGATTTTTGAGGCACTTATGTATTTTCCAGTTGAACAGGAATCAGCAATCGAAACTTCTACTCTCGAATACATGTTGCCATTATTTGCACCAATATTACATTCTAATGTACCCAACTGATATATTTCAATCTGCTGAAACATTTCATTTCAATTCAAAAAAAAAAGGGAACAAAATTTACCTTTATTGACCATTGAAGGGCCATGACTCCAGTATTCAAGAGCGCAAAGTTGTCAGCACCTTTGTCACCCTATAACATGTCCTTAACACATTTTTTCTCATTATAATGCCCAAGATCAGGTTCATTATATTATAAATACCTTGTCTCACATTAATGGTGGATTTATGCAACACCAATTAACAATTATCAAGTAACAATTACCAATTAACAATTAGCAATTAACAAGTAACGAAAATGATGGCATTTATGCACATTCAATTAACAATTAAGGAAGAAAAGTAAGCATGCGCACAAGTCCATACAACACGGGAAATTGCCGAACGAGGTCGATCTAAATGGCATCATCAATTTCCATTTTTACAATATATTTTCACAAACAAATAAAATTCCTAAAGACGCCACAATTCACAACAAAAACAAACCAGAATATTTTATTCAGTGAAAGTTGGGTTAGCTTTCGTCATAGCACGGACCAATCCACGGTCATCTTCGTTCTCGAACTGCTGGTCCACCTTATTAATGATTCTTTTACCAGAGGAACTTTCCCCGACTTCCTAAAAACCAGTATAGTGATCCCCCTGTATAAGGGTGGTGACCCCTCCGAGCCATCAAATTTTCGACCTATCTCTTTAATTCCAACCCTGGGAAAAATTATCGAAAAATTGGTAAAAACTAGATTGATGGACTTCTTCTCACCAAAAAATTCTACATCCTCAACAATTCGGTTTCCAACCTAACAAAAGTACTGGAGATGCAATTTTTCATTTTCTAAAAAATGTATACTCAAATCTAAATTCGAAAGAAGCAAGCCCGAATATTTTGTGATTTGTCAAAAGCATTTGACTGTGTGAATCATGAAATATTGCTTCGTAAGCTCCACCATTACGGGATCAGAGGCCAAAGCCCTTACTGGTTCGAGTCTTACTTAAGCCAAAGAACACAAATTGTAAAGACCAACAGTTTTTCCAATATAGGTTTTATTAAACATGGTGTACCTCAGGGCTCTGTGCTTGGACCTATCCTGTTCTTGTTATATTTTAATGACCTTGCGAACATTAAGACTGAAGGTGTATTCACTATTTTCGCAGACGACACAACGGTCCTGTGGCATGATCAAAACCCTAACAAACTTTTTTAGTAAAATGTCTAGGGATATTAACGCTGTGAGAGAGTGGTGTAACTCGAATCAGCTTTCATTCAACACTAACAACACGAATCTCTTATCATTTCAATGCGATATACCGGATATTTCCCTGGGGAATGATATTATTTCATCTAATAATTTCAACACCTTTCTAGGGATTCACTTAGACTGTAAACTCAAATTTGAAGATCATGTTCGTCATCTTAGTAAAAGCTGTCCAAAGGGTGCTATGCTTTACGTGTTATCTCAAGGGAATTGGGTGAGACAACTGCAAAAGTAGTTTACCATGCCTTATTTGAGTCGCATGTCAGGTATGGTATCCCTTTTTGGGGTACCTGCAACAAACAGTGCTTCAACATAATATTCACTCTCCAGAAACGTGCAGTCACGCTATATCTGCGGGGTTGGACCTCGAGTATCATGTAAAGAACTTTTCAGAAAGCAAAAACTCCTCACCATTCCATCTCTTTTCATTCTCGAATCGGTTTGCTTAGCACATAAAAATAAATCAACATATGATACCATTTCTGGTTCTACCCGCCAAAATAACAACCTAAGGCTACCCATTCCAGCTTCCAATTTGATCAAAAACTCCATTATTTATAATGCTGCAAAACTATATAACCATCTTCCTGCCAGCATCAAAACCATTGAATCCCTCCATTTATTCAGAAATGGTTAAACTCATTCTATGGATGAATAGTTAATCATTTTCAATAATTAAATTTTAATAAACATAATGGTTTATTAGTTAACATTTTAATATTTTTTAATATATATTATTCAACCATACATACATTTTATGTGATATTTTGATTAATTGTACGAGTTATTTTAACCAAATAATGTAATATTTTTAAATAAATAATGTGCTTATTTATTTTAATCTTGACAATGTGATATTCAATTATATTTTTTTACTTTATAATTACCCTGTGTTATCTTTGTGGTAACACAGATAGTATTTTTGATTGTTTGTGTGTTTCTATAAATATTTATTAATTCTTTTTAACTATATTGTGGGTACTTAATGCTTATTGTTAATTTTATGTTCTATGTTGAATATTTAAATGTATGTTTCTTTCTTTTATTAGAATCTAACAAACAATTGTAAAATATCTATATTTTTAATATTTGTAGTACAAGCTTTGTCAATAAGATTTATGTCTTCGACAATAAAGCATATTTTTGATTGATTGATTGATTTTGATCTGCGTACTAGTTGCGCACTAGAAGAAAATTTGGTTCAATTAAAGTAAGAAGTTAAAAGTTGGCCAACTTTCTACTTGTTAATTGATAATTGTTACTTGTCTGCATAAACATGGCCATTGTAGGATGATGGTTGAACTTATAATTGCTAATTGATAATTGTTACTTGATAATTGTTAATTGGTGCTGCATAAATCCACCATTACTTATGCTGTTTTCCTGAAAAAGTGATGAGTGTGAGGGGTAGCAATCGCATTAATAATATTTAATATACTCAGAACTTTAAATATCTTAAGTCTATACTGGATGCAGCCCAGACCAGACAATATTCAATGTTACTAGATCTAAAGAGAGTCTTGAATTATTTAATTTCTTAAAAAAATAATATCGAAACATGATCAACACTGAAAAGATAAAACTTTTCAACAAAAAATCTTAGAATCAGATAACCCTCATAAAACAGCTTGGAATATTATAAATGTTAGCTCAGGTAGAAGTGATACTTCCTCTGACAATGGTATCTCTGCTGAAGACTTTGCAAAATTCTTCCAGGATGCTATACAAAATAAAATGGATGATGATAGAACTGAAAATCTTAATTTCAATGGCTTTATTAAGAAAATTCCCATAATTTACAAGTCACCCAACAGTTGCACAGGGGCTCTGCTAGATTATTGGAAACGAAGAACTCAAAGTCAAGGGACTGTTATAGTCTAAATGCCAGTCTGCTAAAAATGGTTGCCGATACCCTAGATCATCCTATTGCAATTCTCGTAAACACATGCATGAAGGTTGGTGTATACCCGGATATGTTTAAAATATCTAGAGTCACCAATTTACGAAAAAGGTGATCCAAATTCACCAGCAAATTATAGACCCATCTCTATTATACCCTTATTGAGGGTATCAGGCATCTTGATCCCCAGACAATATAGGGTGGATTCGCCAGTAAGCCGGACACCACCGATAGTCAGACAAATCGTTGTTTTTTTTTAATTAACTTCAGTTCAACTGGCATTTCGCCGGTATAATCGATTGCTAGTAGTCGTCCATCAAACTGGAATCGGACAGACAACTCTCCCACCCCACAGTTATAAAAAATATTACATGGCGTTCAAAGTTAAGTCTGTGCAAGTTATGGTGCTATAAACCAGTGGGCGTGATCAGTATTGCAAATCTGAAAGGTATGTAAATTGTTCTAAAACCTTATATTTTAAGTTTACATTGCTTTAGATGCATTTAAAGTAGTTAGAAGATATCCTAGTTAATATCATTATGGGATACTTTTATCATTATGAGTATAATTCGGTGGCCGGTAACTGGTAACTGAATTCGATACAAATGCTAGTGGACGGACACCTGTCCGACCACTGGAGACAGGCTTCTCTCATAACTTCGTCTTTTTCTATCTGTCTGATGAGTTAAATAGCTCATCTCTATCTGTTATTGTAACAATTTGGACATGATTTCAATCATAGCCAGTAGACGGACAAAAGTAATAGGCTGTTTGCTCCATTTTGTCCGACTTCTGGATAACATGACTATATGTGTAGCATGCTAATAGTCGGACACTAGAATTTGACCGGTCAGAAATGGTATTCTGGTTTTCTCAGAAGGCAGCCAGAACTAATTTTGAAAAATGCGGAATCTCTTGAGAAATACAGAGCGCAATTAACTGAAGAATATATACGATGTTGGTTCACAGAGTTGAAATCTTTTCTTCAGAAATCGTATTCATTGGATATTCTAGATGATCCTTCCCGAATCCTCAACGCGGATGAAAGTGGATTTCGTCTCTGTCCAAAAACAGGGAAAGTTTTAGGCTTAAGAGGACAAAATGTGTATATTGTTAAACATGGGAATGAAAAAGAGAACCTCACAGTTCTAGTTACTATGACAGCAGATGGACGACTTTGTCCACCAGTTGTGGTTTTTCCCTATGTAAAACCTCCAAAAGCGGTTGTAGAAAGTATGTCCCCACATTGGATTTTGGGTAAGTCCGATTCGGGATGGATGAGGTCTGACGTCTTCTTTGAATATGTGGCGAATGGCCTTAATGACTGGTTAAGTAGAGAAGGAATTCATAGACCTGTGTTATTTCTAGTTGATGGGCACAGATCTCATATGTCATTAGAGTTAAGCTGTTTTTGCGAAGAAAATAGTATCATCCTATATGCTTTACCACCCAATGCCACGCATCTGTTACAACCTGCAGATGTGTCAGTTTTCAAGCCATTAAAGGAATATTGGCGTCAAGAAGTGCGAAATTGGCAAGCTGAAAATGTGAACAAAGTTGTCACAAAGGTCGATTTTTGCCCAATATTCGAGAAAGTGCTAAAGCATTCTAATATCCCGAAGAATATTCGAAAGCATGCGGGTTATATCCTTTTAACCCTGATGCTGTAGACTACTCTAAATGTGTCCAAAACAAATTAGAAACTCTGAATAAAAATGCTGAAGTAGAAGAGATCACCAGGAAGACATTTGTAGCACAGAAAAAGTTTTAATAAAACTCAAGCCAGGTTTATCGGAAATGGAATCGATGTAAACTTTATATTAGCTCTAGTGAAATCTCTTCAAGGAAATCAAAATCAGTTGGATGAATCTGTTTTTTCTCAGGAAGATATAGATAAAATGGAATTTATTATTTCCGACTTTGTCGTCGAAGACAACGCTACCATAGGTAGTGTTAATGCAGTTACAAATGCAGATTCCAAGACATCATCCATTTCAGTGTTGCAAAATATTACACTGAATGAATAATTGGGTACATTTTCAAAGAATCTGGGAGGAAACGAGAAAGTCGAACTTTCATCTAGCCAAGAACAAGGTGCTTCCAACAATATGACAACAGTTTCTCAGAAAGTGGTAGAGAATGCGAAAGTCATCATGTCATTCAGCCATGATCGAAATGGATTCAATGATAAGGCTAGACAAAAACTAGATGATTCTGAAATTCTTGAAGAAGAGTCGATTGATCCTTCTGAAAAGGCCTTCGAAAAACTTGAGCCAATTAGAACATCACCATATGCTGACAATTCTAGCAATAAAAACATTGATGGTACAAGCACATCTAATATTGGCTTTTCTACAGGAGGGGGATCATTTGAGAAACATTTGATATATCCACAACCACTAGAGAAAAAAACAACTAGTAAATATAAAAGAGAAAAGTTGCCGAGTGCCATTTCTTCGGAAGCGAAAACATTACAGTGACAAAGCTAGAGAGAAAGAGGAAAAGGAGAATGCTAAGAAAAAGAGGAAATTAGACAGTGTGAAAAAAAAAGAAGCAAAGAACCTGCGAAGAAGAACTTGATAGTGAAACGGAAGAGGAAAATGAAAAAAACGTCGGATGTGACTTGTGTCCCAGGTGGTTCCATTTAGGACGTACAAAATTTACTAGGATGACACACGCGGAAGTTTCTAGTTAAGATTTTATATGTGATTTCTGCAAAGATTAAACTCGAAAAACTTGTTCTAATAAAAAAAAATAAATAAGGAGTATTATTTCAGTACCAAATAATTTAAAACGTTAAGTTTACTTTGGTGTGTTTCGAATATATTTTCCATTGAATATATGTTTAGAACATAAGTAGGTATTGTGTTTTTCTCTTTTATCTGCTCAAAAAATATTAAGTACACATATCATTACACAAACTGCATATATTTCAAATGGGCAACTATGTCAACCTGCGCAAAATACAAACGGTCCAAAATTCGAAGTATTAGGTAACATGCAAATTATGGCAATGAAATTATTGAATAGGTATTTAAAAATATTTGTACGTTCTCATAATTCCTTGAAAATTCCACATCAAGTTTATCTGGGCGTGAAAAATCTTTAATACGCCTCTGGTGAATTGCATATGAAAGCCCTGTCCGACTACTGGTGACTCGAAGGCCGACTAGTGGCATTTCGTGTCCGACCTCTAGCAAGTATGTTGTTTTTTCATTAATTTATTTTCAGGTAAAAATTACCAAAATCTGATAGATATGGCTTGTAGTGGAATCGTGGGGTATTACTGTACTTGATCATTGATTTCATTACAGTTGATGTTGAAATTTTCTCATAACTGTCCGATTACTGGCAAATTCACCCTATCCCTGACAAAATATCCTCATGATAAAATATCCTCATGACAAATTATCTCCGGATAAAATATCCTCGGCAAAATATCCCCATGATAAAAAATCCCCTTATAATTTGGCATAAATATCCCAATGATAAAAAATCCTTGTATAATTTGGCATCAAAAATTGGTTCTATACTGACATCTCGTGGTGGACTGTTAAGTTAAGTTTAGTTTCTCTTATACCATGAGACGTTATTAATAGTCAGTGACATCAGTCACTAGTTCAGAAATAACACAATAAGAGTGGCTGGAATTTCCTTCCCTCTTCCCTTGCCTCTTTTGGGCACCCCAAAGCTAAGAATGAGTCACTGACTATTAATTCCGTCTTATGGCATAGTTAGTCTTAGGTTATTTATATATTGTATGAGCAATTAATTTGATTATCTGTGTTTTGTATCGATGTTAATTTTTTCATTCGATAACATTTTTATTTAATTAATTGGTATTTCTTTGATTAATTTGAAAGTATTAAGAAAAATTTCACACTTGTTTATTTGTAATTATAATTTGTTATTTTATGTTGAAAAGGGAAACATTCTCATGGAATAGAAATATTTTTCTGTGAAGAAAAATCCACGATAAAAATGAAGTTATTTTTTGTGAATATCTAACAGAAAACAACTACTTTCCCGGCTAAAGCTACGCTGGATATTGAACTACATCTGATAGATATTCTAAAAGGACCCTAACTCAAAAGATTCCACATCTGATTTTATGAACATCTTGTTCATATTTTCAAACAAATAAATTTGTTACTTTATGTTATTTATATAATTTTTTTGTAATGAGAATGTGTTTCTATGAATTTACAACTGAAAATAATTATTTGTCGTGTGTGTGTGTGTGTATGTTTGTCCAGGAATATTTCGTCTGGGGGTGTTATGTCTGGGAATGTTTTGTCTTGGGAAAATTTTGTCTTGGCGATATTTTGTCCGAGGATATTTTGTCGGGAATATTTTAGCTGGGGATGAAAACGCATAGAACCGTTTTGAGCAAGATTTTCGAAATTATCTTGAAGATACGTCTCTAAATTAAAAAAAAAACAACCTGCTCTGCGCAAGTCATTTCAGTTACAGAACTGGGAAGACCAATATTACGGCAGTTTGTGAGCTCTGTGACACCATACTAGACACTTTTGATGAACAATCAATCAGCTCTGCTAGACTTTGTGAAACAAGAGCATTTGACACAGTTCGCCATGATTATCTACTGCTAAAACTAGAAAGATAGTGAACCAGTGAACCTAGAACAATCGGAGATCATATCCAAAGACAGGTTTTGCACAAACTGTCTGACTCCTAATGAAACAAAAACTCAAAACATTTGCTTTTCTTCAACAACTAGTAATCACAGTGAGCGAGTTAAGCTCTTAGGACTTGGACTCAAAGTTAGATTTTGCATTCCACACTCAAGATCTGTGCGTCTAGCAAAAGCGACATTTGGAATAAGACAATTAAGGTCTCAGTTAGACATCCAACATTTAGGAATGGCCTATTTCTCTTGCTTTCATGGTATACTCACTTACGACTAATTATCTGGGGAAACTGTAGTAACAAAGAAAAAGTATTTATAGCACAAAAGAAAGTCATACGAATTAAGAGTTTCAGTAACTCTTGATCTCATTGTAAACCTCTATTCAAAAAGTTTACTATTTTGCCATTACCCTGTTGTTTATCTTGGAGTGCCTTTTATCGTTTCATAAGAAATATTTAACTGATGGTGTCATACAGCACAAAAATATACACACTCTACTAGAAACAGTGATAAAATTTGCGTACCTTATTGTAGAATTAATGAAACACAAGGTACATATAGATAAATCAGTGTTAAGCTTTACAATGCCTTACCACACTGCTATAAAGATTTAACTTACAATATATTTAAGAAAAAATTTCTTCGCATTGTTTCTACGCAGTCGAGGAGTTCATCCTGCACATGCCCTCCTGTACATGCGAGTTGGATATTTCAATTTTGATTGCTTCCCGTTTTGTTCTGAAATGTATTTGCGAGAAGTGTAAAAATTTTTATAAATCAAATTCTATCTATCTATCCACTGCAGATTCGTGTTCGGCAGATAAAAATACATGAGTCGGCCGAAAGTCATTAAGTTCGGATTTGGAGCCCAGATATAACAATTTTACCTATTGGAAGTTTAAATCTGCCAAACAGTTGGCAGACTACTTTTTTGAAATTGTGTACCATTCGGCAGATCATGTGTAGCGAAATACTAAGAATAGAGCTTATTTGTTTCTGCGTGGCGAAAATTTGGAAAGAAGTATAAATAAAATATTACTATACAGCCCGGTCCATAGGTATGGAATAAATTCATTTTTAGCGTTATTATGTATTTGTTTAAGAAAACCTGAAACAGGTTGATTTCTGTTGTCAATTTAACAATTTATATTATGAAAATATTACCCCCTTCTTGCACCCCCTCTGAATTATGAGTACCCCTCAAAAAATTTAAATGAAATGGAGTCGTGTGGCACCTTGTTTGAAAGGGATTTTCACTCTCTGTTCAGCAATATTAAGTTTGTCAAATTTGGTACAATCATAACTGAGAAAATTTATTTTGAAAAATTAAATTTTGATATTTTACGTAGAATGAGGGAAATTATGTCACATAATGTTTAGGAAGTATTTGTCAATTTATTTTACAATTAAATGAAACTTCCAAAATGACCATTCACTTCTTGACAATGAGCAAATCGATCTTGGAATTCTGTAGGACCTCAGGGGTTATGTTGTTAATTTCTTCCGTTATCCTAACTTTTAAATCTGCAATATTGTCTGGTCTATTGAAATATACTTTTGATTTTAAATAACCCCATAAGAAGTAATCGAGAGGAGTCAAATCGGGGTATCTAGGCGGCCATTCAATCGTTCCATGTTTTCCAATCCACCTATTGGAAAAAACTTCGTTCAAAAAATCTCTTTTGTAATGCGTGGAGCTCCGTCTTGTTGGTACCAAATTGATCATCAAAAAATCTAGATAAACCTCACCATTAACTGTGCTTTCTACAAAATAAGGGCCAATAATTTTGTTGTTAATGATACCAGCCCAAACGTTCATTTTTTTAAGATATTGTGTGTGAGCCTCACACATCCAATGAGGATTTTCTTGCTCAATATCTACAGTTTTGTCTATTAACCGTTCCATTTAAATGAAAAGTAGCTTCATCAGAAAAAACAATTTTGTTAATGAACTGCAAATCTGCTTCCATTCTGTCCATCATCAGTTCACAGAATTGTTGCCTTCTATCAGGATCATTCTCATTTAACTCCTGAACCAACTGAACTTTATAAGGATGGTATTTTTCTTTATGCTCTCAATATCGATGATTTACTTACATCACTGTCGGTGGAAAGTTGTGTACTTGTCATATGTGGATTTTCCTCAATTGCTAACAGTACATCTAACTTTTTTTGCTCATCCAATTTAACATTTTGACCTGGTTTTTGAATAGTTTTTACATGTCCAGTTTCACGATTTTTTTTTTCTATTTTGCTAACTGTGAGACGTGTTGATCAGGGTATTTATTATTAAACATTTCACAAACTTCCTTTTGAGTTCTTGTTTTATTACCGCATCCAATGACATTTAAAATGTCTATTCTTTGAGTTTCGGATAAATGAGCCATAGTTAAATCAAATACACACACAAATATTTTTCAATTCACTGAGTGTGTCAGCAATGGTGTCTTGAACGACTTTTTCCTGACGTTTAGCAAAACAGATGAGAAAATACCAGATTATTTCTTATGGATTATTTAAAATCAAAAGTATATTTCAATAGACCAGACAATATTGCAGATTTAAAAATTAGGATAACGGAAGAAATTAACAACATAACCTGAGGTCCTACTAAATGTACGAGAATTCCAAGATCAACTTGTTTGTTTATTGTCAAGAAGTGAATGGTGGTCATTTTGAACGTTTAAATAATTTGAAAAATACTTCCTAAATATTATGTGACATTATTTCCTTCATTCTAGTAGTAGAGTAATAAGGAATTTATCTATGTTATGAACAGTTCTTTGTGGAACACCGATTTTGATAGTTGTGGAGTTACTATATTCATTTCGAATTTTGACTTGCTGTGGTCTATTTGATAAATAATTTTCAAAAACCGTCAACACAGTACCCCTTACTCCATAATGGGAGAGAACTTCTAGAAGTTTTTCTTGAGACAATTTGTCGAAAGCCTTTACTAAATCAATGAAGGTTCCTACACATTTCATTTTTTATCCACGTTGTTTTTTATATTTTCCACTAGGTTAAACATTGCATCATTGATTCTTGTGCACTTAAGAAAACCATACTGATTTTTAGTAAGGATATTAGTATACATGAGGTTATTGTTATCTAATTTTTAGACAACACCCCAAATACATGGAAAATCTAAAGTCTAATCTGTGGAATCTATTGATAAAGACGGGTCTAGACAAGGGACTCCAATCTGAATTTAATCAAAATGATTATAGACATTAAATGGAATGCTATTTCCAACCACTATCATTTTGATAAAAAACCTTCATAAATATCACATGGTAATCGATTATATTACCAAACAATTTTTGGCACACCTATGGGTTCGAGTATATCCCCAATTTTATCTAGCTTGATGATTGCATAAAAAAGATCGATTTTGACAGTCCCTTCATTAAAAGATATGTTGATGACCTCATACTTTCTGTTCCTCAGCTTTGAATTGAAGAGATCCGCGATATATTCAATATTCATAACAATAATTCCTCTGTTCATTTTTTAGATATAAAATTGATTAGAACAGAAAATAACAAAGTCATCACAAGGTGTTACAGAAAACCTATAAATAGTAACAGACTAATCAATTATTTTTCATATCATCCAATATGATCATGATCTTCACTACAAAAATCAGAATTGAGAAAGTTACTTACCCCACTTTTAGAATGGAATTTTTGAATAAACTAAAACTTATACTTGTTGGGAATTCCTACGCATATTCAATAATTGATAAAATGTTGTTTAGTACCCCCTCATACGACATTCCTCGATTAACAAATTCAACTAACAATGACATGGAAAATCGAACATACTACAATATTCTAGAATTAACCCCAAAATTAATTAATGTTCTTAAAAACGAAAATATTAAAATAACCAAAACAAACTATTTCTGATCTTCATTCTAAATTAAAAACACCCATATCAAACCTATTGAAATCAAATGTTTATTAAATTCCATGTCATGATTTTGAAAAAGTTTATATTGGTCAAACTGAACAATTACTGAAAATCGAATCATAGGTCACAAAAGGGATTGCAGGAGAAATATAAGATCATGTGCTTTAGCAGATCTTGTAATAGATGATGACCATCGTATTGATCTAAATTCGAAAGTATTGGATGTTAAAAGTAATGCAACAAAAAGACTTTTCTTAGAAATGGTTTGAATAAATGAAAAAAAAACGAATGTTATAAATAAAAGAACAGATATTAGTGATTTGAGTTCTATTTATGCTTATATTCTCCACAAATCAAAATCAAATATCCACCCTCCTTGAAAATCTATTTTAATATACATACTCAAGAATAGAATAAGACAGCCATTCACTTTTATTTTTTCCCTAAAAAAATCACTTTATGTTCTTCTTGATAGCAATTTATTTGTAATTTCATGGTTAGTAAGTATTTTAGTAATCAATGTAATTTATGAGAACTGCATGGAGATACTATAATATTCACCAAACAATCTCCACAAATCAAAAATGTTAATTTTCTAAAAAATATATCCGAAGATGATCACTTTGTATGATGCGGAATATCTTTCAAATTGAATAAAAATTGTTTTTGTCTGCACAATGTATACAGATCAACTTCTGGTAGTATGGAAGTATTTATTAAAAAAAAAATTCAAATGTGCTGAATATAATAAATTGTTACGATGTATTAATCATCTGTGGAGATTTTAATGTAAACTTCTTGAAAGAATCTAGTGACAAAACCCGATTTGCAGATTTTATAGAAAGTTTTAACCTATTGTGTCAGAATAAAGAGCCCATTCGAGTTGCAATAGACAAAAATGATCATATCTCAAAAAACAAAATTGACTATTTCCTCACTCATCCAGCAATTCAATATGAGAAATCAGTTGTTGATTTACATGATGTGTGCCAGAATACCCAACTTTATAGAACTGATTTTCAAATTTCAAAGAGTAGAATTGAATGCGTCGAGCAGAGAAGAAATAAATGAAAAATACATCAAATGAATGAATTTCTGTAGAACGTATTGTTAAGACCTCAAAGAACAATATGGAAGAAGACCAGAAAGATCCTTTCACATGGTATCAGTAATTATCTTTTTGAAATGAGTAAAAAGTTATGGAATCAAATTTGCATTTATACGTATTGTTCGTACAGGTTTTCACACTGCATGTGGTCCCAGGTATTTACTCTATACTACGAAATACAATTACTACTACTGCACTACAATGTCTTGGTAGATGATGATAAATCAAACACTACTGGAGGTATTGACAATTTTGGTTTTGACTGGGGAAGTTGGAAATACTCAAGCACAGAAAAGAGTTATAAATATATTTTCTATATATATTTTACACATTAAACAACATCACACTTAAAAATCAAACTAGTTACCCTAGAAACTAAAACAATTTGATGTTAGACACTGCTCTTCAACAGACAACTATAGTTCTACTCTTTGTTATTGATCAACACACTTTATGTTCAAATCAAAATAATCAAGACTTTTGGAAAACTTACAATCAAGAAGAACAAGGATAAATACAATTCAAACAACTAAATAATTCGCATATGTTGGCAGCAGTGGCACACTTTCCTCACCTTACGTCTCGTCACCCGACCTCTCATAAAGCTATTTTATGCCGTAACCCTGTCAGTATTATACATATAATAACCCTGCTGGCTATCAAAAAACCTCGAATCCTAATATTCTTCAAAACTATAAGACACAAAAGAAGCAATACGCTAAATAATAAACGAAACTAGAATGACTTCTTTTCAAAGCTCTCTTGCGGGTAAAACTCACTGTCAAAAGCAAAAGTGTATCTGAGAAACGGTGAACACAAAAACGGGTAAGGATAACTTTAAGAACATCCAATCAATTCAAATTATGGATGAAATCATTGACAACAAAAAAATTATAGCTAATGCCTTTGTGGAACATTTTGCATCAAGCGCAATCAATGCTATTAGGGAGCACCTTACGGTCACAACCTTCCCAAGCTACATGACTATGTATGTTAGGAATACTTTCCACTTCATCGGAATAAACTGTTATGAAGTAATGGATACCATACAGTCACTAAAACCTACCAATTCAGTAGGTATCGACTGTGTTCCTAAAAAGTAATAAAAATAGATTAGTTCATCTATTAGTAATCCTCTGACTTATTTGATGAACAAATCTGAACTCTATGCAAATTTCCAACTTAGCTCAAGGTCGGGGTTGTGATACCGGTTTTCAAAAAAGGTAACCAACTATCGCCAGATAACTACAGACAAATCACAGTTCCCACAATACTATGTAAAGTTATTGAAAAATGCATATACAAACAAATGCTATAATTTATTTTTAAATATAAAGTTATTATAAAGCAACAGCATGGGTTTCTTCCTGACAGATCAACAGAAAGTGCATTAACTGGGATTTTCAATTACGTCCATAGACAACTTGACATAGGGAGATATGTGGGTGCACTTTTCTTCGATCTGTCCAAAGCTTTTGACTGTATAGACATATCAATTATAAAAAGTAAACTGTATTCATTAGGCTTCAGAGGAGACTTCCTTTGTTGGTTATCTTTATACCTCATTGAGAGAAAAATTTGTGTATACATCGAAAATAATATATCAATCAAAGTACACTTTATTGGCTGAAGAAGTACATTCTTGTAGACAAAGTACAGCGTAAAATAAAACATATAAAAGACAGTGATGATAAAGCTAATATAAGTATGTACAATAAAATTTCATGTAGATAGGTAAGATAAAAGATAAAATTTCAACAGTTGAATGTATCACTGTAGAATTCCTCCTAGAATAATAGGCCTTCGCAACTAAAAGCTTTTTCACTTCTTTTCTAAAATTGACCACATTGCTTATTTCTTTTATTGCAGAAGGAAGGTGATTGAATAATTTTCTGATGTTATATATGAGTTTTGAGTTAAAGATGATGTAGGGGTGGGGAGTGGAGATTGGTGTGATAAACGCGTATTGTGTATTCGTGGGGTAAATCTTTAGTTTTTAAGTTTCTTATGGCTTAGACACACTGTTTCTAAAATGAAAAGGCATGCCAGTGTTAAGATGTTTTGTTCAATGAACAGTGGTTGACAGGAATCACGATGTTTGGCTTTGCACACATATCTGATGGTCCTTTTCTGCATAATGAAGACAATTTGAAAGGTATGACGAAATAATTAAATGTAAGAACAAAAAGGAAATTGCTGAAAATGTTAATACATTTTTTGAAACCAGCCTAGAAAAAATTGTAGACTCGATTCAAACTCCTATAACCTGGCATAGTGGAAACATTACTGAAACCACCTTTACTGTTTTTAAACAACTGCAATTGAAAGATCTAGCACAAATAATTAATAAATTAGAAAATAAGTCAAGTTAAGAAATCCTAGATATAAAATTAATTGAAAAAACGTTTGGAATATTAGGACATGTTGTTACATTTCATTAATATTTCGTTGTAAAAGGGTAAGTTCCCAGAACAGCTACAAAACCAGTACTACCATACCAGTACGTAAGATAAAAAACACTCAAAAAGCGAGTGATTTTAGACCAGTCAACGCACAGCCAGGCATGGAGAAAGTACTTGAAATGGCTGTATATAAACAACTCTTAGAATATGTGGAAACTAATAAGATAATCATAGATAATCAATCTGGGTTTCGTCAGAATCACTCTTGTGAATCGGCTATACAGCTGACTAGCATTAAGTGGACTCAATCTATTGACAAGGGTGAATATGTCGTTACAGTTTTCTTAGACTTAAGAAGGGCATTTGAAACCATAGACCGCGAAATTTTTATAAAAAAATTAGAAACCATAGGGATTTATGGTGTACCACAGGGAAGCGTACTGGGACCTCTGCAGTTCTTGAGATATATATATATATATATATAATCATTGTGCTCATATCATATATATATATATATATATATATATATATATATATATATTTTCATATAATATATATATATATATATATATATATATATGATATGAGCACAATGATAACCTGTGATTTTATCAACCTATTTGCTGATGACATTTTAATATCTATTTATGGCAAGGATTTAAATATGGCAATAACAAAAATGAACTATGTATGCAACAAGTTCTAGATTACTTAAATATAAATAAATTGAAACTATATATTAAAAACAAAAGCAATGTTAGTGACAACAGCCCATAAATATAAACGGTTGAACCTGAATTCTGCTACCATAACCATAAACAAAGAAAAAAATCGTTTTCGTAAAAGAGTTCAAATACCTTGGATTTATGCTAGATAACACTCTTAACATGGATAAGAAAATTGCAAAAAAACTCTACTTCTTCACACGAATCTCTAGCCCCTTGTCAACTTTTTCTAAAATTACCATCTATAACACTATACTTCAACCACATTTCGATTACTGTAGTACTCTATTATATTGATGGGACCATGGTAAAATTATGGCATTGCAAAAATTACAAAACCGAGGAATGAGAGTGATTCTGAAATGTAACCAGTATAGTAGTATAACGTTAATGCTAGATACATTAAAGTGGATATCTATAAAAGACAGATTTTATAGAACATCTATGATATTTATATTTATTATCATTAATAATATGCTACCAAGATACTTTAACGAATTCATAATATACCATAGTAATACACACGACTATGAAACAAGACAAAACAATAACTTTCACCTACCTAAATGCAGGATATCAAACTCTATGAAAATATTATTATATAAAGTCAATATAATGAATTACCTCAAGTAATAAAAAAGGTCAAGCACGAACTATTGATGGTGGTTGAGGGGTGTACCTTATATTTTCAGTTTCCATTTTTTTTATTTATTGAATACGCTAATATTTAATTTGTACAGTGTTTTTCAGGAGGTTTCAGGGTTAACTATGGCATGAATTGTTTGTCTTGTTTGTATACCTATATATAAACAATAAACTTATTCATTCATTCATTTTAAACAGATATTGCTAACACACGCCCCAGAAGCAAATACCATAACGGAGATGGGACTCTACCAGTGAAAAATAAACCTTTCTTGCATTAGAACTATCTAATTCATTATTTGTAATGCGTACCGCATACAACCTGGGGCTAACCGCTTGCATAGGTTCCTGACATGGCTTTCAAAGACTAACTTTTTATCGATATGTAACCCCAAAAACTTCTTTTCTGTGGTATTGTTAATTTTTCCATCATCGCTCCCCTAATAAATTTCTTCAATGTCACACTTAAATCAGATAATGTTTGTTTTACTAGCATTGAGTGATAAAAGGTTTGCATCGAACCATTTTTTTACACTTTTTATATCTGCGTTGATCTGATCAGCTAGAACAGTGGTTGATTTGTTGTGCCAGAGAATTGTGGTGTCATCCGCAACATGGTGAACTTACCCTGTATGTCTAGATGATTCAAGTTGTTGACATAAAGCAGGTATAAGATAGGTCCAAGAACGGAGCTCTGCGGTACACCTGAGTAAACGATACATTCATTGGATTCAGTCCTATTGAATAGCACACTTTGTCTACGTTCAGATAGATATGATTTTAACCAAGATAAAGCCGTGCCCCTAAATCCGTATAAATCAAGCTTCCGCAGCAGAACTTAAAGAGGTTGAAAGAGGAGTTCCCCAAGGATCTGTCCTAGGCCCCCTGATATTTGTACTTTATATCAATGACCTCCCCCTTCACATTAATGCAGACCACACCGTGTTATATGCTGATGACACCACCTTGGCTGCAGATGCTGAATCTTGGACTGAATTGGTCTATAAGCTTATTATATTGTTTATAATGGAATAAGATTCTTCAATCACCTCCCATCACCCATGAAAAATGTAAAGGATCTTAAACTCTTTAAAGTACACTTGAAGCGTTTTTTGGTGGAGAAGTGTGTGTAGAGCTCGTCCAGTATTGAAACGACCGTTTGGTAGGTAGAGAGGGGGAAAACACGAGTGGACACGATTTGCTGTGCTACGGCGAATCTTCACCAGTGTCTTCGCATGCAGTGTTTGAAAGGTTAGGTTTGTTTGATTAATAAATAGGTAGTGCAGTTATTTATTGAACTTTGCAATAGTTTACTCGTTACCTTGCCAAAATGTCCAGTGGTAAGTACTATTCAGTAGCGGAAAAAGAAATAGGAGTGTTAGGAAAGTTATAGGAGTGAAGTTTTCTACGTCTCGTGAATCGCCTATACCAAATAATTTGGTACGCCTATGGAATTTCTATTAATAGCCACAGTTAGACAATGGTTCGGGTACCTTCGAGAAAAATTTGTTGTTGGGTAGGGGAAGACCAAAGTGGTCGTTTCAATACTGGACGAACTATACAACATTTGCACCGATTTTATGTGTTAAAGTGTATATATCAGATATGTGTGTTAAAGTATGTTATGTAAATTGGCAATGACCTTTGCTTTTTTAATACCTCTGTACTGTCGTCTATTTTCCTTTTTCTGTTTTTTTTTTACAATTTTACTGACTTGTCTAATATCTATACCATGTGATCTAAAAATACTAATAAAGTTTATTATTATTATTATTATATTATATTTTCAATAACTAATTTTGTAGATCGCATTGAGAAAGAAAATAAACAATTTTGAAAGCTCGGCTTAAAAACGGAGAATAACTTAAGTACTTTCTCAGAGCGTGGAAAGATTTCCCAATTAAAACACACGTAAACTTTGTTATTTTTTTTCAAATATCTATAACTCAGCTGCATTTCTGCTATCATATCGTACCAAAGCACGGCTTAAGCAAAAGGTTCTCTTCAGAGAAGTTTTTAATTATTTATTTTATTTTTTGCTTTCAAGTTAGTTTCCCTTAATCTGTTAATTTCTAATAGAGCATCGTTATTACAAGGTATCTTCACTGTAAGTTTCGAGTTGAAAGAAATCTTGATCTCCGACCCCAAAAACTCCCACACAACGATTTTGAATAGAATCTGACCATATTCACAAAACTCATCCATCCTGGAGTCGTCATCTTGAATTTATGTATTTTGACGAAAACTTCATAATCTCCAAGCCTGAAAAACCCCTACATACCAAATTTTTAATAAAATATGATCATAATTACCCAAGCAAGGACTAGACCACTCAAAAACCACCAATTATAGACCTATCACTCTTCTCCCAGTTCTTGGCAAAAACTTGGAAAAAATTATCAAAAATAGACTACAATCAGTTCTAGGGAATAGGATACCTGATTATCAGTTTGGATTCAAAAATGAGTGT
The DNA here is from genome assembly GCA_018342105.1 of Gonioctena quinquepunctata. Classification (NCBI taxonomy): domain Eukaryota; kingdom Metazoa; phylum Arthropoda; class Insecta; order Coleoptera; family Chrysomelidae; genus Gonioctena; species Gonioctena quinquepunctata. The sequence continues at coordinate 82,752 of JAFIRS010000814.1, read as the reverse complement.
TCAACATTATTTCCTCTCACAATCCTCACCAACAACATCGAAACATCAAAACTCAACCGACAAAAATCTGCGTCTATTTTCCTGGACATCAATAAAGCCTTTGATAGTGTCTGGCTCAAAGAACTTATTTACAAACTCCACTCAATGGGGTGCCCAAGGCAGTTACTTTTTATAGTCAATTCCTTGCTATCCAAAAGAAAGAAGACTTAAAGTTAAAGTGCTAAACGCAGGTTCTTTCATATTCTCCCCACAGCAGGGCTTACCCCAAGGATCGCCTCTTTCCCCCTTCTTTATAACCTCTACTGCGCAGACATTTACAGCCATCATTTTCCCGACCCCGAACATTTCTCGCACCTGGGCTATATCCTACAGTTTGCGGATGACACAGTCTTGATTTCCCATGACAAATCCACGGAAGGGGCTATAGACAAACTACAAAGACTCACTGACTCTACATGCCATTGGTTTAATAAATGGAGATTGAAAGCAAACCCTACGAAATCTCACCTGATGATATTCAATCATAAACTGACTCCAACATCGCCTACGATTACCATGCAACAACAACTACTCAGCCCAACGAGAGCCACAAAATACTTGGGAATCATAATCGACAGCAAACTCAATTTCAACCAGCACCTCCAAGAAAAGAAGAAAAGCATGATATCCAGAGCCAAGCACTTTAGAGGACTCACATACCAAAACAAGGGGATCAATGTGAAAACAGCCAGTAGCATTTACAAACTAATCTGTAGACCCATGATCGAGTATGGGCACAGCGTCTTCCTCAATTGCAAGGCAACAGCCAAAAAGAAGATACAAGTTGCGGAAACCTCAGCACTCAGGACGATCACAAGAATTCGCCACCCAAATAATCCCCTACACAATCCTCCAAATAACCTCCTATACGAAATAACGAATGTTATGCCTATTGAAGATCGCCTGGACTATCTCTTCCACAGATTCTGTTCAAAGGCCAAAAATCTTCAAGTATCAGAAATTGTGGCAAAAAGTCTCAAAATGCTAGGTTTTGTGTTGAGAATTTCTACTGATTTTTCAATTAAAACAAAAAAGATTTTATATTGTGCTTTCGTAAGATCCATTCTTGAGTATTGTTCGGTTATATGGGACCCATATTATAATGTAAATATAGATTTGATTGAAAATGTTCAAAAGAAATTCTTGAGGAATTGTGCTTTTTACTTTGGTATTCAACGAAATGAATATGAGTACAGTCAACTCTTAACCAAGTTAAATATAAAATCATTGGAGGATAGGAGAATTTCTATGAACTTGAGTTTCCTCTTCAAAATAATAAATAATAAGATCAACTGCCCAGAAATACTACAACTAATAACTTTTCATATCAAACAAAAAGATACGAGAAATCCTGATATTTTTCATATAAATTTTTTCCATACCAATTATGCTATGAACAGTCCGATTCCTCGTATTCTGAAGCTGGGAAATGAATGTCATAATAACTTAGATTTGTTTAATGTCACTTCAGGTCTTCAAAAATCAATTGAAAAGGCTATAGCGTTTCCGAAACTTTTCTTTACCTTACCATTTTCTTTTGTAAGTACCAGATTGGTTACATCATTTTCTTTGTTAATACCAGATTTGTTTCATCTTTGGTAATATAGTACTAGCATAAGTTCATTAATACTTTGTATTTCACACTTACAAATGTTTTGTAAAATTCTAGTGTAGGCTTTAGACTAAGAGTTCAATAATATTTTTAGTTTATCACCTTGTTAAATGTAAATTGGCTTTGCCGTCTAAATAAATAAATAAATAAAATGTAGAACTACTGGTAAGTTTTCAATGAGAAGAAACCAGATTCAACCCTTACACGATACACATTACACTACCACTCACTGAGAGAATCAAGAACATTAATAGAACCAGTTTGTTTTTTCCCTTTGTAGAGTAGATCTGATATTTAGTCACATAATAAATCAATTTATATAATTGTAATAATAGCTGAAGGACTTAGTCAATAGCCTGTTGATTGAATTTGTTTCAGTTCAATGAATTCCTGTATTATTATATATAATATCGAAAATTTCGTCCTCATCTTGGGGCGCCATCTTGAATCTCATCACAACACTGTTTTGAATATATCGACCACAAACTAATTCTCATCTTGGGGCCGCCATCTTGAATTTATGAATTTCGACAAAAAATTCATAATCTCCGACCCCAAAAACCCCCGCATACCAATTTTGAATTAAATTGGACCATAATCAGAAAAATGGGCCGCCATCTTGTATTTATGGATTTCGACAAAATTTCATAATGTCCGACCCCAAAAACCCCCGCAACCAATTTTGAATTAAATTGGACCATAATCAGAAAAATGGGCCGCCATCTTGATTTATGGATTTCGAAATTTCATATTCCGATCCTAAAATCCCCACAAAGCAATTTCGAATCGAATCGGACATAATCATAAAACTCGTCCGCCATATTGTAGCCGCCATTCTGTTTTTTTTCTGTAACAAAAATTCTATAATGCAGGATCACCGGCATTATGAACGCCTGCCAAATTTCAAATCAATTGGACGGCTAGAAGTCGGTCAGAATTCACTTGCAAGATTTGACCTAAGCTAACAAAGACCGAACGAACTGACTAACAAGGGAAAATAAATGAAAGCTTATATGTATAAAAGGGCTAAGGTGGGTAGAACTAAAACCCTTATTACACTATGCCTTTTTCGTGCCTATTTTTGTGCTTATTTTCATGGCTATTTGTTGGCTGAATTTCCCCAAATAACTGGCACTATTACACCGTGCCTTTTTGATGATTGTTTCAGGCGCTAATTTCAGAGCTGCAAACCTAAGGAAAATTGGCATTTACCTTAAATGATTAAGTAATTTAGTATACCTGGACTATTTGTTTCAACTTTTGCTTTACCTGGCACACGATTTTTTCTTCTTTTCTGTCACACTGAACAAAACGAAAACTATGTGATTAATTTCATCAATTTGTTGGTTATGTCAAGACCTGTTTTGGCAAACCTGACATTTCCATAAACGTCCTTGAAATCCCCTCGATTCAGGCGGAAAAAATAGAACCAGTCCTATTTATTTTCACGCCTGAAACAATCAACAAAATAGCCACGCGCGCATGCGTATTTGTTTAAAATTTCAGCCACGGGCAGTCAGGCAGACAAATAGGCACGAAAAAGGCATAGTGTAATAAGGGTTTAAAGACGTTGTTTGGGAAATTTCACTCTTGGAATTGGTGGTCATTTCATGTTGTATAAAAAGATAATGGATTATTATTATATAATTTCACTTTCAACGGATATTCACTGAATTGGCAGACACATTCAAGAAGAGTTTTATTTACAACCTTTTTTTATACACAAACCATTGCTGACAGAAAAATGAAGTTATGACCTGACATTTATGACTTGTTGGTTCACAGATTAGCTGTATTCTATCCCAGAAAGAGGAAGACTAGTGACTTATGAGTGTCAGAGAGAGATAAACTATTTTTCACTAGCAACTGATTAACACGAACGAATAAACCTCATTTCTGCATTTCTGAATATCTCAGAAAAAAGTTCTTCGTATAAAAATTGTAGGACTCAAAATTTTCAATTTCAGATATTAATTTGAGTTAGGGGGCTTCCACAATATCTGTCAGATAAAGTTGATTTTGCAGACGGGAGAGTAGTTGTGTTTTTCTAGTTTTTACAAAAAATGCATTCATTTATTTACAAGCCTTCAATTAGTTCCACCTGTACCGGTGTCTGTTTGTCTGTAATCAAATCTTGCAAGTTAAATTTAATCCACTTCTAATCGACCGATTGATTTGAAATTTGGCAGGTTTACATAATTCAAAGTGAAATTCCTTCTAGAGAATGTGTTTCACAATCCTTCCGGTCTTCGTGCCTATTGTGACGTAGCTGTAATCTGCACCTGTAAGATTGTACGGGTCACTAAATCTGATTTTTGTAGAATATTTTAATTTTTTTGACGTTACTTCATAATTACTGAATTTATGCAAACATTTAAATGAAAAACTTGTAGGAATTTTAATTTCCTACAAAAAAGTTCTTTAAACCGGATCGCTAAGATTGATATTTCTCGAGATATAAAGCGTTAACTTTGTCATATTATGACAAAGTTCACGCTTTATATCTCAAGAAATATCAATTCGGTTTATAGGACTTTTTTGTAGAAAATTAAATTTCCCACAAGTTTATCATTTACATTTTTTCCATAAATTCAATCATTTATGAAGTAACGTCAAAAAAATAAGAATTTTCTACAAAAATCAGATTTAGTGCCCTGTAAATATCTTACAGGTACAGATTACAGCTACGTCTTGATAGGCACTTTTGTAGAGATGTATCCTGAGTAAATCGCGCTTTGGTACGATATGATAGCAGAAATGCAGCTGAGTTATAGATATTTGAAAAAAAAGAACAAAGTTTACGTGTATTTTAATTGGGAAATCTTTCCACGCTCTGGGAAAGTACTCAATGTTAATATTAAGGGCTCAAATTTTCAGGGTTTTTTTTTCGGACATTTTTAACAACATTTTCAGTTGGGAGCGAAAAAAAAAAACCCTAATATATATATATATATATATTTTATGAATAATATAAATAAATAACCAACGTGTTCTTATATATTATTTTCAAAGTTGATATTGATATATTTTTTTTAATTATAGATCTAATACGAAACATCAACGATCCTGAGCATCCACTGTCTCTGGAACAGTTACACGTTGTCCAGGAAGAACTCATCCAAATCGACAATGAAAACAATACAGTGGACATCTACTTCACACCAACTATTCCCCATTGTAGTATGGCAACCCTTATAGGCCTCTCAATCAGAGTCAAACTGTTGAGGTGCCTACCAGCCAGATTCAAAGTTAAAGTTGAGGTTACTCCCGGGACACATAATGCTGAGCAACAAGTGAATAAGCAACTTGCAGACAAGGAAAGAGTTGCCGCAGCTTTGGAAAATTCACATTTGATAAAAGTTATAAACCAGTGTATTGCCCTACGTAAGAGAGCTTGAACATTCGACAATGAGTTCGTCCAATAGAATATACTCAACTTCGCCCTGCGATATTTCATCTGCTTACAATAAATGTGCGCGTTACATGAGAAAAATATTCAAGTTTGATCAGATGGACTTTCAGTTTGCAATGTGGCAAATGTTGTACCTGTTTATAGCACCCCAGAAGCTGATCAAAGTTTTCAGAGCTAGAAAACTATCTAAATCTCAGTATGCTAGAGATGATCCTGCTTTTTTGGTTCTTTTTGCAGGAGCACTCACTATAACTACTATTGGATTTTCCATTACCCTGAAGTTGTCGTTCGTTCAGTTCATAAAGTTTCTATTCTTTTTTATTTTTATAGATTGCATCGCATTGGGACTTTTAGTTGCTACGTTATTCTGGTATTTAACGAATACATTTTTGAAACCAAAAACGAATTTACAGGATGTTGAGTGGGGGTTTTCGTTTGATGTTCATCTCAATGCTTTCTTTCCCCCTCTGATATTACTTCACTTCATCCAATTATTTTTTTATAACGGAATCATAAGTCATGATTGGTTTCTGTCTATACTATTAGGAAACACTTTCTGGCTCTGTTCTTGCTTGTACTATTTCTATATAACATTTTTAGGATACAATGCTTTACAGATACTTAACAATACCAGGTATTTTTTAGTGCCTGTACCCTGGATAGCTTTGTTGTATTTAGTTAGTATTTTTCTGAAATGTAATATATCCCATATTGTCATGAATTTTTATAAGTATAGGGTGTTGTAATTTTCAGTACAATATCTTTAAGGAAAAGTTTATGTAAATATATAAATTTAAAAAATCATTCGAAAAATAAAAAAGTAATATAAATCAATAACACCTTTAATTAATATTCACATTTACAGTTTCTTGGCACTCATAGGGACTGCACCTGGTGGGTCCTCTTTCTTGGTGGGATCATATTTGTAAGTTTTCATTATTGGACCTTTTCCTGCTCTTTGAAACTGTATTTCATCCAATCTTCTCCTTTCCTCAAGTTCTTTCGTAATCTTTATATTTGTCCAGGCTAAAAAAAAACATCGTTCAACGAAATGAAACTAAGGTAGGTAGATTATTCACACAGATTGATGACTTTGGATTTGTCAAAGTTATCTATGGTTTCGAATAGTCAGTGAAGTCATATTTGGTAAGTTTGATTTTTTTGGCTGGATCATAAAACTTTTATAAAAATGGGTATGCTTCCGAGTTGTGTCGCTAGGGTGAGCATCAGAACATTTATTTATACAATTAAATTACCCGAAAACCCGTTTTGTTTAAAAAAATCATCACATTTCCAACCTAATTAAAAAAAAAAAAAATTGCAACCAAAAAAGCTTTTTATTATACTTCTTTGAAAACACCTTATTGTTGCCTGTCTTTGCAATAAAGTAAAATGGGCTTTTCCCGATCTCTGATTATTTCCATTTCCTATCTATGTATCATTAGTTAGTCAATTTTCCATATTTTTACTCAAGTTACATTTTTTATGTTGCCTATAATAACAATTATTCCAAGTTATTTCGTATGTATTATTTTATGTCATATTTTATTTTATGAATATCGTTTTCAAAGAAGTATAATAAAAAATATCGTTCATTACATGTCCAGAAATGGATTTTTCCGTGCTTGCATTCCCGTGTGAGAATTTGTCACATGCGTATGGAAAAATCCTGATTTTCAGACTCGTAATGAAATATACTATACTGTTTTAATCATCAATCAATTGTACCTTTTCAAGAATTATGCTCCAAATGATTATAAAGATCTAAGCAAAATTTCAAGTCAGGAGCATAGTTCAATTGAACCAAATTTATTTTGCCCTTTGAAACAATATCCTGTACAATCGTACCGTCGAATCCGAATCAAGTCTTGTTTTCTTCAAGTGATCAGTTTTAGGTAACACTCCCTACTGATGGCGAGAAAACATTACTTTCCATTTCAATATTATTTCGGCATTTTCTATTCTTTGAGTTGAATAAACACGAAGTTTTCATTTCTGATTTCCTCTAGAGTTTGAAAGACTCCCTCATAAGTTACATACCACATGTTTCTCATCAAAGAAATTTTCGAGATGAGAATACCATGAATATTATTGTCTGGTGTCTTCGTAAAATTTGTGTTTTTTTTTTGCTTTCTACCTCTCAAATTTTAGATTTTAATTGTTCACACAGGAGAAGTAGAAAGCCAAATGAATAAAATTTCACTGAAATTTATAGTCAGAACAACTGAAGCCCCATCTACAAACTCATCTGTCAAGCCCTTATTGAATATGCACATCCACTATTCCTAAATGTGAAACAACGAAATCTGAACAGATTTATTTTGTTACAGAAACTTTCTGTAATGGAATTGCTGTGTGATCCTCCATCTAGAAGAGCATGCCCTTTATATTTTTTTGCACTAACAATAAGACAGGCTTTAGCTTGGAATGCAGAGAAGCATTCAAGAGTGTTCCACTTTTTATTCGCCAGGTAAATAAAGTCAAATCTCTGAAAAAATATTTGGAAAAATTAAAAAAGAGAAAGTTGAACGTGATATAGAAATTGTGTCCTTGCAAGAATGAATTAATAGTACCATTCAGATTATTGATTGTGAAGATTAGCTAGTATAAAGCTACAGCGGAATCAACAAAAAAGAGTTGAGGAAGATGTGAAGACAGTAAGAAATGAAACTTCAATGTAGATTTATCACAAGCTAAATTATTTCCCATGGGGAAACCTATTCCAGGCAAGAAAATAATACTGATAGTAGTGTTGAATAATCCACATGAAGCAATGAGAGAGATAATATACTTTATTGTCTAAGAGAGGAACATTCTTATTGACATAGCTTCTTAAAATATATCACTTAAAAAAACCACAATATACAGTAACATAATTTGGAATGTAGTTCACATGTCATTAGTTAAAATACAGTATAAAATAAAGTACATTTACAGTTAAAATAATATTCAGTATATGGGAGGGTAAATATAAAAGCAGTATAAAATATTTATCATCGCAAAGTTTCGTTGTAGTGTTCCTCAAGATTGTAGTAAGCTTTTGTTGAAAGAGCTTCTTTAACAAGGGGAGAGGTACCTTGTTTTCTGATACTTGTCGGGTTACGTAATTTGTTATTATATTTTTTGTAAATCAGACAGACAGTTTCCAGAATGAAAATCCAAGTAACAGTGATAATTTTTTTCTTATGAATAGTGGTTTACATGACTCACGTACTCCCACCTTATATAGATATCTAACTGCTCGCTTTTGCAAAACAAAAACTGAATGAAAAAGTTATTGACTGCAAAATCCCCAGAATGCAACACCATATCAAGTGAGACTCTATCAGCGAATGATAAACCATTTTTGTTGTGGATGAACTCAGTTCATTTGATACAATTCGGAGAGCATAGCATCCTGATTCAAATTTGTTTGATCATGCTGAGATATGATTGTCAAATTTTAATTTATTATCGATGTAGATTCCTAGGAATTTGGACTGGTTTTTATTTTCAAGGATATCTCCGTTCAGATGTATATTATCAATATCTGAAGTGAAGGTGAGTAAGTTTTTTTGGCATTGTAGCCAAAGTAATTTGCGTCACACCTTTGCTTCACAACTTCCAGATAATTAGTAATAGTATCTTTCATATATATAGTATTTCTTCCATGCCAAAGGAGAGAAACTATGTCATTTGAATATATCAGGAAGAGAATTGGGCCCAGAACTGATCCTTGTGGGATGCCTCATAAGATATATTAGTGTGTGATAGCTTTCCATTTCATTTTACTAACTGTTTTCTGTCACTTAAGTAAGACTTAAGTCATTACACACTCCTTTGAAGCTGTAGCAGTACATTTTTTGCAAAAGAAGTTCATGGTTTACACAATCAAAAGCTTTGGAGAAGTCGCAAAATACTGCAGCTACGACTTCCCCATTGTTAAGATGAGTGTAAACAGGTTCAAGTAAGGAAAATATTTGTGCCTTTTGTATTCTGAAAGCCAAATTGTGATTTGGTTATTAGATAATATCTATAAAGAAAAGCTTATACCCTTTTTACCAGTTTTTCTATGATTTTCTAGAGTGTTGAGGATATGAAAATTGGTCTTAAGTTACTCGGATCTTCTGAGTTGCCTCCTTTGAATAGAGGGATTACAAGTGCTGTTTTTAGGCACGGCGGAAATTTTCCAACGGTGAAGGATTTATTTCGTCTATGCCGATTGAATTTTGGTTTTTTATTTCTTGCAAGATTTCTTTCAACTTCATAAATTGGTATCTTCAATATGAAAGATGTTGGGCATATTTTCATTTTTAACCGACGAAACCAAAAAGGAGGAGGTACTCTAGTCGAGCGTATATTTTTTTTTATTATTATTTTTTATGTATGATCACGCATAACTTTTTACTGAGGCGTCCGATTCCGATAATTCTTTTTTCAGTGGATAGGGTGTACTTCGAAGTTGGTCCCTTTTGAATTTAAAAGATGAAATTCACCCCTAAGGGTAGCAAAATGAAGGATATTGATCACTCACCCTCTGAATTCTGGTCCGTTAACCGATTCTATCAGGCATAACTTTGTACTGGGATCTTAGATTTGGATGATTCTTCTTTTATCAGATAGGGTATACCTCATAGTTGATCATATTTGGATTTCGAATGGAATTATCCACCCTTACGGGTAGAAAAATAGGGGATAATTGATTTTTCACTTGTGAACATTGGCACACATATGTAGTTGACAATGACAGATCGCTAGTGTCATTATCACATCATTATATTATATAAGATATTACAAAGTAATGAAATAAACTAACCAGAACAACAAAAATAATTTATATTACAACAAATAGTAAAAGTAGATAATCATATTATTTAACTGGTAATAGTCGAAGTAAGGTGGGTAAGTAAGTATTTTGGAAGTAATCAAAAAACAAGCAGTTAGTAATTAGTAACTTTCATCCACAAAAAATGGAAAAAACTTTTTAACAAAAAATTAAACCGACAAAATACGGAACTGAAAAGTAAAAAATAAAATAAACCTTCTTAGTCTCAGTAACTTATCTCCTAAACTAATGTAACTAATTTTGAGTCGGCGCCAAACAAACAATCAACGAAGATCATTAAATTACTTCAAAAAAATTATCAGAATGTCACCACCCAACTCGATGCCATCATTTTACGCCTTACCTAATTCATTTGCTTGTTTGTTTGGCTCCGACTCAAAATTAGTTACTTACATTAGTTTAGGAGCTTAGTTATTGAGACTAAGAAAAGGTTTATTTTATTTTTTAATTTTCAGTTCCGTATTTCGACGGTTTAATTTTTTGTTAAAAAGTTTTTATTTAAATAATCCATTGGATTTGACGTAGGTATGAGGGATGCTGTTACTAAGATAAAGAAAATTCAAAAAATTAGGAGAGCCTACTACCCAGACGGGAGATATTTTCTGATCAAACTAAACGATAGAAATTATTATATATCAACATATAGAGGCAACTTGATGAAATTATAGCTGTTGGGGATGATTCGAAAAGTATAAAATATATAAACAACAACATATAATTGTTGAATAAATGTCATCATTGTCAAAAAACATGTAAGATATCCTGATATACAAATGAACTGTGATATATGTGAATATTCAAAGTTTTTTAGAAAGTAAGACGAAAGTTATCACAAACATTTCTTGTTATTTATTTATATTTCAACGGATAACTCCAATTGTATACAATACTTATTATAATACATATATATTGAAAATGGTAATATTAAAAATAAAACAGCGCAAAGATAATATTAAAAATTAAGAATAAAACATCGCAAAGTTGTGTGACAGGACAAAAAGAATAAAATGAGATCAAAATATATAGTAGATTACAAAATACAATGAAGTGTCTTCTTGAAGTTTGCATGTGTTTGTGAAAATAGATCAACCGTATCTTGTATATCATTGTAGTCTCTTTGCAATCTGGTCAAAGGACTGTTCATTCCATAGTTAGTTGTATGGAATGGAATTCTGAACAAAGGAGGATTACGTGTTCTTGATACAGCATTCAGATTTAACTGGCTCAGTAATTGTGGACAATCAATACTTCCATTGACTAGTTTAAAGAGAAACATCTGATCCAAAATTCTTCTGCGGTTACTAAGGCTACATAGATGGAGATCTGAGGGCAAGTCTGCCTCAGTATTGTGCTCTGTATATTGATTTTTACATATGAATAAATTCTCAAAAATTTATTTTGAACCCTTTCTATTGAATTGCTATGAACGGTATAATTTGGTGACCAAACAATGGATCCATATTCCAGAACTGGTCGAACTAATGTGCAATAAAGTTTCGTAAAAGTTCCAGGAGAAAAGTTGTAGCTATTTCGAGTAATAAAGCCGAAAGTTTTGAGAGCTGTATTCACCATATTATTAATGTGTGATCTAAAATTTATGGATGAGTCAACTAATATGCCCAGGTCTTTGGCATTCTCTTTCTGTATTAAATTGGTCTCATCAATTGAATATTCACTGTTCACTTGGAAATTTCGTCGGGAAAAAGTAATATACAAACACTTTTCAATGTTGACATACAACATGTTCAGAGATGTCCAATGAATGAAATTATCTAAATCAGTTTGTAAGAGGAGAGTGTCTGTTGAGTTATTGATTTCACAGAAGATTTTTAGGTCATCGGCATAGAGAAGGAAATGAGAATGAACAATATAATTATTTGGGTCATTAACAAAGATGTTAAAGAGTAGAGGCCCAAGTGGGATCCTTGGGGAACTCCAGAAAGTACAGGAAATGCAGATGATAGATTATCATTGATGCATTACACATTGAAAACGATCGGTGAGGAAACTCTGCAACCATGTTACTACTGAGATATTTATATTCATTGCCAGCAATTTTTGTATCAATACGTTATGACTGACTCTATCAAACGCTTTCGAGAAGTCCGTATATATACTATCCACTTGGGATTTTCCTTCAAAGGCGTCTAATAGAAATTCAGTGTACGATACTAAGTTAGTCGTTGTAGACCGTCCTGTTTGGAAACTATGTTGTTCTGGAATAATTATATTTTTTATTTGATATGACAAATATGTCGATACCGTGTTGTCTAACATTTTAGGTATGGTTGACTGAATACATACACCTCTGTAATTTTTAATATCCTCACGGTTGCCTGATTTGAATATTGGGGTGATGTAACTGTTCTTCCAAAAATATGGGAAAACTCCACTATTTAGCGAAAGATTGTAAATAACCTGGATGGGTTTTGTCAGCGTACAAACGCAACATTTTAGTAAGATAGGGGGAATGCCATCTGGACCAAAAGAGATAATCCAGCTTTGATGTTATTCATAGAGAGTCCAATGACTTGTGACATTGATTCGTTTGAACTCAATATCGCAAATTACAATGTGGAAAGATGTGATTCCACATCCCGTCACACGGATGATTTACTATACTATGTACTTATAAGAAATGACTTGAAGTATACAGTAAAGAAGTATATTTTAGGTGAAAATTACTGGTGTAAAACGGATTTGATCATTCATAATAAATATAGATTTCCCGTTGGTGTACTATGTCATTCTCCGAATGCTAATCATTCCATGTTCCTAAAAGATTTCGAAATGGTATGTGATGAACTCTTTGTGAGTAATGTGAAAAGCATCTTGGTTGGAGATTTCAATTTGAATTTTTTAAATAATGAATATTATTGCTAAAAATCACAAATACTCTTAATATGTATGGAATTCAACAATTTGTAAAAGATTTAACTAAGTGTACACTAAATAATTCTTCGACTATCGTTGAATTTGTCCTAGCTAACTTTGATAATATTTCTGTAACTGTTCATGATATACCTAAAATAACAGATCACTCTACTATCTGTTGATCTATTTTGAAATAATACTCTCAATAATGAAACAGTTTTTAAAACTTATAGAAATTTAGAGGAGTTGAATTTACACAACATAAATCTGAATTGTATGAAGAAACTATCACACAAATGTGAATCTGTCATAAAAAAGATAGCACCAACAAGAACATATCGATGCAAAAATAATAGTTTACCATGATCAATAATTTAAAATTAAATCTAAGGAGAGAGACCAGGCATATAGACGTTTCAAAATAAATGGTACCGAGGCAAATTGGTCAAACTTAAAAAAAAAACAGCTTCTTCAGTGAAGTATATTTCCTGTTGGCTGGGTTAAATAGTTTTGATACAATCCTGAGGTATTTGTTAAGATAACTTCATTTCGTAAAATGAAATGTTGAGGGACAGAGGTTTTTCCTCTCATTCTCAAAAAGACGGAAAATAATATATGAATGGAATGAATTGTGGTATAGTGTTTCAAGATCCTCTGATGAGTAGTCCAATTTCTTCTTCGACTATGAAACTGCAGTGAGGATTTGTGCTACGAAAAATATTCTGGATGTCTTACTCCATCTACCAGATGATGATATGACTGTTTTAGCAGAGGCAATCAATACATCATTTTTAAGTGGGATTTTTCCGAACTGTCTTAAGATAGCCATAATAAATCCTTTACTGAAGGGGGGAGATTCTGATATGGTATCAAATTTACCAACTCTAGCCAAGTTAATTGAAAAATTAGTAAAACAAAAGAATGCTTTCATTTTTGCTTCACAACCAATCTAAGCACCTACCACTTCGGTTTTCAAACAGCAAAAATACAAATTATGCTATGTTTGCTTTATTGGAGAATATATATATATATATATATATATATATATATATAAGTATACGATTTCAGTCAGTAAGTTTGAACTATGAAAACTCTTTATACGTTGACGATTGTTTCAATTTTGAAACTTCAGGGTCTAAAATATGTAATTACTTTGAGAAAAAATACTTAAATGAAGGAGTACTTTAGTATCTGAGTGGTTGATTAATGAAATTTTTTTGATGATTAATCATAGTTGTCACTGTAACGAAAGTCCATTACAATTTTACTTTTTTGTAATGTTCATTAATCAACCACTCGATTAATGAACATTAACTTTAAAAAAAAAACGTAAAATATGTAAATATTTGTCGGAATGGTGTTATATCTTTGACGTTTCGAGTGACATTGAAGGATTTGAAGTGACAACCTATGATTAATCATCAAAAAAATGTTCATTAATCAACCACTCAGATTACTGTAAGTACTTCCTTCATTTTAGGTATTTTTTTTCTCAATAATGTAATTTACATATTTTAGGACCCTGAAGAATTTTCAAAATTGAAACGAAAGCCGGTCCAAAGTATTAAAGAGTTTTTCATAGTTCAAACTTGTACTGACTGAAGATCCCCGTTATTCCCCACTGTTCATACCAATTTTCAGTCGTTATTTCTAAATTCATATATATATATATATATATATATATATATATATATTAATATCAACGATGGTGAGGCAGTTGCAGCAGTCTTTTGCGACCTTACAGAAGCATTCGACTGGGTGGATCGTGAGATTTTGCTTCAAAAACTAGAAATTTATGGCTTCAGAGATGTAACACTAAGATTGTTCCAATCATATCTATCAGAGCATACCCGAATAGTCTCCATTAACAAAAAAAAAGTCCAAATCTCAATTAGTAAAGTATGGGGTCCCACAAGAATCAGAGCTTGGACCACTCTGATTTTTATTATACATTAATGACCTAGCAATCATCAAAATCAGAGGTAAGTTTACTATTTTGACGTTCAGATGCACTCTTATTGATATATTTTTGGGGAACTCAAGAATAAGTACTGAATCATCGACTAAGTTTTTAGGACTCTATGTGGATGACAGTCTCTCGTTCAACTCTCACATCACAAATTTATGCAAAAAATTATCTTCTGATTGTTTTGCAGTAAAATTCAACTCATCAGAGTTAAATACATCTGCAGCAAGAGCAGTCTATTTTGCTCTGATTGACTCACTATTGAGATATGGAGTTTGTTTTGGGGGAATAGTTCTCAATTTCTACATTTTACAAAAGAGGGCTGTGAGATACCTTAGTAAAGCTAAACCCAGAGAACCGTGTCAACCCTTATTTAAGGCGCAGAAAATACTCACATTGACTTGCATCTTCATTCTAGATAATGTACGTATGATCCGAAAAAAATATGGTACCAACATTCATTCGATGTCGTTATACAACACAAGGAATGATAACTTCACGGTTTCCCTACTAATTCCCAGAAGTACATTATCAAAAAAATTATTCTTTACAATGCCAAAAAAATTTTTAATCATCTGCCTTCACATATTCGTTCATTGGTAGCACATATTAATTTCAGAAAAGCAGTTTAAGAGCTACTATTGAATAAAGCCTATTACACCTTGCAAGAATTTTATGAAGATACATTTAAATAAGTATGTCGGTTTTTCATAAATCGTTTTATTTTTATATATTTTTTTTCTTAATTGCTAATATCTTCTATTACAAGCTTTTATTTAGTTTCACCTGTCCCGATGTTTGTCATCAAATCTTGCAAATTAAATTTGATCCACTTCCAGTTGCCCGATTAACGTGAAATTTGGCAGGTGTTCATAGTTCCCGTGACAATGCATTATGGAATTTTTGAGAAAAAAAATGGCGGCTCTAAGGTGGCGGACGAGCAGTGGTGTAGCCAGGTAACAAGGGGCCTGGGGCAAATTAAAAAATGGCGCCCCACTGCTATGTAAACTGATTAGGTTTTATCAAATAAAAATATGAAATATACAAATACTTTAAAAATGCTAAGCTACTTAAGCTCTTTTTTGTGCACTGCAGGGCAGGTAATAAAAATATTAAACAGTAACAACATAAATTACAATTAATACTTGGTGTAGGTTTGGCTAATGAAACGAAATCGAGAAGATTCAAGGGTTTATTATATAAAGGTCGGGCCTACAACTGACTAAATAACAATTATATTTACAATTTTTTCCTAGCTTTAGTTTTCGCAAAAGTATCAATGACTTCGTTTAAATCCAGGCTTGATGCGGTCTTGTTTTCAATTGCTATTAGCGATAAATGTCGGAGTCGAGTTTGGCCCATATTATTTCTTAAATAATTTTTTATTATTTTTAATTTACTAAATGACCTTTCAGCTGCTGCAGAAGTGACAGGAATTGTAAAGAATAATAACATTGCTAAATACTTCCGTTAGGTCGCATTCTAGCACTCCATATTTGCTCATTATTTCCTTACATAATTGGTGAACAGTCCATGCTTGAGTTAGTTGAGGTAAAACTAGATGTGAATATTAATAAATTGAAGTGAAAAACTAGGGTCTATTATATCTGAATATTTTCTTTGGAATTCGTCACACTTTTGTAATAAAGTTGCTTCATCAACATGTAATAAAAATGTTGGTTTTAGAAAATCGAATATATGACAGACTGCACTCATACCAATAAAACGTGTATCTAATTGAGATATTACTGTGTCTAGTACATTATTGAAAATCTCAATTTTAAATATTGTTTCTCGGTTTGGAAATCGGTGATCAGCAGCTAATTCATCAAAATATTTTTTAACTTTTCTTTGCCTTTTTTCTTGAAAATGGGTATCAATACCATATTTTCTTGCAGTTTCACTGGCTTTGCACTTGAATAATTCGAAATCATTTCTATAAATTTGCAACTTTGCTTTGGTCTCTGCTAAAATTTTACTCGCTCGCCCAAATTGATGTCGCATTTTTTTAAAGTTTTGGATGCGTAATTGATGTCGTTCAATACACTGTGCATGAATTCGCAAAGCAACACGAACTCGAAATTTAGCATTTTTGTTTTAATACTCTCTGCTTCACTACGCTCATCTTTTTTAGGACTCTTTAGAACTATTTCTGATAATGCTTTGATAATATCAAAATAACGAAGTTTTATTGCAGATATCGTATTGACCCTACTGGACCATCTAGCCGGATTTAGTTTTTTTAGAGTGGTGTCCGATTCGCCAGTGAATTTTGACAGTAGATCCCAACGTTTGATGCTGTTTCCGAAAAAGTCATACAAATCTTGCAACCTTGGGAAAAAAATCTGTATTTCCACACAACTGCTAACGGCATCATTTATCACCAAATTTAAATTATGACTGGCACAATGTATGTATTCTGCGTTAGGCTGGATATCCTTAATATGTTTTTGTACACCAGTATACACACCACTCATCACACTGGCTCCATCATAGCCTTGCCCCACACATTTTTTTAAATCAATATTTTTGTCGATAAATAATGTTGTCACTTGGTTGACTAAATCTACTCCGCCATGTTTGATGGCTGCAAAAAAGCCTAGAAACACTTCTTTTACTTCTATATCAATTGGCTGTCCATTTTCCGATCTGGTTATTACTGCATACCTCACAACAATGCTTAGCTGATCTACCTTCGATATGTCCTGTGTTGTATCAATTATGATGGCAAAAAACGGTGACGCTCTAATTTGTTCTAGTAGATAGGTTTCGAGTTTGGTCCCCAAGCTCTCAATCATTTCATTTTGAATTGTTGCACTCAGATATCTTGTAGATCCTAAAAACATAAAAAAACACAATTTCAAAAAAGTCCTGATATTAAACAGTTAATAATTATGAACAAAATAAAATGATAAAAAAACTAACGAAATAATTATTATTACCTTTGGGCATATCCAAAACTTGCCGCAAAATGTGATCATATCGGGCGACAAGCTCTACAAAGGACAGAAAATTTCCGTGGTGTCCTTTCTGACTTAAGTCTTCTTGATGTCCTCTCAAAGCCAAAGAACCCTTTGCTAGGGTAAGTATGATATCGAATAACCTTTGAAGAACCATTTTCCAAAATGATACTTCTTTGCGAATTTCATTTTCAAGTTCCTTGTCAATAGTATTAGTATCGTTTTTTTTCCAAAATTCATATACAGCACATGCTTCCGAATGGCCACTCGAACAACTGTGTTGTTTAATTCTTTCTGATAAATGCTTCCAATCTCGAATTCCCGTACACCAAACATTATTCCTTTGTGAAGCAAATAACCAGCAGGGTTGACAATAGGCAGCGTCTAGTATTTTGGAATAACACAACCAAAAACGATTAACTGGCCCATATTTAGAACACGAAACGTAGTACGATTTTGAAAAACACCTATTGTTCTGGTTGATGTCTGTTGGAAAAGGTCCTGAAGGCTGTAAAGGCCCCATATCAAGAATTTGACGTTTTTCGTTATCACTTAATATTTTGTTCGTGAAGTTTCCCAAGTCATAAGAAGATTTGTCGTACACATTTTCGAAAAATGTAGAGGTCTGTGGTTCCTCCAAACCCTCCGCTCTTATGTGTGTCATGCAAACATCATCCACGTTCACATGATCGGCGGCGGAGGTATCTCCAACTGCCATAATTGTCGAATCTTCTTCAGTAGTTCTCAACCAACACTGCAGTTACCACATTATTTGAGTCACTATCAATAGAAATATTTTGGCCAGATGTACTTGCAGAAGGCTGACTAAAAAACTTGTCAATTTTGGGCAATTTTTGTTTACTATCTTCTCTTTCTTGGCGTTGTTTGCGTTTAAATGCACCACTGGGTTTCTTCTTTTTATCCATAATTTTAGTTTTCTAATTTATTTAAACAATACAATATTAGATTGTGCTCGAGTAGGTAGGTACTCACTGTTCACTGACGACGTTAAAAGTAAAATAAAAGGAAAGAGAAACACAATGATACGCTACAAGCTACAAGTGTCGTTGGGGAATCCCCGGAAAAAAATTTATCACCGTTAGTGTTACCACATTTAACGGTGGAGACCATGAACGATCTCCTGCCCGCGGACCTGAATTAATGTACCTACTGCAGGAGACTTGCATTTTTTCATGATACAACCTACAGAAAGAATTTAGGGGAATTCCCTAGGCATAACTTTTGAATTTCTCTCTTCTGAGAACTGAGTTGTCATGATTAAAGTGGGGTTGCAACCTGTCATATTTATTTTGAAAATGGGAGAAATTTCCAAAAGTTCAGTTCGATCGAGATTTCTGGTAAGGATTCGAGGGCCCCCTGAGCTTGAGGGCCCCGGGGCACTGCCCCGCCTAGCCCCTTGGTAGCTACGCCACCGTGGACGAGATGTGTGTTTATGGTCCGATTCGACTCAAAATTAGTATGTGGGGGTTTTCGGGGTCGGAGATAATGAATTTTCTTTCAAAATTCACAAATCCAAGATGGCGGCTCTAAGATGGCGGACGAGATTTGTGTTTATGGTCCGATTCGACTCAAAATTAGTATGTGGGGGTTTTCGGGGTCGGAGATTATGAATTTTCTTTCAAAATTCACATATTCAAGATGGCGGCTCTAAGATGGCGGACGAGATTTGTGTAATTATGGTCCGATTCTATTAAAAATTGGTATGTGGAGGTTTTTGGGGTCAAAGACTATGATTTATTCTCAAAATTCATAAATTCAAGATGGCGGCTCCACATGGTTGTGATAATGGAATGTTTCTATTCAAATTTGGTATGTCGGGGTTTTTGGGGTCAGAGATTATGAATTTAGTCGAAGATTATTGTTTTTTTTGTCAGAATTCATAAATTGAAGATGGCGTAGGGGTTAATGGTCTCCTCATTGAAGAACTAGATAGCTCAGAACTTACAGGAAAAAGGCCTCACAATTACTATGCATTAACAAAAATGCATAGATTAAGGTGTACTTACTAAAAAGCATAAAATAAAATAATTAACAAAAACACTTTTTTAAAGACAAGCTTTTATTCAAATGCGCTAAAAAGTAAAAAATAATAGCTTTGGATGTGCGACGTAGGTTATTCCGTGAGTTATATATTCAAAAGCTTGTCGCGCAAAGTTTTCAGTTCGAATACAGAAGCGACAAGCTTTTGAATCTATAACTCACGGAATAACCTACATCGCACATCCAAAGCTATTATTTTTTACTTTTTAGCGCATTTGAATAAAAGCTTGTCTTTAAAAAGGTTTTTTTATTATAGTATAACTTTTTCCAGTATATGTTCCACTTAAATGTTATTATTTTTTACTTTTTAGCGCATTTGAATAAACGCTTGTCTTTAAAAAGGTTTTTTTATTATAGTATAACTTTTTCCAGTATATGTTCCACTTAAATGTTTTGTTCTTGTTCATATGTATGATATTTTACTTGATTTATAGTTCTTTAGTGGAATTTCACACAATCTCAAGCTTTTCCAAAATCACTTCGACTACTGTGCGAGTTTATTGTATGCATTTGCTTTACGAAATAAATGCTTTACTAAGTCAAAACAGGGGAATGAGGATAATTCTAAGATGTTACAGATACACTAACATCCCTTATGCTTGATACACTGCAGTGGCTACCAGTTTATGACAGATTTCACCTAAATGCTATGATTTACATTTTTAAAATGACTCACATGGTACATACCTACCTCAATAAATTTCTCAAATTCAACAGTCAAGTCCATAGTTATCATATGAGAAATAAACACAATTTTTACCTACCACAAGTCAATATGGGTAATACAATGAAGTCACTCTTCTACAAGGGCTTAAAGGAATATAATGAATTACCTGTAATTATTAAGGATTCTAAGACGATTGTGGAGTTTAAGAGGAATCTTATTATGCATATTAGAAGATGAACTGAAAGTTCAGGTGAAATATTATTAATTGACTTCTTGGTTACATTTGTAATTATCCAAAAATGTGTTACATATATCACATGCTATGAAAAAACACATGTCACACTGTCGACTATAGTGTATTCTATATATTTTCTGTTAATCGCACCCACTTTTTTTTTGTGTATTTTTCATATATACGTAGTTAAAATTTAATTGATTTGTACCTACGAGCTGTTTGTGTATTAGGATTTCCTATTAGTCAAATAAATTCCATTCATTCAAGTGAGAGGTTGACAGGTGCACTGAGGGTTTTGTGCCATGTACAATATATTGGAAACAAAAAGTTATTGTTTATGAAGGTTTATATAAACCAGACGACCGAACATAAAAAAATTTATTACCTTCAAATCACGTCTTTTTCTATAATGTTCAAAAGAATATTTATTGATTTCCAACTAACAGGAAATATGAGTGTCAGTAATTTAAATCAGCCACTGAGGAAAACAGTTGTGATGGAGAGGTACATGATTTTATTAGGGTTCCGTTTAAGATATGCAACTCTTAAAACGAACTGGATAGTGAATACCACTTTTATACAGGAATTGATCAATGTTTGGAATAAGAAATATGAAAAAATGTAGGGAAGTTTCTTGTACATTTTCAAAATCTACGTGCCATTAGTCTATATAATAAAAATTGATTTGTAAGCGCAATACGTGAGAACGGGTGGATCGAATTGGCAAATTTTTTTTACTGTTCGTAATAGCCCGAGGTTGATTAGGAAAGTTGTCCGGAAATTGGAAAATTTGGGAATATAAGATAAATATGGCCAACAAAAGGAATATCGGCTAAGCTCTTAGTAAAGGTCCAATTAGCTCAGTGGTTAGAATATGTGCTTTGTAACTACAAGGGCCCGGGTTCAATACCCGGGCGAATCTACACAATTATTTTTTTCATTTTTTTTTAAACTTAAATCAAACACAAAACATATGTTGTTGTTTGTAATAGCCCGATTGAGGTTTTTAGGGAAAGAAAGGTTTTTTAGAAAAGTTATTGGATTTGGGAAAAGTTTATTTTTTCATGGGATTTTTGAAGACCTTAACACGATTCGAGCGATGGATATGCGTAATTCTTTGGTCGTGGAAAAGTTTCCAGAATATATACATATATTTAATAAAATGGGAATAATGGGAAAACAGGATAATGGGATAAAGACCTACATCCATGTAGGTCCCTATCCCATTATCCTGTTTTCCCATTTTATTAAATTACAACACAACACAAAAAAAACATAGGAAAAAAGGAATTCTAAGCAGACGAGAGTTTTCAGGTTTTTTTTTTAAATATAGAAATTTGGAAGGACATCTGTTGGGTCAGCTATATAATCAAAACCACTTACAATCTTTGAGTCCTTCTCTGAATCCTTTTGGCTTCATGGGAAGATTGGTTGGATCAAATGTGTGCAACTTTTCAATCTTGAAGTATTCTCTAACTGTCGGTATTCTCAAAAATCCGACTTGAATCAGAGAAATGAAATTACTAGATACCCAATAACATAAAATTGCTCCAGGAAAACTCATTGTGAAAGGTAAAACCATCAATGGCAGTGCTCTCAACACATACTTCATCATTTGCATATTTTGTGATGACAGTTTAGCCGTATCTGTACCTAGCTGAAATAAAAATAATGCTTTTGAGTTTGTAAAGTATCAAAATTGAGAAGTGATTAAAATTTGCCTATTTGATTATTATTTCATACAGCAGGGCTGTCCAACATGAGGCCCGTGGGCTACATGAGGCCCGTGGGCCGCATGCGTCCCGCGGAACGGGCCTCTAATTGTATAAATTACCCTCAAATACGAAATATGCACAATTCTTTCATTAACGATAAAATACAAATAAAATAACGTGTGACGCCACTGGCAACGGATAGAAGGTCGCAGCGAAGTTACTGGAAATCAGACCGATCTTGCTCGATCACCTTTGAATATTCGAGAAGCCACGCGTACGTATATCAGAAGGTTGAGTCAAGCAAGACTGGCAGACTTAATTAATAATTGTTCTAATGTGCGGTACACACTAATTCTAAAGCCTTTTTAAGTGAAATATGTCTTCGCAGGAAAAAAAATAACGAACAAGCATCGAGTTTATAATGACGTTGGGAATCAGACTATTTAATCACAAACAATAATAATTGTATTAAGAAACTGCCATGACTTTTCTGTACCCACAGTCAGAACCGTTTACTGTGCACTTGTAAGATCGCATCTTGAATACGCAAGTATTGTCTGGTCTCCTATCTATTCTGTTCATAAAATTGCTTTGGAGAGGATTCAAAATAAATTTTTAAGATTCTGTTCCTATAAACTACATCAACCAGTTGAAGATCATGAATACTCATCCTTACTTCATGATCTGAATTTATCGAAACTAGAGAAAAGAAGAACTACTTCTGATTTGTGCTTTATCTTTAAGTTAATGAATGGATTGATTGTTTGCAATGAGCTTGAACTTGTTAAATTGAATGTACCTTACAAACAACTAAGAAATCCTAATACATTTCTAGTAAATGTTCACTGTACTAATTATCTTCAGTGCATTGTTTGTATGCAAGTACCTACTATCGGTTCCCAAAGAATATAATATGAAACGACATTACAATACGTTACACGAGAAAACGTTTAAGCAATATACAGGGGAGTCAAGAAAGGCTATCATTACGGATTATAAAAAAAACTAAAACAAACAACTTTTTTTTTTAATCTGTTACTGATAACAAGTGCAGTATTGTTACTTCTTACGAAGTAGCGCTGGAAATTGTCAAAGCGAAGAAACCTTTTAGTTATGGAGTACTTATTAAAAATTGTGCAATCAAAATGGCAAAACAATTCAATGAAACAAAAATTGCCGAAAAATTCAAAAGTCTCAGTGTTACATCAAACAATTGCAAGACGGGTGGCCATATTAATCAATATATATCCAAAAAACTGCATGACACGGTTGGAAAATGTAAATATTTTTCGATATGCCTGGATGAAAGCACTGATCTATCCGACAATAGCCAGCTTGTAATTTTTATCCAAACTATACAAAACGACTTCAGTGTAGCAGAGGAGATGCTTGATCTAATTCCTCTCCATGGTACAACCAAGGGTACGGATATTTTTGAAGCTGTAAATAAGGTGGTGTCAGACTACGGGGGATTCGATAAATATTCCTGTATTGTCACTGATTGGGCCAGAGCTATGGTAGGAACTGAAATTGGATTTGTAGGACTCTTGAAACAAAAAAATATCAACTGTCCTGTGATACACTGTATTATTCACGAAGAGGCCCTATGAATGCCATGAAAGTGGTTGGTTGTTGAAATAATTAATATTATTAAAGGGGACAATCGTGCTTTGACTCATAGAAAGTTTCGTGATTTTTTAGCCGAAGTAGACTTATTACTTCATACTGATATTCGTTGGTTGAGCGCCAAAAACTGTTTGCAATGATTCTTCGCTCTACGCAAGGAGATTCCTATTTTCCTTAAAGATGAAGTCAAGCCCAACATTACGGAACTGGAAAATAAAATGGTAGATGCACAATTTTTAGCAGACCTTGCATTTTTAAGAGACCTGACATCTCACCTTAATGAATTGAATTTGAAGCTACAAGGAAGACAGCAGAATATTGCCAACTTATTTGGACATATAAATGGATTTAAGAAAAAAGTTAAGCTTTTCAAGTCTTTAATAAAAAAAAATAAAAAATGTCCAAGTTGTAAAGAGCATTTTGAACAAATTAAGGATTTTGAGGAAGTTTCAAATTTACCTCACATAAAATACATGAACATAATTGCAGAAAAATTCAAAAATGGATTGAGCGAAAGATAGATTTTAGTTTTTACTCAGCCCCTTACAATTTCAGTTGAGAATGTAAGCAGAGCAGACCTTGAACTGGAATTGTGTGATTTGCCATCGGATCCTTTTTACCAAAGAAGAACTGAAACTGGATTGGACTTTTTCGAGTTGCTGCCAGAAGAACAATACCCCAACTTGCGAAACTTAGGGCTTACACTGGGCTCAATGCTGGGAAGCACGTATCTTTGCGAAAGCAGCTTTTCCAACATGAAATTTATAAAGTCAAAATATAGATGTTCCCTCTCTGATAAGTCACTTATGCAGTTGCTTTGTTAATCAACAACAAATATTAAAGTTAATATCAATGAAAATAGTTTGTGGCATTCAGACAAGAAAATGAAAACTAGAACTGAAAAATAAAAATGTGGATCGGCCAGGATTTGAACCTGGGAGCTTTCGATTTCTAGTCGAACGCTCTGCCAACTGAGCCACCAGTACTTGTTCAAAACCGGCGATTCACACTTTTAAAATCAGTTGTGTGTTAGTAACGAAGATGATGAGGGTTAATGTGATGCATGGAAACATTCATGCATGCACACCTAATGAAATTATATTGGTCTATCCGCTGGTGTCAATCATATATAGGATTATCAACAACTTCAAACCCAAAATTTTCAAGTGTGCATGACTCAAGCCAAGTAAATATGAATAATGAAGTGGATAGCGTCTCAAATTGAATATCAATGAAAATAGTTTGTGGCATTCAGACGAGAAAATTAAAACTATTGTTCCAACCCAAACGGGCGGGTGTGCCCCCTTTCGAGAAGAGGGCTGTGCGAGGGCGATAACATGTCTAGGGCCAGGCCGACCCTGACCTCTCCTAGCGGCGATGACGGAGAGCGAAAGGACGACGGGCGACATTCTGGTGTAATCGATCAAGGCGTACGGCGATTTCGATTATTATTGATTTTGGTGTTGTATTCATTGGCGATTGAATAAAGGCGTTTTACGGTGAAATCGAGTTTTAACAGATCAGAAGTGGGATAAAGTACCCCGTGCTTGGTGAAGTGGTGAAAAAGGCGATTTTCGAGATAGTTTCTTTGTGTGTGCAAGCAGGCGGCTTCCAAACAGGTGTTTTTGGCGTCCCAACAAGGAAATAAAATAGTAAGGCGTACTTCTCTTCATACCTGGCGATTATTTAAGGTGTATTGGCGTTCTACAAAACTGTAAGTACAAAATCCTTTCTTATTTGGCGAAACGACAATCCCAGGCGGTCCGATTGACAAGATCGTGCTTGTAGCTAGCCGGTAATTTTCCACGAAACGAATCGGCGATTCGAATATTGCAAAAACTTATCGTATCTGGCGTTCTTGCGATATAGTGTTCATGCATGTACACAGTTTGTAAGAAAACAATTTACTGGTGATATAATTGTTTTTCGTATGAATATTTAGTTGTTGAAATTGATTATTTGGCGATTTATATACGTTATTGGGAATATAACTATTTCACACTTGGCGAAATTGACTTTGTTCATTGGCGTTCGGCGAAAGGAGGAAATTACTGTATACAGGGCGTTTCCAAAGGCGTGGCGAGGAATATTTTTGGTGTTTCAGCAACATAAAATTGATTAGTCAGTAATTGGCGATCGCTGACGTTTTACAACGGTTTATGTGACTTTGTTCATTGGCGTTCGGCGAAAGGAGGAAATTACTGTATACAGGGCGTTTCCAAAGGCGTGGCGTGGAATATTTTTGGTGTTTCAGCAACATACAATTGATTTAGTCAGTAATTGGCGATCTCTGACGTTTTACAACGGTTTATGTGACTTTGTTCATTGGCGTTCGGCGAAAGGAGAAAATTACTGTATACAGGGCGTTTCCAAAGGCGTGGCGCGGAATATTTTTGGTGTTTCAGCAACATACAATTGATTTAGTCAGTAATTGGCGTTCGCTGACGTTTCACAAGGGTTTATGGTGATAAATTATTTATATGGCGTTTTCTCATTGGCGTTTATAAACATTTTACTTTTATTGCTGAATATTAGTGGCGCATAAATCAATTCATTGGTTATGATATATATCCGAAAGGCGTTTGGATAATTTCATTGGATTTGGCGAATTTTTCCGAACACTGAATTTGTTGATTTTGATTTATGATCATTGGTGAAGTATCTGATTTTATTATACTCATTGGCGAATTACCAGGTGTGGTAAAGAGTTAATCAACCGGCGAATGTTGATACTGAAATATATAGTTGAGTAATTGTGGCGTTATATAATACAGGGTGTTAAAATTCTACTCAAACATTTATTGTTGGCGACTTAACCTTTATATATTTCCTTTCCTTATAGGACATGGATAAATTAGGCGATGATCATCTGGTGTTACATGCAGAGGAGGATTTGGATTCCACGGAAACCCCAAGGCGTGGGGTAGGGCGTCGAAATCTTGATTCTCCACGGCGACGGGCGGAGGCGAATGTTTCAGGTGTACCAGTAGGCGAGCTGGTGAAGCAACTTTTGGGCGGTCTCTTGCAAAGTATAGAGAGGGTTGCTAAGCAGCAGCGGCCTTGGTGGTAGGTGAAACCTACGATTTGGCGACACCAGGACCTTCCAGATCGGGCATGGCGATAGTGTCGATTTGGCGCAAGGAGGTTTTGACGGGCGCCACTTTCACTAGGCTCTGAGCGGTAGATCGTTTTGATCCTGACGAGCGTTGACAGTAACATAGACAGGTGGCTCCAGAAGATTGATCAGCTAGGCGTTATTCATGGCTGGTCAAGCTATGTTAAGTCGACATTGGCGCAGTCAAAATTGGAGGTGCGGCGAAAAGGTGGTTTCATGTTGGATGATTATAACTTGTCTTGGGACCAATGGAAGGCGAAATTGCAGGCGACACTTTCACGGCGAAGGATTTTGCTCTAATGGTGGAAGAGATGGTCCAGCGCGAAAGCTCCCATGGAAAGTATGACTACATACTACCCGCGATGTTGGCGTTGTGTGGCAGGGTAGGCATCAAGGGCGAAATGCGGTGTCATGCATTATTAAGGGCGAATGCTTACGCGGTTAACTGCACTACTCCAGAGGGACTTTACAACTCATTTGTGGCGGGACTAGAGGGATGTCATGGCAGGCGTTCAGGACTAAAACGGTGGCGTCCAGGCTGACAATCCCCGAACGGACAGGTGGTCCTGCGTGGCGAAGCTTTCAGTATGAAGAGGTGCTTCACGAGTAACTAATCATCTCAGCAAGGATTATCCACTTACCTATGGCGAAGAGGTGTATGTCTTGTGGCTTGTCAGGGCATCGTTTGGCGGAATGTCCAAGGCGGCGGTCTCCTGAGGATAGGGCGGCGGTTTGAGGCAGCAGGCGAGACTTTAACGATTCCTCAGACAGTTGTTTTCGGCAAATGGTGAGAGTGAATGGCGAAAATGTAAGGGCGTATCTGGACACGGGAGTGAACAGAATCTGATGTCCTTAGCGACGGCAAACGGTTGGGACTCACCATTGATAACGAAGAAAAAGGGCGTATCCTTGCGGTTTTGGTGGAGGCGTTGCTCTGGGTCTCGTACAGGTGGAGTTTGAGATGATCATGGCGGACTGTCATCTCGAGTTGAAGGCGTTGGTGACTGACTGTGATATGGGTCCGATAGAGTTGTTGCTGGGCGAGCCAACTTTCAGTCAACAAGAGTGTCCATGGTGGTGAGAGGTAATAAGTACCTCTGTCAGAAGCGACATGCTTGAGATGATCAGGCGGATCACGCTCAAAGGCGAACCTACTAGGTAAGGTGTTGTTGGCGGAAGATACGACACTTCATCCCAATGCTATAAGTGAGGTTAAGGTGGACATAGTCGGCGCGTTGACGGCGCAATAATTACATGGGGAATAAGCAATACCCTGAAGGAGGATCCCTCATTATCATACCGGCGGGCGTGTTGGGCGGATGACAGGAATGCATTACAGTCATCAACAATGGCGAGACAGATCGAGTGGCGGAAAGGACGACCGTGTCTCAGGCGGAACATGTTTGTCCAGCGAGCGAGGTGCAGGCGACTCACTCGTCTGCAACTCAGGTGAGCGAATATCTGTAAACACTTTAGACCTTCTGGCTGAACGTAGGTGGCGTATCAGAGGTGTGCAAAAGCGATTATTTGATTTATTGAGGCGATTACTCTGTTTGCTTTCCTGACTGACTGACTCATCTGGGGACAATGCAAATTAAATTATCAGGCGATATACCTATTTATTACAGGCCTTCCAGGTTATCCCATTGGGAGAGAGGACTGGTGCGGGATAAGGTGCAAACTCTTATAGGCGTTGGCGTAGTGAGAGAGAGCGAATCGGCGTATGCTAGTCCTATTGTCTTGATTCCCAAAAAGTCTGGCGAGGTGAGGCTGTGCGTTGATTACAGGCGTTGAATGCTATCACGGTGAAGGATAGATACCCTCCCTTGATTTCAGATCAACTGGCGAAATTGGCGAGTAAAAGTGTCTTTACTGTACTGGACTTGGCGCAAGATTTTCATCAGGTTCCTATGCATCCAGATTCGGTAGATAAAATGGCGTTTATCACTCCGGAGGTATGGCGAAGTTTTGGCGTATATGGATGACTTGTTGATTCCTTCGGCAGGCGAGGAGGAAAATCTGGCGTTGTTGGATGTAGTATTGAATCTGATAAAACAGGCGGGCGTGAAACTTAAGTTGCGAAATGTTCCTTCCTACAAAGGCGTATTGAGTATTTAGGACATGAGGTAGATGCAGATGGTATTGACCGGTAGGCTGAAAGATACAGGCGGTATTGAATTTTCCTGAGCCTAAAGATGTTCATGGCGTCGACAGTTTCTGGATTGGCGTCATATTTCAGAAAATTCATATATAATTTTGCAGTATTGGCGAAGCCGTTGACTTCTCTCACGAAGAAGAATGAACCATGGCGTTGGTTGGGCGAACAACAAGAGGCGTTCAAGGTGTTGAAGACCGATTGGCGGATCGACCTATGTTGGCGACATCCGATAGTCAGGCGGAAATTGAATTGCATACAGATGCTAGTAAATTGGGCGTTTCAGGTATCCTTCTACAGAAAGGAGCCGATAGTAAACTCAGACGGTTGAATACTTCAGCAGGGCGACAACGGCGCAGGAACAGGTGTATCATAGTTATGAGCTAGAGACCTTGGCGGTGGTCGATTCTGTTAGGCGTTTCAGGGTGTATCTTATTGGCGACATTTCAAGGTGGTTACGGACTGTGGCGTTAGAGCAGCGTTGCTCAAGCGAGATCTGGTGCCTCGCGATTGCTAGATGGTGGCTGCGATTCAGGAGTATGACATGGAGGTGGAGTACCGACCAGGTCATCGAATGCAGCATGTGGATGCTCTTAGCAGAAATCCACCGGCGGAGGTTATTGGCGTAAATATAATTTCAATGGGCGAGGAAGATTGGTTCCTGCGGTGCAGTTACAGGATCCAAAGCAAGAGCTTGTGCGATTACTGGCGAATGGGCGAGCTGATGGCGAACTGAAGGCGAACTACAAGCTCACACGAGGGCGACTTTATCGTGTAACTCCTAAAGGTGATAGGTTGTATATACCGGCGATGGCGAGATTTGGCATTCTAAGGAGGTATCATGATGATATTGGTCATCCGGCGTTTCAAAGGTGTCTGGCGTTGGTCGAAGAAACCTATTGGTTTCCTAAGGTGAGGCGACTTGTATTTAAATATACAAGATCATGTCTTAGGTGTGAGTTGCAAAAGGATCATATGGGCTAGGCGAAGGTCTTTTGCATCCTATCGAACGGCGATCGATTCCTATCTACTACTGGCGGTAGATGGGTTCACTAAATTCGTTTTGGCGAAACCCACTAAGACATTAACGGCGACAGAGGCGATCAGGCGGCTCAATGAGGTGTTTGGCGAATTCGGTTATCCAAGGCGATTGATATCCGATCAAGGCAAGGCGTTTACCTCCAAGACGTTTAAAGAATTCCTGGCTGAAAAGGGCGTAAAACATGTGTTGAATGCTGTGGCGACACCTAGGGCGAATGGGCAGGTGGAAAGGGCGAACAGAACAATAATTGAAGCATTGGCTTCAACTGCAGAGACTGAAGGTCGATTGGGGACGAAGCTGCGGACGTTGTCTGGGGCCTTAACAATGCGGTCAACTCCAGCGCGCATTTCTCCCCTGCTAGACTGATGTTCTCTCATTGTCATGGCCGAGTAGAGCGGCGCCATGGCGATGCCTGAAGACACCCACCCTGAAGAGCGGAGTGACGACTCTACTCTACAGGTTTCCAGGCGTAGGCGGGCGAAAAGATTCAGGAGGAATCAGGCGAAAGCACTACGGAGGAGTGCCAGGCTACTCAACAAAAGACCATGACCGGCGATTGCCCAGAAGGCGAATTCATTTCAGGCGGAAAAGCAAAAGGCGTTTGCGAAAAGGCGGAAGTGCTCCTGACCACAGCACTGAAAGAAAGACTCGTAAATTGGCGGATACGAATGATGAATCTTCCGGACGGCTCAGAAACGTGCGAAGCTTGGTTATCCGGACCTCGGGGCAATCGGATTGTCGGACCATGTCCGGTTGTACCGAGATCTGCGAGGACTAACGCTGACCGCGTCAAGGCCCAAGAGAATATTCAGAAGTCTGCAGGAAGGCGAAAAGGCGTTTCGATCGAAGCGAAAGGTTGCAACTACATACAAGGTGGGTGACTTAGTGCTCTGGCGCAGCGCTGCTACCAAAAGGCGGGTACAGGTATGAGTAACAAATTGGCGAATAAGTTTGACGGCCCTTACAGGGTGCGTAAGGTGCTAGGTAATGATCGATATATCATTAAAGGCGATATCCGCGTAATGATATAGAGTATGAATCTGATTCTGGCGATGGGTGTAATATTGGCGAGGCGAATGAGGAGAGAATGGCGTTGGAAGGCGAATGAGAACGACGGCGTCGAGCAAGTTGATTTGCAATTAACGAGGACATTAATTTTCAGGATGGCCGAGTGTTCCAACCAAACGGGCGGGTGTGCCCCTTTCGAGAAGAGGGCTGTGCGAGGGCGATAACATGTCTAGGGCCAGGCCGACCCTGACCTCTCCTAGCGGCGATGACGGAGAGCGAAAGGACGACGGGCGACATTCTGGTGTAATCGATCAAGGCGTACGGCGATTTGGATTATTATTGATTTTGGTGTTGTATTCATTGGCGATTGAATAAAGGCGTTTTACGGTGAAATCGAGTTTTAACACTATAACTGAAAAATGAAAATGTGGATCGGCCAGGATTCGAACCTGGGATCTTTCGATTTCTAGTCGAACGCTCTGCCAACTGAGCCACCAGTCCTTGTTCGAAACCGGCGATTCACACTAGAAATCAAAAGGTCCCAGGTTCGAATCCTGGCCGATCCACATTTTTATTTTTCAGTTCTAGTTTTTATTTTCTTGTCTGAATGCCACAAACTATTTTCATTGATATTCAATTACAGACGCTATCCACTTCATTATTCAAGTTAATATTGATGCATTAGTTAGTAAAAACCAACATCCTAAATTTCCCCCTATTTTTTTGTAATTTGATATTTTTTGAATGAATTAAAATAATAATACACAAGTGTTTTTTCTTTGTATGCCATACCTATTAAAACTCAATGATAAAGTTGCATATGAAGTATTTTATAATGCGCATATTTTTTTTAAGCGGCCTTTGGGACTGTCCAACTGCCCCAAAATATTCCTGAGTGTTATAGTTCCACCAAATATTTAGACATAGTAAATATAATTTAAAAAAGTATTTCAAAAAATATCACAGATTACATTAGGCAATATTTAAGAAGAATGACTTCTGTAGTTTATATCAAACCAAATATTTTTTTTGTCATTGATGATTCATATTATTTTCTCACAGATGAAGATTCAAAATAGGCTCCTTATTTGTCATCCTTACATGATATTCTTTCAAGAACCATATAGAGCTTAAGTTTTCCTAAACATATATGGCTACGACAGTTTTCGCACAAACATTACCGAGCAACCCTTCTGATGCCAAAATTTGAAGAAAGTATTTTGTTGGTAGTTTGTTATAGATTTCTAGGCACTTGTAGAGCACACTTTTATCTGTGGGTGCTAATGTTGGGAATAATTATAGAAAATGTTTCTTGTGCCGTAATTCACCGGAACTTCAGATAATCCAACTAATCTTTGTTTTTAAAGTAGTATAATAGACATTGTGCTATGAATATTCCATTAGACATTCTGCTAAATTCCATAAAAGTTAATAACAACATTAAAATTTTAAATTAAAGGATTATTAGTTTTCATTTTGGAACAATTAATACTGTTTTTGCATCTCCACTGTTTCCATAAAAACTATAGCAAACCTTGTAACTGATTCTAGGGATGCATGATATTAGTATACAGTAAATAGATATACACTGCACGATGGATTTCTATGAAAATCCCAAATTGTTTTTTTTATGATTGCATGTTTTCATTGTTTATCATTTAAAGTATTTGATCAATAAATTAAAGTACTCCAATCAATTTCAGGATTTCATTATTTCAGAACTATAATTCAATAATGAGTACCTGATAGATATATTTTTATTGAATACTTCATGATCGTAATATGACATAGTATACCTCAAACAAAAAATATTTCACACAAAACAATAATACATTTACATAAAAATATAACAATTTCACAAATATAGAAAAAAATATAAATGAATGAATATGAAAGAGAGTAGGTCAAATTCAAAGACCTCTTCTATAAACCGACGCCTAGAGGTGTGAACTACAGAAGGTTTGATTTCAATAAGCACTATGAAAAACATCAAGACAAGATATTGAAGATGACGCTGGAAATTGACCAAACTCTTTTTTAGATCAAGACAGATTAGAAAAGCCAACAAATGAAAAAGTCCAACCCGTCCCAATTTTATTAATTTCATATACTACCTGAATATCCATAGTGTTAATAATAAGAATAACTTGTTAGTGGTAGAATTGAGTGGTTCAAATGTATATTTTGTTGCTCTTGCTGAAACATGGGCTAAAGATAAACGAGTATAACTTCATTAGTAATTATAGTAGAAAGACTCTGAGAGGTAGTAGTTGTGCTATAAGGGCTAGGACGGATTTGAATGTTGAACCTTTGAAATTAGAGAAATTTTGTATCGAGCAGGACCTTGAGATTTGTGGTATAAAATGGAGCTTCAATCATAAACTCCATATCTTCATATGTATTTATAGAGCTCCAACAGGAAATTTCCAAACGTTCATAGACAGACTAAAGGCCGTGTTAATTTGATATTCACTATGGATGGACTCTGTGGATCACAGGTGATTTCAATTAGTCTAATCGACAAGTTGAAAATGGTCTAAAATAGAGATACTGCTCTTAAAATTATGTGTGATAGCTCATTAGATCCAGAATAACGCCTAGAAAAATGTGCCAAAAGCGTGTATTAGCACATAAAAAATTGTTTAAAACAATTAAAGATGAAAAAAAAAATGGCATTTCGTTTTTTGCCAATATTTCATAAACTATCAATATTTAAGAAATTTCAAAAAAAGATTCTGAAAGAGGAGGAAATTTCCAATAAAAAGCTCCCGGAACTCTATCTCCATTATTTATATTTTAATTTAACGTTGAAAGTCTCGCGCGACATTTTTAGGTTGCGCGCGCGGCGTCAAAAGCGAGTACGACACATTAATTAATTTATTTAAGGTATTACAAATATTAATGATTTTTGAAAAAAAAATCCTTAATA
This sequence comes from Gonioctena quinquepunctata, assembly GCA_018342105.1. Lineage (NCBI taxonomy): Eukaryota > Metazoa > Arthropoda > Insecta > Coleoptera > Chrysomelidae > Gonioctena > Gonioctena quinquepunctata. The sequence continues at coordinate 48,511 of JAFIRS010000814.1, read as the reverse complement.
ACAATTTTTAATTGTTTATAATTGTTTTTTTATATTTCTATTGTTTAAATAATTAGAAATTTTTTTTAAAAATTCCAAAAAAAAAAAATTTTTTATCAAAATTCCATTGTTTGTTAACTTACCAATTTGTTATAAACAAATTTTTAACTTTGTTAGATTTTTTTTCTAAAACTTCTAAAATTTAAAAAAACAACCATATATAACAAAGTATAGAAAAAAAAATTCCCAATTTTTCCCAATTCTAATTCCCAAAGTACAATCAAAAATTGGAAAAAAAATATTTCTATTTTTTATGGTTTTTCTTAAATTTTAAAGTTTAAAAAAAAATAAAAATTAAAAATTTTTTAACAAATTGGAATTAATAAAAAAAATTTTGATAAAAATATTTTTTGTTACAAACTCAATTTTATATTGAATAAAAAAATATTTTTCAACTAATTATTTAAACAATAGAAATATAAAAAAAAACGATTCTAAACAATTAAAAATTGTTATTAAGGATTTTTTTTTCAAAAATCATGATATTTGTAATATAATGAAGTTGTGAAAAAAGTTTTTAAAAAATATTGAAATAATCAATTTGTTTACAAAAAATTCATCAACAAATAACGGGAATTTTTTTTTTTGCAAATCAATTTATATTTTGTATTAAGAAAAAAACGTTAATATGCTGATTAAGAAAAAAAAATTTTTTTTTAACATTACTTGGATTTTTTAGTTTTTGTTCAAGTACAAAAATTATTATAAACAAAGTATGACTATTTTTTTAACTTTTATGGCGTGATCTTGTTAAGTATGTATATAAGAAAGGCTCTACGAAGCGAAAAATGTTTACGACAATTATTTAAACTTTTTTTTTATTTACAATTACGACAGAAGTTCGAGAAAATTTTGTTAGTTAACAATCGTTTAACTTGTTGAAAAATCAACTTTAAGTAAAATTTCCAACGGGAATGAATTATTTATAGTGTTCCGAATACACCATAATTTTTTCAAATTAATTTTTTTTTATTTAATACCTTAAATAAATTGATTAATGTGTCATACTCGCTTTTGACGCCGCGCGCGCAACCTAAAAATGTCGCGCGGAGACCCATTTTCAGGGTTAAATTAAAATATAAATAATGAAGATAGAGTTCCGGGAGCTGGGAGTTTTTTATTGGAAATTTCCTCCTCTTTCAGAATCTTTTTTTTTTTTCTTAAATATTAATAGTTTATGAAATATCGGCAAAAAACGAAATGCCATTTTTTTTCATCTTTAATTGTTTATAACTTTTGCAATTTTTTATGTGCTAATACACGCTTTTGGCACATTTTTCTAGGCGTTATTCCGGATCCAATGAGCTATCACACATAATTTTAAGAGCAGTATCTCTATTTTAGACCATTTTCAACTTGTCGATTGGACTAAATGTAAATTTTAACATTCCTACTTTTGAAGTAAATGAGATCCCTAACTTAATAGCACAATCTGGATTGCATGACACTGTGTTTGAAAATACAAGAGTGATTTCAACTAGTAAGTAGTACGAGAATAGATAATGTCTTCATAAATGTAGATAACAAAGTAGTTATGCCAATGGTTGATACCCCGATCTTGGATCACAAATCCATTACTGTTTTAGCTAACTCAGCAAGTGTGTATCATACTAATCCCATTAATACAACTTTGATAATGCAGAAACGTCATTTTAATTCTACCAATAAAAAAATATCTTTGAAAGCTGAAAAGTGGAGTAATATTTATACTTTGCATCACTGTAATGATAAATGTAATCAATTCTTTATCAATCTCCGGGAAATATATGTTTCCCATTGTCAAAAGATCAAATAGGATGATTAAAACTAACAAGAAATCGTGGGTATCACCCGTCATTAAAACTTCTAGTGATAACCTGAGGGATCTCTTTATTCTGCAAAAGCAACAGAACTTAAAAAATCACTACAAAATAATGAGAGCAGAACACATGCATTTAGTCGATATGACCAAAAAATCATTCTTCAGTGGACTTATCAGGATTCTGAAAATAAAAAATACTATTAAAAACCTTTTTAAAGACAAGCTTTAATTTAAGCCGTGTACTAAAATGTATAAAATAAGTTTAAGTCATCGCTGACAATGATTTAATTATTTTTTGTTGAATTATTTGGTTTCAAAAAGCTTGTTGCGCAAATTGTTATAAAACTAATACTTAGCAACCAATCACTGTCCAATCAAATTAATTGGTACCTACGTTTATGAACACTTCGCGTGACAAGCTTTTTGAAACCAAATAAATCAACAAAAAATAATTAAATCATTGTCAGCGATGACTTAAACTTATTTTATACGTTTTAGTACACGGCTTACATAAAAGCTTGCCTTTAGAAAGGTTATTTATTGGTTATTTTATTTTTTGCTTTTTAGTTAGTTCGCCTTAATCTGCTCATTCCTGATAGAGCATCTTTATTACAAGGTCTCTTCCTTGTAAGTTTTGAGCTGAAATAAATCATGATCTCCCCCCAAAAACTCCCACACATCAATTTTGAAAAGAATCTGACCATAATCACAAAACTCGCCGCCATCCAAAAGTCGCCATTTTAAATTTATAGATTTTGACAAAAAAATCATAATTTCCGAACCTGAAAACCCCCACATACCAATTTTGAATGAAATATGACCATAATCAGAAAACTCGTCCTCCTTCTTGAGGGTGCCATCTTAAATTTATAAATTTTGACAAAAAATTCAAAATCTCCGACCACAAAACCCCACATACCAATTTTGAATCAAATCGGACTATAATCACAAAACTCGTCCGCCATCTTGGAGCAGACATCTTGAATTTATGAATTTTGACAAAAAATTCATAATCTCCTACCCCAAAAACCCTTACATACTAATTTCAAATTAATCAGACGACTAGAAGTCAGTAAAAAATTAACTTGCAAGATTTGACCCTAACGAACGAACTAACAAGTGAAACAAATAAAAACTTTGTTGTAAAAATAAAACTTCCTAGGAAATCATATATAAACTCAGAAACATCAAACAACTCCAATATGAAAATTCTGAATAATAATCATGAAATTACAAACTCAAAAATCATAGCTAATACCTTTTATGAGTTCTTCACTAAGGCCCAAAAAAATGTGGTGCAGTCTATAAAACAGTCGGAGAATTTTGGCTTTTCTGGTAAAAGCAATATGATCTTTAGCGTCTTGATCCCTTTTTCGGAGGGTGAAATGCAAAGGATTGTGTCTAAGCTGAAAAATAAAATGTCAACAGGTCCAGATGAAATCCCCTCAGCTTTAATTAGAGAATCTGTTGAAGAACTAGCTAGTATCTTGACCCACTTTGTAAATCACTCTTTCACAACAGCTGTTTTTCCAAATTGCTTGAAGTCAGCAAAGATCACCCCGTTATATAAAAAGAAAGAGAACCTGCATTGAGAACTATATACCAGTCTCTGGTCTCTCCCCAATTGCAAAGGTGAATGAGTACTGCATGCTTGACAGACTCATTCCTTTTATCGATAAATATAAACTACTACCTGACCAACAACATGGGTTCTGCAAGGGAAAATCCACTACCACCGCAACAGTTGACTTTTTCAACAATGTATTGTCAGAGATCGATAAAAGAAGATCCCCAGTAGGCATTTTTGGCGACCTGAGCCCAGCATTTCATTGCGTTCCTCACAATTCACTGTTACGAAAACTATGGCTTTGCGGCTGGATTGGTTTGAATCGTATCTCTCTGAAAGAACACTGTTCAAATATGTTCCAAAGAAGCTAACGGTTATGTTAGCAAGCACTGCTCAGACATCTCCCTACTGGAATTGGAGGTAGCACAAGGTAGTGTACTAGCACCAATACTTTTCGCTTATTTATTGCTGATATAATTGAATTCCTACCTGGATGTAATATTACCCTATATGCTGATGACTCATCTCTCTTAGTTTCCCAAGGTTGTAGTCAATCAAATGAATTAGCATGCAACCATCTTGCTAAATTGGGCGAATAGTTTTCGGCAAACCAATTATTTCTCAACATCAAAAAAACTGAAAAACTGATCTTTCAAACTAGACACGAGATTTATGAACAATCCTCCCTTAATTAAACTCGATGATTTAAATAAGAAATCAACTACCAAATTTTTCAGTTGGCACCAGTATATAACAAGTACAATCAATAGAATTTACACTGTCTGAGAAACTTTTACTTTGCTGAAATCCAGTCCAATCCAGAAAAGGCCTTGAGACCTATAAATAACACATCATCCAGACACTCGTGTAGACCTCAATTCGCTGAACTGAATATTTCGGCTCTGGCCTGTTTTTACATTATGGAGGTTGCCTGTTATATCCACAAAATTAGAAATATCCTTCCCAGGCATATGGATATCAAACCCTAACCACTCTCAACTGGAATAAAAGTCTATAATAAACTACCAGAGGACATCAGAAATCAAACTAGACACTTCAAATTCCGTAACTCCATAAAACATTTCTTAAACATAAATTTGTTTTATAATATTGATGTTTTTTATAATTTTAATTGAATTTAACATGTGATGTAGTTTAATGTACTTTAATCGGTCATCTTTGCTATTGTATTTCTCTATCTCTCTTCTTACATTTACATGTTTTACACCCGGATGGGTCTCTGAATGAATAAAGATTAATTTGTTTTGGTTAAAATACTCACGAATACTATTAAAACAACAGTTAATCAATAATTTGTATGTTTCTTACTATAAACAATTATTTCTTTTGAATGATGAATTCTATTATTATATAAAAACTTTAGCGATATAAGTCAATTTTATTAAAAAACAGAAATATACCATTGTGGCAGTATTAGGAAAAGATAATGAAAGGTGTTGATTAGATACGATGCACAATTATAGTTATATTTACCTCAATAGTGGCATAAAGTGTAGCGCTGGTTAAAATCGGCAACAGAAAATACTGGTCGGGAAGTGTTAAATCGGTGAACCACCACAATCCACCGGTTCTTAAACTATCAACTGGGACATTGGACATCTGTCTTAGTGCCATGAAGAATGAGACGAAAATAGGCATCTGAAAAGAAATTATTTTATATTAAAGAGTAACTTACAAGTCTGTCACCTGGGTTAATGTCAGCTATATATGTTAGCTCAAATAATTGTACAACACCAAATGCGAACAATACTTATTGATCTTTAACTGAAATGAATTATAGTGTTGACCCCATTTCATTGAAACAGGGAAAAAATAGCCAAAATACATGGGATCAACATATTTGTCTTATAACAGCATTGCCTCCCTCAATAATTAATAAATTAGCACCTGAATCTTTACTTTTCTCAAGGTGTGAAATTTGCAGAGTAGGGAGTAAATTTAATTGGGAGATCCACAAAGAGAACGTTATTCTTTTTTTATTCAATCATATCAAGTTCTGAACCACCAGACAACTGAAATTTAATGGTATTCTCAGTACAGACCAATATGGCTTCCAAACCACAAAAAATACCAATGATGCAATATTCGCATTTCTTGAGCAGCTATTTCTTAGGTTGAACGATGGGGAGATAGCTGCAGCAGTGTTCTGTGATCTTTCAAAGGCCTTTGACTGTGTAAATCACAGGATACTGCTCCAAAAGCTGCACACCTATGGCTTCAGAGGTGTAACTCTGCTCTGGTTTCAATCGTATCTGGCCGAACGTTTCCAAAGCGTCATCATTGCCAATGTGCACTCGAAGCATCTAGCTCTCAAACATGGAGTACCGCAAGGCTCTGTACTGGGCCCTCTGTTATTCTTATTATATGTGAATGATTTAACACATGTCGACATACATGGACAATTTACACTGTTTGCAGACGACACCACCATCCTTTGGCATGGTATTGATAACATATCTTTAGAAGACATCATCAATGAGGACCTGAGTAAAGTTAAAAAATGGTGCGACGCCAACTTATTATCTTTCAATACCTCTAAGACAGGTATAATAAACTTCAAGTGTGTTATCAACAATGTATTTCTCGAAAATGAGTCTCTCAGTAACAAAACTATGAATACTTTCTTGGGATTGAATATTAATGCCAAACTGAAATTTGAAGGGCATATATTAAATTTATCCAAAAGCTAGCGTCTGGCTGTTATGCCGTACGAGTTACATCCAATGAATTAGGGTTAACCGCGGCAAAGAATGCATACTTTTCACTTATTGAATCTCACCTTCGTTATGGCATTTGCTTCTGGGGAATGTGTGCGAACTATTTATTCAAAAGAGTTTTTATGCTCCAAAAGAGAGCTCTGAGATATATATGCAAAGCCAATTCAAGGGACTCATGTAGACCATTATTTTTGGTCCATGGAATTTTGCCCCTGGCATGCATTTTCATTTTGGAAACTGTATGCTTGATCCAAAAAAAATAAGTTAAAGAATTCAGCAGCTCTTCTCTAAACATTAAACTGCCTATTCCCACATCAACTCTAACTAAGAACTCCATAATCTACGAAAGCAAGAAGTTATTCAATCACCTGCCCTTGCACCTAAAAAAATCGAAAATGAACAAAAGTTTAGGAAATCGGTAAAAAAGTTTCTTTCGGAGAAAGCTTGTTATAATCTCGGCGAATTCTACCAGATTACCTAATTTTATATTAATGCTACCGGTTTTCAAATTACACAGCAGCTCAACTGCCATTTCCAACAAATTCGTGAATGTTTATATACATTTTTACATTTTAATATTTTTATTTTATTATTTATATTGTTCCATTTTAGACTATACTTTGTGTGGAAAAACTTTCTTTCGACTACTAAGTATATTTGATTCGACTGTCTTTGTGTGAATAGTCTTCGATACTTTAACAATAAGAATGTATTTTTCTTCAGTCAATAAAGTACATTTTGATTATTTGGTTCTCTAAAAATGACATAAGGTGCTAAATTTTTATATCTGTTGCTTTTGCTTATGTGAATGTATTTTATCTTATTCATAGTTTTCTTTTAATTGTTGCGTGACATGTGTTTTTATATTATATATACATTTACTGTTATTTTTTCAAGACTTTGTCAATGAGATACTAATCTTCCGACAATGAAGTATATTTTGATTTGATTAAATCCTATCTGAATTAGCAATGGTATAATGAATTTTCAGAACTTTATCACCAAAAATCAAATATAGGTAGAACAACTGACCCGACAGACGTCCTATCTAAATTTCTAATTTCCTGAAAACTCTCGCCCGAATAGAATTTATTTTTTCCTAGGTTTTACTTTGTGTTGTTCTATCTAGATTATGTTTGACTCTGCCCGCTTTCTGTTATCCCCTTATCCTGTTTTCCCGTCATCCCGTTATCTTGTTCTCCCATTTTCTCATTATCCCGTTTTCCCCTTATTCCGTTTTCCCGTTTTATTATATATATATATATATATATATATATATATATAATGTTTATTATATATTCTTGAAAACTTTGCCACGACCATAGAATTACGCATATCCATCGCTCGAATCATGTTATTGTCTCTAAAAATCCCATAGAAAAAGGCACTTTAAATTTTTCCCGAATCCAATAACTTTTCTAAAAACCTTATTCGGACTATTACAAACAACCAAAAATGTTTAGTGCTTGATTTGAGTGTTAAAATAAAAAAATTGTGTGGACACGCCGGGATCCGCCTTGGGATTTCAAAGCACACACCCTATCACTGAGCTCAGCCGATGTTCCTTTTGTTTTTCTTATATTCCCGAATTTTCCAATTTTCGGGCAACTTTCCTAATTTTTCCGTAAAAAGCATCCTCAATCTATTACAAACATTAAAACCAAATAGCCAAATTGGTCCAGCTGTTCTCATGTATTGCGCTTTCGACATTTTTATTATATAGATAAACTGTAAACAGAGATAAGAAAGAGATGACCATTGAAATGATCCACTCCTACAAAGTTTACTTTTTTTTTTTCGTTCATAAGGGGGAAACTGCTATGCTATGCTATGCTTGGGACCATCTTGTCGACATAGCGTCAAGCACAGGCGGCGTACCGTGCAGCTGCTTCTTCCTGTATCTTCGTATGGGTTTTCCACGTCCTGTCACGGACAGTACCTGAATAAAGTAAAATACTAAAATATCACAGACTTAAGTATCACAGACTCAAATATCACAATTTATCTCCATCATTTATTGGGAATCGCTCCTGCCTTTGCATGGCCCCCTCTTCCCTTTCCTTAGCCTCCATCACCTGTCTGAGAAAATTGTAGCCCGCCTGCCATCTTCTTTCATCAGTGATCATGAGTCTGATCATATTCTCGGGCATAATTGTTCCCCCCCAAGGCAATTTCCTAGTTGTGTCGCTCTCATAACCATCTCATATTGTGTGATTTGGGTCATCCCATTCACCTCAGTGCAAGCACTCATCCGCGGCCTTTCCTATCTTGTAGGTATATTTTCTGAAAAACCCATGCCCGCTGAGGGCCTGGGTTACATAGTAATTGGTACCCTTATGGCTACATTCTATCCATGCTCTTAGGTCCGGAATGAGTCTTCTGGTCCACTGAGCAGTAGTGGTATTTTCATCCCATCGCGTTTGTGTTGTGTATTTAACTCAATACACTAAATGAAAAATTGTGGGTTCTTTGAAGAATTATAATTAATATCGTAACATCGATACACTTGGACTTTACAAGCAAGAATGATCACTGATTTCTGTGTTCGGAAATGTTACCCCCACCACACAAGTACTTCTTTATTTATATATCACTCCAGATACTGAATAAACCAGTGGCGTACATAACATTTCCTCCCTTACATAAATAAATCAAACTAAACACTAAACTAACTCACAAATTTAGGCGTTGAGGTGGTTTCGAACACGATTACCACGTCTCAGAGTCGGTTCAACATCTTTTGAACAGTTTGGACTAACAATATCCTGATTGAGATCAGTGAAACTTGAACTTCGGACCAGGATTTGATAATCTTTATTGGAGTCATTGATATTTTGTTCAATGTTGGGGCAAATTTCATTCAGGTGTTATACTTGGTGAACTAGGAACACCTAATGATTGAAACCCTGATGGATTTGGGTCTGTTCTCACTGGTTCTGTTATATCTCTGTGAACTGGATATTTTCTCAAGCTATTGACATGCTTGTACAAAATTTTATTATCCATTTTACAAGATATGTTACAGCACTAACATTTTAAGAATGTAACCTTCTTTCCATTTATCGTCAATATATGGACCCAATTTTCCCACCAGAACTTTTCTCCAACATTGAAAATTACGGTTTGACAAAATCAAAGTTTATTGAAAGTACTTTACCCCTTTTTTTGGGTTTCAACAAGTCGAGACGCGTTTTGGCTTGATTTTAAAAATCATATCATTAGGACTACATCCTGTACTGGTACAAGATATTTCTATAACTAAACAAAAGTTAACCATCTGTTTGCTCCATTGTGAGTGGATTTTTGTAATAAAACTTGTCTAGAGCTGATTTTACATTCTGTACATGCGTTCAGCCAAACCATTAGATTGTGGATGATAAGGAGGTGATTTTAACACATTGACACCGTTAGCCCGACAAAATTCGTAAATTCGTTCGAGATTAAATGGGTCCATTATCACTAACAATGTATCTGGTAATCCATTATAGAAAAAGTTAATTTTAATTTTTCAATTGTATGCTTGATATTCGTACCTTCGACATTGAATGAATATCAATCCACCTCGATTTACTATCCACAATCAACAAATTGACAACCATTTTTCTGAAAAATCAATGTGAACTCTTTGAAATACATTATCAGTGTTTGGCCAGGATATCAAAAACTTTTCGTGATTTTTCTGACTAGTTGACATATATCACAGTTATTTACAAGAGTTTCAATATTCTCTTGCATTTTTGGCCACCAGAATGAAGATCTAGCTAACATTTTACTTCTAACAATCCCAGATGATCTTCATGAAGTAAATCTAAAACGTTTTGGTAAAGGATTGCGGTATAACAACTTTAATACCCACCATCAGGCACCTTCTTCAGCGGATAACTCATTTCGCTTCAAATGGTAAGACCTCAAGTTACAATCTACTTTGGAAGGAACCGGTTTTACATAATCCATTATCTTTACTAAAATCGGATCTTTGCGTGAAATTTCCCTAATGTCCTCATATGATAACGGCAATTCTGTAACAAATTGAATGAATTCAAAGAATATCAACCTCTGTTGAATCCTGTAAAGTAATCTAGACAACATGTCCGATTCAAATAGTTCGAACCCTTACGATATTCTATCTTATAATCGTAGGCTGATAATATTACATTCCACGAATTATTCTCGAAGCCGACATAACAGAAATGGGCCTATCAGGATTGAATAATACCTTCAAGGTTCATGATCAGATACCAATATAAATTGTCTACCGTACAAATACTTATGAAATCGTTTAAGGCTGAATATGATTGCTAAAGCTTCTCTTTCAAGTTGAGAATAATTTTTTCAGCGGTTGATAGCGTGCACAATACGAATAACACTGGTTTTCAACACCATCGATCCTGTGACTCAAAACACCCCTACACCATAGGAACTTGCATCACATGACACTACTATTGTTTTATTTGGGTCATAGTCACGAGAACCTGATTGAGTCGCAATTAAATTTTTACTAAGCTTAAAACTCTGCGACAGACAAGATCAAATTTGAAATCCTCGTTTTTCTCCAATAATTTATAAAGAGGGTTTCAACTGCGTTGACAACATTGGTATAAATTTTCCGTAATAATTTAATAAACCAAGATATCGTAACTGAGGTTAAAGTTTGAGGGTTCTGGAGCCTCTTTTATTGCCGCGTATTTTATCCTCAGTTGGATGAATCCCCTCTTTATCTATCTATATGCCCCAATTATTCAACTTGCTTTTCGAAAATTGCATTTTCCCCATTACTTACATTATAGTAACACAATCTCTTCAAGACAATTTCTAAGATTCCGTGCTTCTGTTAAATTATTATTTGCTATCAGAATATCATCGAGATAACATTTAACATAGGTATTCATCAAAATTTGATCCATAATTGATTGAAAAATAGATGGGCTGATGCTATTCCATATGTCAGTCTAGTGTATTGGTACAAACCAACATGAGTATTGATGGTTAGAAATTTCTGAAAATCTGGATGAACTTTTAACTGTTGATAAGCACCTGCCAAATCTAAAACCGTGAAGATTTTACCCCTGCCAAACTTGCAAAAATATCTTCTGGGTTGAGTACGGATACTGATCAATATTGAGTGCTTTATTCACAGTGATACGGAAATCTGAACAAATTCTAACATCACCATTTTTTTCGATACAACTACGATGGGTGAGGCCATTGCTATGCCTCACAGGTTTCAGAATACCTACCTGAACCATTTGTTTGATTTTTCAACCAATGGTTTCAGGGCATAGCATAGAATAAGCTTTTTGACTACGGAAAGACATTTTCTTTTATGTTGAATTTGACATGAAAATCTTTGATAGAACTACATAAGTTGAATCAAATACACTTTTATACTTGATTTTCAACTCATCTACAATATTATTGTCTCCTTTCGAGATGTATTGACATCCTGACTATTCAAACCGAAACCAGTTTGCCAATCAGGAAAAGAACATTCAACCAATTTCTACCCAATAATGGTACAAAATCCTTATTTGATTGATTACTGTCAGAATTAAATGATGGTTTTGATCACCATGATTTACGTCAACTTGACACTCACCCAAAGCATTGATACCCTGACCTGAAACTACATTGAGTTTATACATTACAGGTTCAAAGGTAAATTCAAAATACTCTTATATTTATTGAAGGACATTACCGTTGCATGCGCCTGTGTCTACTTCAAAAGCTACCCTTTTACCATTCCAAGACCCAACCAGATATGATGTGGTGCAGCTAAACTGACATGCATATTATTCAAATTGAACAAATGCGCTGTTTACTTCTTCAAGCGAGATTTCGTTCTGACCTTCTTCTTCAACTGCGGCTACTGTACGTGGCTCTTTTGGATGGACATAATTGCTTAACATGCCCCAACTTGAAACAAAATAACATTTCCATCTGACTGCTGGACACTTATCTTTGGGATGACTTCTACCACATTTATGAACTACCAGCACTGGATTCTTTTTTTCCTGCCTTTCCTCGGGCTGATTTTAACAACTTCTTTTGGCCTTATTTGCTGCCTGAACTTTTGTTTCTGCTTTTGAAGCGTAGTTGACACTCCAACTAGTATCGCAGTCTGAAAAGCGTTTTAACTTGCCTCTCCGACAACTCTGAAGCTTGAGCTGACTGACATGCCTCTGTGAAAGTTAATTTGACTTGAGACAAGAGTTTTTTTTGTATATTTTCTGACTGCATCCCACAACGAACCGGTCTCTCAGGCATCATCTAGAAACGATCAAACTTACATGTGTTAGCCAATTTGCGTGAATTCGACTATATATTCTGCAATATTTTTGGTCTAACTTTTGGTGACATTTATTGAAGATGAATCTCTCGTAGATTTCCGTGACAGGTGGGCAATAATGCTTCAAAAGACACTCTTTCACTTCGGTATATTTCAGCTCACTAGGCTTTTCGGAGCTGCCAAATTTTCAGCGTTTGGTATACTTGTGTACCCCAGGGTAATGAACAGAGATACTTTCATTTCCTCTGGAACAATATTAACCTTGAATAAATGCTCCATCCGTTCCAAATAGGTTTCAAATTCTTCGGCTCCACCGTTGAAAGGTTCAATATTACCTATCAGGGCCATCGTTTCATTCAAAAATTGTCCGATTTCTGTCACTGTCCAATTGACAACTTTTCGTTGTATACTCCGAAACTGATATGTATAATTCTCTCGAATTCGTCGCCAAAATGTTGTGTATTTAACTCAATACACTAAATGAAAAATTGTGGGTTCTTTGAAGAATTATAATTAATATCGTAACATCGATACACTTGGACTTTACAAGCAAGAACGATCACTGATTTCTGTGTTCGGAAATGTTACCCCCACCACACAAGTACTTCTTTATTTATATATCACTCCAGATACTGAATAAACCAGTGGCGTACATAACAGTTTGTTATCATTCAATGGTCCTGCCCCTCTTCTCCTTCTTTCCCCTTTCGATCAGTTTGGGAATGGAATCCAGACGTCTCCTTTCCCCTACCATGAGGCGGTGAAATAGGACTGTGTCGGCTGATGCAAGTTAATGACTTCATGGAAAGCAGTAGGGGTTCAGAGGGAAGGGACCATCCTTTTGGTAATTTTTTTTAATAAAAGTGATCTGAAATTTAAAAAATTGACCGAAAGGAAAGAGTCAAATACTTGAGCACCACTTACAATTACTACATACACTTCAATACACTTATTGAAATCAAGAAGAATAACATTATACCACAAGCCAAACATTTCAGAAGTTTCACATATGGAAAATAGGGTATTGACCTGAAGACCACAAGTATCTGAAACTACATCAATGCGGAAAATATACAAAATATGCCTCAGAAACAATCCTCCCCACAACCATTCCAACCAACTGCTATACCAATAACTGGTATAGCAATAACTTTTTTATTTTTATTTATTTATTAAGGGACAAGCCAATTACACAATAATACAATGCAATTTTAAAAAGAGAGGGTATATACATATGCCTATAGATGGTTAAACATAAAGACTAAATAATATGATAATAAATGTGCGAATTTTTTTTTTATTCCTCTCCTAAAAGACCATAATGACGAGTTGAACAGTTCAATTTCATGGTTGTGAGTATTCGCTGTTTTCATAATTCTATTGAGTGACTCATTTTGGCCATAATTTGTCCTACAAAATGGTATCTTGAAGAAATCACTGTTTCTGTTTCTCCTCGAGTTTGCAGAAAGTGAAGTTAGCTCCAAAATTTCAGGGGAATCGATGTGGCCATTTAAGATTTCATGAAGAAATACCAGATCAATTTCCATTCGTCTATGTGTAAGGGAATTCATATTTAAAATATCTAATACTTGAGGATAGCTATATTCGTCTCTATTTAATCCGAAGGGGTATGCACAGTTTCTTAAGAATCTATTTTGACAACCCTCTAAAAAATCAGAATCAATTTTGTAACATGGTGACCAAATTATAGAGTTATACTCAAGTATAGATCTCACCTGTACACAATATATAATTTTGAGAGTGTTAATGGACAATTCCCTGACGGAACGAAGGGAGAAGCCTAACATTTTACGAGCACGAGATGAAGTTACAGTTATGTGATGTTTGAAGGACATTTTCGAGTCGAATATTACTCCTAAATTTTTGATGGTGTTGGTCGCTGACAAGTTTAGTCATTGACTGTACAAATAGTCAATAGGAGCATGACTTCGCGTGAAAGTTATTTTTTGATATTTTTCTTAATTTAGTTTTAATAAATTGATATTGCACCATCTGGAAAGGTTATTGAGATCCAACTGCAAACTCTCGGCATCAGAAATGCTTTGAACTGTTCTAAACATCTTTAGGTTATCGGCAAACATTAGGTAGGAACTGTTGATAATAACATCAAAGGGGTCATTGACAAAGAGATTGAATAATAGAGGTCCCATATGAGATCCCTGTGGTACACCTCATGGTACTTCCATTGGTTGTGAGATTTAGCTCCCATATTTGACGTATTGGACTCTATTAGTGAGGTAGCTTTTGATCCATTCAAAGATTTTCGACTCTATACCCAAGGCTTCAAGCTTTGCTAGTTATAAGCTGTGGTTGACTCTATCGAAGGCTTCAGAGAAGTATGTGTAAATAGAGTCAACCTGCAGTTTATTCTCAAAAGAATTGATTATGAAGTTTTGATAAAGCAAGAAATTTGTTGATGTAAGATCTACCTCGACAGAAACCATGTTGTTGGTTGGATACAATATTTTTGAGGTCCCATGAAAGTTTTCTAGTGACTACACAATCCAACATTTTTGGTAGCTCAGAATGGTTACAAATCCCTCTATAGGTCTGATGAAACTTTGTTTCCAGCTGTTGGGTAATGTTCCTTTCACAAGAGATGAATTGGACAGCATGTGAATAGGTTTTGCTAATGTGTAAATACATATTTTTATCAAGTATAAAAGGATCTCGTCCGGGCCAGTAGAAAGTTTCCATGATAGAGACAGTATTAAATCAATAACCTCTTTGATGTCAATAGTGTAAGTGCAAACGTCTACGGTATCATTGAAATGGTATTGTGGAATTTGATTAACAGTTGTACAATCATAAACAGTCGAAAAATACTCTGAAAATAAGATTGACTATTTCATCACAGTTATTACTACATGTATCGTTATAGATCATACAAGATGGGGGATTGTGGGACTTTTTTTTATCATTAATGAATTTCCAAAAGTGTCGAGGGTTATTGGAAATGTTATTTTCAGTTTTGGTGATATAATTGTGAAAGCATTCATCTCGCAAGGTTTTACAACGTTCCCTAAGAAATTGAAACCGATGATATGCTTCTATATTGCCATTTTTATAATCCTTATGAGCAATTTTATTTTCAAATATTATCTGTTGAACCAGATTGGAAAAGTGGACGATTTGAACTTTTTGACTGGAACAAATTCATGGATGGCGCTATATAGAACTTAATAAAATTTGGTTGAGATCGAGTTTATATCATCATCATTCAATAACGAGTTCCAATCTTGGCTAGCAAAGAAATTGTTCATAAGGACATAATCACAGTTCTTGAAGTCATAAAAATATTCTTCAATTTTCATCTCAGCAATTTTAACAGTATTTAAATCAAAACCAATGGCAGAATGATCAATGCTATTTGGAAAAATTTGATTTAATGGATTGTCAACCACAATATGATGAGAAAATCAGATCCAAAAATATATTCCTGGAATTTGGGATGGAATCAACTTATGATAACTAAATGAATTTAGTATTACATTTGCTGGTGAGTTGTGGGGGCAGTTTTAGTTCAGACCAAGATCAAGGATTCAAGACATTTGCTAAAAAGTTCAGCACCCTAACCAGATCACATTCGAGAAAATACTGTAATTATCCGATAACCAAGCCCACATATTCAATTCGGTACAACTAAGAAGGGAAACAAAAGTTACCTTTATAAAGATATTTTTTACTGTTAATACATATACAATGTAATTTGAAACTGTTGTGAACATGGGAAGAAGGACCTCGGTCGAAAACCCTTTGGATCAAATCAATAAAATACATTAATTATGTATCTGAAAGTAAATTTGGAAATTGCAATATATCAGCCTTGAAACTGTACTAACCTGTGCTAGAGGCACAACCATATTTTTCAGGGGATTCAATCCTTTTTCTCTCATAAACAGCATCAATTCCTGGGAATATCTTGCAGTATCAATCTGGTTACCGCTTTGTCTGGCTTCTGTCATTTTCAATTGCAGCAACTGCATTTGTGGCAGGCAGTTGTTCATCTTGGCAGCATTTCTTTGTGCTATTATGACCAATGGAAAGAGACAAAGTCTCACGATGAGAGTACCTGAAAGAAAAATACATCCATCATTACACAACAAAAAAACTAATATATTAAATTATTTGCAATGAAGTGAAACTGATAAAACATCAGCATCCAAATCAACACCCTTCACACTCACAAAAACAACACAAATTATAAAAAAAAATTACCAAAAACAGACAACAAAAATCAGAACCACACACCAATCTTCCTTCTCTTTTTCTTCTTCAATAAAATAAAAAACCAATACACAGCCATATAAAACAACCATTGTTTTGAAATGAAAAAAAAGCGAGAGTATATATATATATATATATATATATATATATATATATATATATACTTTATCAACAATACCATCTTCCGAAAATGAAAAAAAGAATTCAACAACAATGTGAAAAATGCATCACGAAAAGTAAAACAAAATATTCCCCTATACATGTCCTGTATTTGTCTCTCAAAATAATGATCTAGCTCCACCAATAATTTTAGATGAGGGAGGTGGGAAACTTAATTATATACCACTGTATCGTGGGCCATTTCTTAGTCAAGGTACCTTCTTTCCAAGGCTTGTCTGACACCATCTTTTCAAGGCAAGAACTTCCTGGTATTCTTAATGTACGAATTGTGCCTGAGATTGTTGTCATTGGTCCCATATGGTTCTAGACCAAGAGCCCGTGTCACTTCAAAAACGTATCATAAGTTTACGCACATTGGCTATGGGAACTTGTGTTATCGATGTCGACAATGCTACAGACATGCCCGCCATACATTTTTTCTGGGGTGAACTGTTATAAAAAAGATGAAAAATATTGAAAGTTCACGACTGAAGGTAGTAAAAAACAAAAGTTTACAATAAAATAAAGCGACACTTGACGATTGCAGTCGTCTAAGAATTGACATTCACCTGCTGCAACGTTCAAAATATGTCAATAGAACAAGCATAAAAATATTTCACATCTACTACCACCATACTTTGGGTTTAGCTATCAAAAACTGTAAATTAATCGGGAGATAACTTCAAAAGTTATTATAGTTATTATTATCACCACCCAGCAGATTACTGGACCTATTTCAGTAAATCAAGTTTTTTTCTGGAAACTTTCACTAATATTTTCCAGTGGTTATCAGTCTCATGAAAATATTGTTTTCTGGAATGCCTTGTATGTCTATTAGTCTCACTTAATGCCTGGCCACAACCATTAGTAAACAAAATTATAATAAATAACAGTTCTGTTGAAAAGACAAGATGAAACCTAAACAGACAGGTTATATTCACATTTGAGAGCAACTGAATTTTCATCACAATTGAATTCTGTATCTCTCCTGCTCTTTTATGGAACTTTCAGATCTTACATCTCCATCTCCACACACATTGATATTGTGCTCATCACTCTTGTCATTCTACTCAACTGAGATATCAGTATTTGAGGAATTTCATTTGCAGGATCGTAAACAGAAAATCTAATCCAAACACACCCTCATTGTCAAAAAACAGATTGTGTTGTCCTGCATCTTCATCGTACTCGCCTTTAGATACTTCATCCATAAACCATAAATAAATAAAAAAAACAAAAATTAAAGAAAAGAACTAGTACTGGATATGATGAAATATCAAATAGTGTTATGAAGTTTTGAGCTTTTGAACTAGCAACCTCCTATGCCACATTATTAACAATTCTTTCAAAGCAGGTATATTTACAGACAAACTGGAAATGGCACTGGACAAGCCTCTATTTAAAAAAGACAACCCAGCATTTTTACAAAATCATCGTCCAATAGTCTGTTACCATCTCTCATAAAAGTTTTTGAATTAGCAATGTGTTTCATCTACAATGAAAAACTCACAACATGGCTATCTGAAAGGTAAGTCAATCAAAACTTCCATATATGATTTTATAGAAAAAGTATATGCTGGGTATGAAAACAAAGAAATATCAATAGGAAGTGGCTTGGCAGAACGAATTTTCATGCAACAGAAGAAAGTAATAAGAATTCTCAATTATGAAGAATCATAAAGAGGTAAATTAAAAAAATTGAACATATTGACTATATCATAGCGGGGACCTATATACAGGGTGTCCCACACTCAATTGCCTATTAGACGTTTCTGGAGAACGGGACACAGGATAATTGTGAAAATTTGGTTTCTTGGGTAATTAGTTCTGCTCTATCGATCTAAAGAAATGTCTTTAGACTGGACCGAGCAGAAAAAACGCGAGTGTGAAACAGTAGGACAAGTCTACTCGAAGGCATTTATACCAAACCCTTCAAAGAGAACGTCAGCCCTGTTAGAACTAAATAGCAAAAACCTGAGTATCATAACAGGAATACTGACATCTTCATCTTCGAAAAATCGGACTTGCAGAGTGCGCAGAGTGTTGCTTTTGCCAATACGAAAAAGAAACAGCAGAGCACATCTTGTGCAGATACAATGGTCTGGAAGGAAAAAGATTCTATACTGTATGTATCACGGCAGCTAGAGCCCAAAGACCTAGAAAAGAGAAAAGGTATCACAGAGTGCCATCATCGATTTTGTCAGAAGGACGGGAATTCAACTAGAATTCAACTAGGATCAAACCACAAAAGATCCGAGAAGATCGCAGTGGAAGGGGAGGTAATCGCTTCATTTGAAAACGAACCTAACCTAACCATATATTTTTCTTCTATTCTAGTTATAAGTAGGTTTGTTAGTAATGATGATTCAATTATTTATGAACCATTTTGGGCTCACCTGTAGATATGAATACATAATAAATACATTAATGAAAATTGTACTTTTGACAAAAACTCAGAAGATGTCTAGTAATGTCCTGTTTTGTTGCATCAACAGTGATAACTAATAACATGTTCTGTCCGTGAAAGTAAAGAAGAAATTGCAAATGTCTGAACCATCAAAGTAAATTTGTACATTATACTTCTTAATAAAACAGTCATAACTACACTCACGATCATATTCTTGTAGTTCATGTCCTTCTCAACTATTTATCAGGGTGGATAGCGGGTTTAGGTCGAAAGAAAACAAACTCCTTGCTTTTTTTAAATCGCCGACGTTTCGATCTCTATTTTTGACCTTTCTCAAGGGTACAAATGCAAGAAAAAGTCTTACAATAGGAACAATTACTTAACAAAATAAAAACAATAGGTAAATTCAGTTTTATATAAAACAAATAATTAGATATAAGCTGTTAATAAAATCATAACAAGATTGTTTAAGTTACATATAAATAGGAGGTAGGAAAACGAAAAAAAGAAAATTTATTACAAAACATATAGTTTCAATTGATTGCACACCTTTTAAATAGTAGAAGTCTTAAGACTATGATGATAAAATTTTGGATGTTGTATCCATCACAATATAGGGACAAATACGTTTACAATTAACATGGGGCCAATGAACAAATACATTTGAACAGTAAACAATGATAGTACATTCACATATAATAATCATTCAATTCCCAACAGGTTTACACCCAATTACAGGACATAATTAATCAACATTAGTTTAAGTCAGTTTATAACTCTGATATAGCTATAAAGACTAATAACTAATTATAATCAAAACCAATGTTTAAGTCTGTAAATAACCTAACATAAATTACTTAATGGCCGTTTGTATATAACAACCAGTTTTTACTGATTATAAAACTAATATTATTCAATATATACTATATACTACTATTTGTAACGATAATAAAAAATCTTATAATTGAATTCAATGCATACTAGCTCATCGTATGCTATCTCTTTTAGTTGTTTGAGTGAGCAGATATTGATATCACATGATCTACAGATGGAGTTCAAATTCTCACACATTTTCTGAATAGGCGATAGTAGTATTAAATTTGATCTTGCCGTGTTGCAGTAGAAAGTGACATTTTGTCGTGACCCAGGTCTTGGTATCCTGAAGTTTAACTCGAATAGAAGCGTGCTACAGTCAACCTTGTTGTGTATCAATTTGTATAGAAATATCACTTCTTGATTGAAAGTGTTCCAGAAGAGCATCGTGATCAGAACCCCTTGGTGGATATGCTCCAAGACATTTGAAAAATGTGAATTTTAAAAATTTCCTTTGTACTCTTTACAAGGTATATTTGTGGCAAAAGTAGTGTGGGCTCCACATTATTGAGCAGTATTCTAGTTTTGATCAAACATTGGAATAATAAAGTATTTTTAGTGCATTTACATTTGAGAACTGTTTCTTATAATAAAGCCGAGCATGTTGTTTGCTTCAGAGATTTTTGTGTTTATATGGTTTGTAAAAGAGATCTTTGGGATCAAAATAAACACCTAAATCTTTAGCCTCCTCACATTGAGTTAGGATGTTGCCTCGAATGTTATATGGATATTCCTCAGGATTACGTTTTCTGGTAAATGACATGACTTTGCATTTTTGAATATTTAAGTGTAAGTTGTTCCTGATGCACCACGCCTGCAAGTTGTTTAGGTTTTGCTGAAGAATAGGGCAGAATAATTGAGCTGTAGAAGGATGTGGGTTTAAGTTTATCTATAACTTTTTTTAACTTTTTCTTATCGCTAATAGTTTTTATACATGAAAAGTATGTTATTATATTGTGAACTAAGGGCCTTAATTCGCAATATAAGACAAAAAGTTCAGAATTATCGCCGTTCGCCGAGTTGCCAAGCGTTATTCATAATATTTGTTCACAATGTAAGCAGGCTGAAAAAGTAATGACATACCACTCGGTATGCATAAATATTATTCAAGAATAACTAACTTGTAACTTAACCAATCTTGTTATGATTTCATTAACAGCTTATATCTAATTATTTGTTTTACACAAAACTAAATTTACCTATTGTTTTTATTGTGTTAAGTAAATGTTCCTATTGTAAGACTTTTTCTTGTATTTTAGCCTTGAGAAAGATCTAAAACCCGCTATCTACCCTGATAAACTCACTATGTGAAGATATTTGTGTGTATCTGAAAATGTAATTATGGTTTACCTAATGCAATTGCAGCCCACCATTCCAAACCCAATGTAACATGTAAGTATTCAAAACAGTGTTGTGCAAATCCTACAGGACTGTGACCTCCCAGACCTAAAGAGGCAAATGTGGCTTCTCCAAGATGATTCAACTGGTCTAAAATTTCTGTGGATCCCTCTGGAATAGGTGGCGGTTCTGGTATATGTCCCACTCCAAGTTCGCTATTTCCTCCTGTGGTGTTATTATCTACTACCGCTAGCCCTGTTGCAGCCAATATAACTTTGTTATCTAACAATCCCCTTTGAAGATTGGAACATAACTTTAGTATTTCTTTCTTGAGTAATTTTGATTTAATATGCTGAAAAATTAATTTCTAAGAAACATTTCCAAAGCAATTGGATAGGTATCTCACCTTGTTTTTGGGATAGGTTTTCTTTCCTTCAGTAATGTTGATGCCTGAACATGTTTTGGGGGCATTTTCCAGAATGAAGGTGATGGTTTTGAAATGTTCTACAATAAAAAGTTGAAGAATACATTGGAAAGTATTAGCATGTAATCAGGTCATAAAAGATTTTAATTCATCAAATGGTTGGATATGGGTGTTCCACAAGGCTCAATATTGGGCCTGATGCTTTTTATCCTTTACATAAATTATATAGGCTCTATTATGGGCAGTCATGATTATGTAGCTTATGCAGATGTTTTTACATTGACCATTTGAGACAGAGATGAACTAAAGTTGAAAACGAAAATAAATACAGAGTTGAATAAAGTTCGATATTACTTCAACAGTGATGATCTTTATTTTAACGCAACAAAAACTGAAATGAAGAGGTTTTATACTCGTCAAAATTTATGTAATACTATCGACGTTTCTGTTGGCAGTGACAGAGTTCATAGCAGTACTCAGCCAATAAAGTTTTTGGGAATATACTTTGAAGAAACATTGGATTGGAAGCATAACTGTGCACATTTACAATTTAAACTGAATACTCTATTATACCATTTTAGACATGTTAAAAACAATATTAAATATGAACAAATGCTCAACGTTTATTACGCCATGGTAGAATCAAGATTAAGATATGGTATCGTCCTCTGGGGAAACTCTTCTTCTGCACAAAAGATATTTGTTATACAAAAAGAATAATAAGATGTATTGCAGGTGTACCTAGCAGACACTCTTGTAAATTGTTATTTCAAAGATTTGGGAATTTAACACTGCCATGTTTGGTCATACTTGAGGTATGTATTTGCTCTTTTAATAATCATAGTAATTATAAGCCAACGAAGAGGTTCATTTGATAAACACTAGGAATAAGAATGATGCCCGTTTGAATCTAGCAATGAACTCACAATTTTACTTGGCACCAATAATTTTTAATGGATTATATATAAAGCAAATCACAGATATTAGAATTTTAAGAAAGAGCTGAAACGATTTTAATTGTCAAAAACAGTCCATAGTTTACCAGAGTTTAATCAACCTGTTTTTTAATGAGTCTAGACGTTGTAATGTTTCACTTTTATTATTAGTACAGATAACCAGACAAGATTCAACTTCTGCACATCACAGTTCATGGGTAGAAATTGCTCTTCCATCTTACCAACAAAATTAACACATGATAACTCATAATTTGAGAAGAGTGAAAAACAATACAGTATTTTTTTTTGTAAATTATTAAATGGATCGATTCATGCTGAAATGGATAAGTTGGATAAAATACAGAATTCAGGAAAAAAAATTACATAGAAAAGTATGATTCTAAGACTATGAGGATACGTGTCTGATTGACAAAAAAAGATAAGAAATAATAATTACGTTGCCAATTCATGTTTTTTAATTTTATATCTGGGTGTTCGAGTAATTGGTTTGGAATATATATTGGTTTGCTTTTTTTTTTAAACTTCTAGTGAAATGATTTGAATTCCGTTGGTAACCGGTTGTACAAGCGAGCGATCTGATATGAGAAAGAACCATGGAATTGAGAAGTTCTGTGTTTAGGTGCTGACAAATGATTCCGAAATCTCAAGTTGAGATTATGTATTCGGAAAGATAACTTTTTGAATAGGTAAAGTTTTTTAGTTGTTATAATTTTATGAAAAATTCTAGCGGAATGTAGTGTTCGCCTAGCCTCCATGTAGAATATCAAGATTATACAATGCGATCAGGTAGGAAAAAAAACATGATTATTACAGTAACACACAAAAAAGTAAAAAAAAATATAATCAATATATGTATATATATATATATATATATATATATATATATATATACACTTTCACATGAAAGCACGCACACACATATATGTAAAAATGAGCTTATAGATAAAATCAGAAGATAAAACAGTGAGTGTTACAATTCACAGGATAAAATGAAATAAATGTTTCCAATCTAATGTATCTGTGAAATACTCATCCAGTGTAGCGTATGCTTATTTTAAAAGCAGGTTTTTCAATTTAATTTTCAGCTTCCTAATGGGCTGTGTTCTTAATGATTCAGGAAATTTGTTATATATGTTGATTACTGAGAAGGGAATATTTTTCTGTATATATATATATATATATATATATATATATATATATGTGAAGTTGGGCCTAATATACAGAAGATTGTTTTTATTTCAAGTATTATGTCTGTGATTTCTGTCATAACATGTGTAGAGGGTCATATTTTTAGCTACAAATATAACTGCTTCATAGATCAATATGCTAGTTAAACTAAGAATCTTCTTATCTGCGAATAAAGACCAACAACCGACTCTTTGTGGAACATTGATAATGTTTCTTAAGCAGCTTCTTAACATCAGTAGATGTTCCCCCAGAAAATGATACCATATCTAATATGACTTTGTACATAGGCATAATATGCTAGCAGGGCTGCATCTGAGAATATGTTTTGTGAGATGATTTTTAGAGAGTTCACACTTATATGACTTTTCCAGTCTAGTTTCAAATCGAGCGTGATACCAAGAAAATAAAATTTAGATACTGGATTTAAGGAAGTTATGCCATGGTTGAAACTGTCCATATTAATTTTTTGAGAGAAGGAAATGATTTGAGTTTTATTGGTATTTAGCTTCAGATTATGCATTGTAAAGTATTCCTCCAGTGTATTAGTGATATTGTAGATTATTTATCATCAGAAGTGAAAATAATCGAGCAGTTATCAGCATATTTAACCATATATTCACTAACAACTTCAGGAACATGTTTGGTATAAGGTATATACAACGGGGCCCAGCACTAATCCTTGAGGAACACCTCGAGTAATCAGTAGGTTTTTAGACATAAAATGGCCATCTGAGTTCAATTCAGTCATACATTGATATCTGTTTTTGAAATAGGAAGTGAGTAGATTGAGAGCTAACCCTTAAATGCAGAAAAGAGACAGTTTTTTGGTTTTAGACAGGAGGTGGTCTACACTATCAAATGCCTTTGACAGATAGAGATTGACAGCAGTAGTTACATATTTCTAATTCAGAGATTCAATTACCCTACATAATGCTTTATAAGTAGCTCGAATAGTTGATTTGTTCTTCCTGGAGCCATTTTGTCTGTCGCATATAAGAATGATAGATTCCAAAAAGTTTTGACAAAATTGTAATAGGACTGTAGTTGATAATGACTCTGTCACCTTTTTTAAATATAGCTCTCACAAATGCTGTTTTTAGTTTATCAGGAAAGATACCTGTTGAGAATGAAGTGTTGATTAGGTATGCCAAAGGCTCACATAACTCATAGGCAGCATATTTCAAGAGCTTTAGAGAATTTCATCCTCACCGCTGATCTTGTGTTTTTCAAGTTCATAATTGTATCATGAACTTCCTGTGGGTTTGTTGGCAGAAAAAATATACTTTTTTCAAAAGGCATAATACGAACATTTTCTAGATGATTGTCAGATCTAAGATCTGGACAACTGTTTATGAAAAAATTATTTGGTTTATTTAGAACCATGTTTTATCATTTTTATTGGGGTCAATATTTTTAATTTGAGAAGCCAGTATATGTCTTAACAAAATTCCCTACTGCCTTGGATTTTCTGTTCGATTCTTGAATATAATTAATATTAGAGAGTGCTGTGAAATGTGTTCTCATCTTCTTATACCTGTTATAAGTCTCACACATGAATTTTGCAGTTTTTGTTGTACCATTTCGTCTGTGATTTTAGTAGCCCAAGTCCATAAACTACTGTAGCACTCAACACTTTCCCAATGAGGGTGGTTACGGAATAGAAGGCCAACCCTTTTAAGTATGAAACATTGATAAAATATAAAGATTTAATATGAATGACTTTTACAAAAATTGCTTTTCAAAAATACAATAGGCAGGAACCCGAGAAATTATTTTCGCTTTAAAGACTTTTTAAAATACATAAAGCATACATAAATGTACCCAGAAAATCAGCAAATTTTGAAGCTGCTAATATTGGCGCTTTTTGTGACGTAAACGACCGAGCAGCCAATAGGCATAATCGGTTGATTGTGACGTTAAACGGATATGTTGGCAAGTTTCTTAAACTATAAATGTCAGAACTAGAACACTATTCGTAATGTCAAGCGACGATGGCAGATTTGAAGGGTGTAGAAGCATTCGATCTGTCATAACACAATATAATTTCGATTTTACAGTGCACATAAACCTTGTTATTTTTGATATTATGAATCATTGTGGTCCATAAAAACAATTTCTGAAAAGGAGAAAGCCAGTCATTTATTCGTGTTATGGAGGCGCGGCCTAAGATTTGAAAATATGTTGCAAAATTGATTGAATCTGTCAACTGTGATCGGGTGATTACGTCTCAACGTTTCTCAATGGCGCTAGAAAGAAGCCATTTAAATTTTGCCAACTTTAAATATTTTTTTTCAAGTTTTAGAAATTAAAAAATAAAGGAAGACAATTACCACCAGACTTTTTAAAAGCTGTAGAATCCATTAAAAATATTTTGAAAATGTTGTGTCCTGGCCCATTGACAATAGTCTCCTGAACGTCTACACACAAAAGGTGATTCAATAATAACTGAATGCTTTTTCTAACAACTATGTCTGCATAATTAGCAGTGATAGTACTAATGCATCACACAATACGAGTTTACTTTTTTTATTCAATAGGTTCCTATTCGAATATACCACTTTCGAGATTCATATATCCTCTTTTTAAAATATGTGTCATGAAAGTATAACCCCAGATTTTCTCTGTAACAGTTAGTTGGACACCACCAACCAAAATATTCTCAATATCCTTTCAACGGTTTCTTGCAGCCGTTCTCCCGAATAACATCACATTTGATTTGGAAGCATTAACAGTACAACAGTATTTTTTTTTTATATTGCAATCAAGGAATTCAAATTATGATTTATCTGATCCATGGCGAGATTTAAAGAATCTTACTCGAATTCTAAAATTCCAGGGGAGTATATACATTGTTTATGTCACGTTTTCTATATATAATGAAATCTACATATTTTTCTTTTTGATGTATGAAACTAATCTTACAATTGTATCCAAGAGACTGGAGACAGTTTTCCCTGAAAATACGAATTCTTTACATTCCTTTGAAGTCTTAAGAGCGTATTCCTGAAAAAAAAATACTTGTAATATAATATTATGGTTGTAGTACTGGATTCACCTTAATATGTTTGATACTTTTTATATGTCCACTAATGGAGAAATAGCGAGACATTTTCAAATTACATAAAAATTATTTATTTTATTTGAAACTAATTTTAACCTAAAACTGATGACAACTGACAATTGGCATTTCTACCTTTCAGTTTCACATATGCGGTAATGTTAGTTAAAGGTATTTTTTTAAAAATAATTGATATGTTTTAAAAACATTGGATTTTAGCGTTGAAACGGTGACGACATAGATGAATATTTTTAAAAATATTGGCAATGTTTCAAAACGTTGGGTTGAGGACGGTTTGAAAGCAAGCAAGGCTGTCAATTGTCGTTTTGCGGTAGGTTTTTGAATGATAAAACATAAATGTATCAAATACAAATTGATGATATGATATTAACCGTGGATGCTGATACGGCTGAACAATTGAGAGGTAAAATGGGATAAAATATGGACTCTGTACATATTTTTACGATTTCCATTATTTTAGATCAAAAGTTTGCTGCAAGGTAGGTATCAGGTGGTCGTATATGAATTAAATTCGTACAAAACATTGTAATAGTTTGTACCATAACTTCTTCCTCATTGTCAAAATGTTCTCTCAAATATTCCAGAAGAAAATATTTCTGATTTTTTCTTCTCTCAATTCGTTTATGAGTGCCAGCACTTCGAAATCCATTTCGAATACCTATCGCGATTGTTAAGAGAATGAAACGACAAATACAAATGGAAAAATACACAATTGCAAACAGCAAAACAACCATAATGAAAATATCAAAATAAACATTTAACAAGTCACGTGATATTTTTTTGAATCATTTCATCGTAACCACTCTACAATCCATGACGTAAAATTGAATATGTTTTTAAAAACCTATTGAATGCGGTTCAACGCCAAAAAATAACTTAAACATCGATAGCCTATCGATAGTTTTTTTACTATCGAAAATATCGATAGTTTGAAAGAAATAATCGATAGTTTCCGATAGTGCAAATATTACTCTTTTTGTTCAGATATTACACCAATTCATGGTGTTATCGTTGAATAAAGAGGTATCATTCAGTAGGATTCAAATGTTAGGCTCGATGCAAACCATCTTTGTCAGTAATATTTTTTTACGTTCATTCCAGATGATAGCACGCTTTTTTCACGTACTGTTTTTAAAGTGGCTGTAGTATGACGCTGGGTACACATGACAGCTCACGCTTATGGCGTATTGCTTTTTTCTGATTGGCTGCTGATTGGAAACTTTTCATTCTGTGTCATTCAACGACCAAGGTTAAAATACGAAAAACTGTCATATGAACACGGCATGAGACTTCTAATTCGATAGCCAATCAGAAAAGGCAAGGTGTATGTCCTGTGAACCCAGCGTAAATAATTTGGCGCTAAAATCAAATCGTAATATTCTGAAATCCTCTCGGTACTTTGACATTTTGACAATTTGAATGGCGAATCTTTTCCTAAATGTAATTATAACGTCTAAAACAGATCATATCAATTAGTTAACGTTTAAAATCAATAAGAAGTCGAACGTATGGAACTTTTTCCAGAAAGTTCATCAAGGTAAATTCGTGGGGTGTTTTTTATGCAAAAATCAGTATAAATATAGCGGAAATACCACAAATTTAAAAATCATGTAAAGATAAAGCATTTGAAGGAATGGACTGAGACTGATGAAGTTAATACCCAATCAGGTCGAGAGAGTGGCGGCCCACCACCAAAAAAGTCAAGGCAAAATATCAATTGTTATTTGCAGAGAGAAAATAAAACCCTAACCTATAATTACTCATTACTCCCTTTTTCCTTTTTTTTACCTATTTCTTGATCAACAAACGACAGATTGTAAATTTGAAGTTACAAACTGTGTCTGTTCTATAAATTTCCGTCCCAAAAGCTCTTGGAAAAACAATTCTAATAAATTTTCGACATAAAACAACCATAACCTCTATTTTACTTAAAAATGACACTTCTACGTCATAACTATCGATAGTATTCGATACTATCGATATTTTTGACAGAAACTATCGATACTATCGCAGACAACAAACTATCGATGTTTAACGAACACTACTTACAATATCATCCGCATTATGCGGGACTTGTGCTTGTGATCATAGACCTCAGTGTTGCCAACCCCATCCTAGAGTAAAACATTATACATGCTTAAAAAAAACTGTAGAAAACTGTAAATGATAATTAAAAAACGGTAAATCTACAGCTTATTCTTATTTTGTATTATTTAATGGTAGTAATAAATAAGTAAAACACAGATGAGGTAGGTATTATAAACAAAAAAAATCATGTGATCATCAAACTTTTAATCATATTGTGGCAACCTGTACTTTACCTTATATTTGATTAATGCTTCATTACTTGTTTTTATGTGATCACTGATTAGTTCATGAGGCTTTATGTGGATGTCAGATTTGACAGAGAGATTAATAAAAAGGTGGTTAAAGTTCACGAAACGAAAGTAATAGTTTTTGTATAATCCAAAGATCAATCTACAATATTAACGAAGTAAACTTGGAAATAAAACATGTATAACAATCATTATAATCATAGTCGTAACTGTATCAAGTCTAGTAACACGTAACACAAAAATACAACAATCCATCGAACAAAAATCTAAACAAATGACATGCAGCTCGGGCAAGGCAGGGGGCATGGGCTTCCCGAGTTACAAACAACAGAATGTCGGTGGCTTGGTGGTTATTGGTGAATAAAACAGACTTCGACGAAAGATGGAACGATCTACTTACTCTATCCGCTACCGATATCTATTAAATTGATTGACAATTACGTAGTCCGGTCCTGTAGGGGGTCGGCTTAAGAATAGCCCCAGGGTAAATCCTGCCTGTCGTAAGAGGCGACTAAAAGGATAACCGTAGGTGGAAGATGGTCTCATCGCCCGGTGAAATACCACCATATCGACTTTGTGTGCTGTGAAATGGATCATTCCATGTTTCAGTGTTCGGTCGATACTTTCCGGTCTCCCTCTTTCCTTTTCCCCAATTCCTCCTTTATTTTCAGCTAATAGTAATAATGATGAAGTCTCCTAGAGTAAAACACTCCGGAAGTAAAATACCTCTCCATTCGGATTTCCGGGCGAGAGGTACTCGAGGGGACTCAACATTAAAGATTAATTTTTGCAACATCCGTGGACTCAACAAGAACATCAATGACGTCCACCATCACCTACAGACGAAAAAACCGGATATTCTGGCTCTAACAGAAACACAAGTAAACTCGTCCACCAACAAGGTCCATATGCTTTGTCCTGGTTACGAACTCCATTCTCGATTCAGGTTCAAAGGTGGAGTCTGCCTTTACGCTAAGGCTAACCTTTCATGCCAGCGTGAAGAGAGTTTGGAACCGAAAGACTTTGATGTGATGTGGTTTAAGCTAGCTGATACCAAAGTGACTAAGTTCCTCTGCTGCCTTTACCTATCACCTAATGAACCTTCATATAACAACCTCTTTGAGTTTTTATCACTCAAACTGGACTACATTCAGGAAAACCATCCAACAGCTGAAACCATAATCATGGGGGACTTTAATGTACATAATGCTGCCTGGCTCAAATTCTCTAAAAAAACAGATGATGCAGGTCGTCAAGCTGAGGCCTTTGCCATCACTCATGGTCTAGAACAACTGGTCGAACTACCAACCCGCATCCCTGATGTCAACAACCAGTCTGCCAATACACTAGATCTTTTCCTCACCACCAATCCTGACCCGTATAGAATAGAAGTTTGTGCCCCACTTGGAAACTCTGATCACACCCTCATCTCCACAACATGCTCTTTCCATTTACCATCGAGCAGCACAATACCACCCCGTCTCATGTGGCATTACAATTCGGCCGACTGGGAAGGTCTTCGTATGTTTTTCTCAGCGTTTCCATGGAAGAGAGTTTGTTTCTCTTCAGTAGATCCAACACGATGTGCTGAGACAATTTCTGAAATCATCATGTTGGGGATGCAAACTTACATACCGAATACCGAAAGAAGAACATCATCCGATAAGACCTGGTTTAACAGAAACTGCTCTAGAGCTGTGGCTTCCAAACAGGCAGCATACCATCGATGGCAAAAAAATCCGGGACCTGAGACCAGAGCAGCATACGTTGAGGCTAGAGGCATATGCAAAGAGACAATAGAATGTTCAAAAGATGCTCATAATGCCAAAATAAGATCAAAACTTGTTGAATGTCCCAACGGATCCCGTTCATTTTGGTCTTTCGCCAAAGCTGCGGGAAGAAACTTCACTTCCAGCTCTTTTCCTCCCTAACCAAAGAAGATGGAACACTAGCAACGACTGCCCAGGAAAAGCCAATATCTTTGCGCACCTATTTGCTGGAAATTCCACTCTGGATTCTTCGGAAAACAAAACCCCCGAACATTACACCTATTGACAGTCACATGCCCGAGATCACCTTTCGCCAACGTACTATCAGAAAGATTTTGCTGGGTCTCAACACCAACAAAGCCTGTGGATCTGACGGAATCCCGCCGATTGTTCTCAAGAAATGTGCCCCGAACTAACACCTGTTCTTTGCAAGTTGTTCAACCACTCTTACAATTTGGGAGTATTTCCGTCCAATTGGAAAATTCAAGTACACCCAAAAAAACCCAACCCCAAGAGTACAGCCAGTCCCTACCTAGCAACTACAGACCTATCGCACTGCTATCTATTATTTCAAAGGTCATGGAAAAAGCCATCAACATCGAGCTCCTGAAATATCTGGAAGACTCAGGAATTATCAATGATAGGCAATATGGCTTCCGCCATCAGAGATCAACTGGTGACCTGCTCGCATACGTCTCACATATATGGCAGCTATCTATTGAAAAGTATGGAGAAACTTTAGCTGTGGCATTAGATATCTCCAAGGCGTTCGATCGAGTTTGGCACCAGGGACTCCTCGCCAAGCTTCCATCTTATGGCTTGCCCCCTCAGCTGTGTTCTCTGCTTGCTAGTTTTCTCTCAAACAGGTCTCTCCATGTAGTGGTCGATGGAGTTTCATCTGACACTCTACTCATAAATGCTGGTGTTCCGCAAGGATCCATTCTAGCACCAACACTATTTTTACTTCACATCAACGACCTGTTGAAAGCAACTTCATGTCCCGTACACAGCTTTGCCGATGATAGTACCCTCCATACCGCTTTCTCTTCCAGGGCCCCTATATCAGCCCGTGAAACCAGAAATGAACGAGGAAGAAATGTTAACAATATAAATATGGACTTAGCAACAATTCTCGAATGGGGATCCAATAACTTGGTAGAATTCAATGCAAACAAAACACAAGCATGTCTTTTCTCTAGAAAAGCCGATCTCACTGTGCCTAACATAACTTTGTCAGGAGTAACCATACCACTGAAGTCATCCATATCGATGCTTGGTATTACTCTCAGCAATAACCTTTCCTGGGAAAATCACGTGAGGTCCATTGCCAAAAGTGCATCCCAA
Source organism: Gonioctena quinquepunctata (assembly GCA_018342105.1). Taxonomy (NCBI): domain Eukaryota; kingdom Metazoa; phylum Arthropoda; class Insecta; order Coleoptera; family Chrysomelidae; genus Gonioctena; species Gonioctena quinquepunctata. The sequence continues at coordinate 15,959 of JAFIRS010000814.1, read as the reverse complement.
AAACTTGGTTTTTTGTTTCGTGCCAAGAGCTATTTCACCTCCAGTCAGCTGCTTATGATCTATAAGGCACAGATCCGACCTGTCCTGGAATACTGTTCCCATATTTGGAGTGCGGCACCTAAACATATCCTGAAGCTATTGGATTCTGTCCAAAAAAGGGCAATTCGTCTCGTCGGTGATGCCTCGCTTACAAACTCGCTCACTTGTCTGGAACACCGTAGAAAAGTTGGCGATTTGTCTCTATTTTATAGATATTTTCATGGGCGATGCTCTTCTGAAATATCAACAATCGTTCCTCCTTTGGCAGTCTCTTCGAGATTAACCCGTCAAGTTCAGTCTTCACACCCCTTCGTGGTCACTTTGGAGACCTGCAGAACATCACTTTCCAAAGACTCATTCATCCAACGAACTGCGAGGCTTTGGAACTCATTGCCTAGGGAGGTGTTCCCCGAGGCATACAACCTCCAGAAATTTAAGAAGAACACCAACTCCTACCTTCTTTCCCTTGGTTCCCACGATGTTCTCTGAACATTACAGGATATCCCTTTTCGTGGGAACCAGAACATATAAAAAAAAAAAAAAAAGTAGTGTATCTTTAGACAATGGTGGTAGGTTTTGCCATTTTATAATGGTTTTGCTGAAGCTTGAGTTAGTGTACGGACTGCACAGCAGATAAAATAGATGGTGCTAGCATCCTAAATAAAAAACTGTAGATTTGGAGGCCTAAACTCAAAACTGGGAAGATTTCCATAAAACTTTAAATTTACAGTTAAAACTGTAGGGTTGGCAACTTTGGACCTCATAAAAGATATAGATATCCCATGGTAAATCATCAGCACAAGTTGCCAACTTAAAAAACATCAAATACTTTTGGTCATGAAGCGCTTATAGAATTATATCAAATGTGTCTAAAAATGTCTCAATTGGTTGCGCAAAACAATGACAAGTTAGTATTTGTGAAATTATCGTTCTGTTCTATGTACTACTGATAACTTTAACTAACTGAGAGACAAATAGATCTTCCAAGGACACCAGAAATATGGAATTGAGTCGTCATATTATGTGAAAAATAATTATTAAGAGAATACACGACACAATAACAACTGGTAACAATGGAAGTCAGGCAACAGGAGAAAAGAGGGACGTTTCTCGGCGTTAAGGTTCAAAGGACATCATGATAGATGACTATCGATAGAGCAGGAAGGCGCGAATCAGATTGGGACAGGCACCAACACCCGAAATATAGACACAAAACTCCCAATTAATATAATTTTTGTTTATACAGAAATATAAACACTTTGAGGCGAGAAATAAATGATTTAGGCATATTCAGTTTGTGAAATTATTACAATTGTACAGGCAGAAGTTTTTTACAGTTTTTTGTAGTTGGTAACTGGTCTTGAACTCCCCTATTCAAAATTACCGCAGAGATTGCGCTATCTATTTTCTGTATTCTAAAATAGCAAGATGGTGACCATTGATTTATTACCATGTTTTTGCTGTTATAATCTTATTATGGGCCATGAGTTAGCTTGAGTGATTCGAGTGGTGTAGTTGAAAACCCAGATACCAGAAGTTCTAACTATTTGATTTGTCTGTTAATTGGTAGTACTTCAACAAAGTTCATCTCCACTATTCTTCCTTCGAAGACTACCGTTTGGGTAAAACGGCCAGAATCTCAGTATAAAAAAACTTATTTCAAAATGGATGTGTGTGCAGTGAACATTTCTTGTTTTTTTCGAGAGGGAGAATGTATGTGTGGTTATGGTTTTCAGTTGCTTCTGCTACAAAAAATGAATATTAGAAATAAGAAGCAATATTTCTGTTGAAAATTACACCAGATAATAACATGCATTCTCTTCAGACTTCTAGTAATGAGGAATCAGTTGAAATCAGTAACTATCTGCAACAACAGAAAACAACAAATCCAAATATTTCCATAAATAACTGTTCCAATTGTATTGTCAATATTAAGTTATAATTCATTTTTTAAATTAATTTATGTTCATTGTTTTCGTTATATTATTGTTAATAATGTTTTGGGTTTGATTATATGATCCATCGGAATACAGATTTCTATCGATATGAGATTGAAATTCACTTCAGCGCCTGTTCAACGATTTTATCGCCCGCCGGGTGATAAAGTAGTCCGCGGGCGCTAAAGTGCTACTTTACGCCCGCAAATCCGGGCGCTAAAGTGCTACTTCACGCCCGGCCGTGCATAAATATTAGTATAGCATATTATATAGGTGATATTCTTTATGTGCAAATCAAAATATGTTTGAGAAAGGGGCACATGCACGCCAGCTCTTGCAAAAATAGGCGTGCTCTCCATTCGATCCAGCGCTGGCAGCGGGCAGCAGTGGACTGGCACGAAAAAGTGTTTAACGGGCCACTATCATGCCAGCGATAGCGTGCCAGTGAGAATGGCACCAGAGACTGGTTACGTATAAATCAGCCTTAAGTCAGCACCATACATTTCCAATAGGCTTTTTCATTCTAGAAAAAAAAATTATGCGCACGCCTCAACTTCCGTCATGTTTTTCGTACCTTCTGTAGGTGTTTACAGTATAACCCGTGAATATTATGTATTAAAAAAAAGTTTTGATTATTAATCTACAATCAGTTCTATAGTTTTAATTGTTTTCTACTGAAAATAAAATAATAATACCAGCCATATTTACTAAAAGTGTTCGAAATTTTCATATTACCCGCTTTTTTAACACGGCGGATGTGCTTGCGCGTAACGAGTCGTGAGAAGGCCTATACCCAGATATACACTGATGTATGTATAGAGGGAAGAAGTTGTAGACATTTATTGCCACTTCTTTGCAGATCGGGTAGAATTTATCATCTTTTTCCAAAAAAATTGAAAAAACAAACTTTCTGAGTAATATCTATGTTGATTCGACCTATTCGGTATTCAGAGCATGGTTGGGTTTTTGATAACGACATCTATGATTTGTATTCTGAAGTAACAATATAATGGATAGAATATCTGGTGGAGCCAGATGGCGGTTTCGAATAGCTGTGTTTCATTGTAAGTTGTAATTCAATGGATAATGAACAGTACACTCGCCAATAAAATGATAATGGCTGATTACAAACACAAACGTCACATTCCAATACCGATTCTAAAACTATACTAATGTACAACTGTATCTCAATATTTTTTCCATTTTTTTAATGAATCAAGAAAATTATGAAAACGTGTCGAGAGATTCTCGATCCTGCATCAAACGTACTCAGAGGATTTTTTTATGCAAATTCCTAATTGTAATATAATGTTATGAATTCATATCGAAAACGTTAGCTTTCAACATTGAATCATTTCACCTACCGTCGACGAGCTTTTTCTTGGTCGATAGTTAACTATAACTATATATATATATTTTTATTCAGATAACACAGGTATTGCAAAATTAATTATTTTTTTTAAATTCCTAATGTTCCGCATTGCAAATTATTAAACTACCACCAATTGGTAAAATGAGTTATTTGTCCGATTTGCAGAACTTTTGCTTTTTTTGGTAGAGTACAATTACGAAAATATTTTTCTTTCGATTTTACCGTCATTTCCGTGTTGCAGACGAGGTTGCAAATTAATGAAAACATTGCATCTTCACTTGCAACCATTATTTAAACTTTTGTAATAATTCCGATACTTGTTTTAATAAAAAAAAAAAAATTCATGAAAAAATATATTTTCTGTTTGACGCAAGAGGTTGCAAATTAAAACTCTTCTCAAGAACATTATTTTAGTTATTTTTTCGAGAGAACTTTTGGAATTTTCATCGAAAAATTAGGTTTAACAACAATTGTTTTTCGATAAAACAAATATTTCCATTTTGTTTGAATGGTTGCAAATTTGCCAGACGATGTAAATTGCTATTTTTCAAAACCTCGAAAGTTTGCAGAACTTTTGCAAATTTTTCCACTCTAATAATGTGAAAATTCATTAAATCCTTATTTTCAACATCTTGCGTTCAGAAAAAAAGGTTGCAAAAACAGGCTTAATATCATTTGAACGTACTCTTCAAACTACTGAAGTTTTAAAACTGTAATTATTATCAAAGTTTGGGAAAATAATGGCCTATACCCATACGTTCAACAATACTGAGAACAAATTATCCACATCTTCAAATAGTTTATTCAATAAAATTAATAAATGAAAACATTGAGTTCACATCGGCACGAATAATGCCATAAAGAAATTTCAGAAAGTAAAAATAATTTAATGGTCGACGTCCATATCTCTTTAACTAAATTTCATAAAAGTTTTTTGGCCATTCAACATTATACTAACCAACATCGATAGAAAAAAAAACAACAAACTCACAACCAAATGTTTTCGATTAAAAATATATTTTCTTTTAAAAAAGAATCATGGAAAAAATAGGGGAAGTCGAATACCAGAAGGACCTTTAATTACCCTCAAATGACATTATATATTCACAATGGTGTTGACTAGTAACAATACATCTTGTATTGGCTTTCCCCGATAACTTTGCAACGCCAGCTGTATATGTACTTAAATCACCTAGGTGTCAATCGGTGATATGTAAGAAAACTGGATTTCTGGGTTGAGGCAGTACTGAATGTTGGAGCATAGGCGCAGCGTGAAATTAGCTTCCAATTTTTGGCAGCCAGAATGCCGAACATCCCTTAGGCGAACCATTCTTATTCCAAATAAATTCGATTCAGTAGAGAGATAGAAGTTATAATTATGAAGGAACTGAACTGTTTCGCACAGGAACAGAAAATACTCGATCAACAAAAAACTCGGGGTCGACAATATATAGTGGAGTTATATTATTATTTAGCTTCAGAAAGTTGGGGGACTGCGGTAACTTTTTACGGTACATTAGTGATGATGTTAGGAACAACATATAAAAAGTTACCAACCGTAAGGTGTGTGCATAATTTTTTATTTAACAAATAAGTTGCAAAATTACATTGTTTATTGAATATTTTTTGAAAAATATTATTTTTTTGAAAAACGGATAGTACCATTCGAAAGAATGGAAGATTTTACATGAAAAATGTGGCTGCAGATTTTTTTTCTAACGTACAAAAATGTGAGGCGTCGAGGAACACGTAGTCACGAACGCGCTTCACTTAATTTGTTATAACTTTTAATCTAATTGAACAAATTACGCTAACAAAAATTTAAATTGAAGACGAAAAAGGTAGCTACTAAGATGTCATGTTTTCAAACGTAAAAAAAATATAAATAGGAATAGTACATATACAGTGTGACCCATTTAAAATGGAACCACCCCTGTAGAATACGCATTTTTCAGTCAATCTCAAAAATGTTTTTTTTAATATTAAGCATCAAAAACTGTATCTTGACACAAATTTTCATAACTTTAGTTTCATTTCCAAGGTACTCTATGGTTTTTTTCTTCGTCAAAAACGGCAAAAGTTTATAAGGCAATTTTTGTTTTGAAATTTGACTACACCACTGGATTCGTAGTTGTTATAAATGAAAACCATCAAAATTTCATAAAAAAATATTTGTTAACAACGAAGTTACAACATTTTGGAAACAAAGTATTTGATTATAATTTTTATTTAGATTTAAAATCTGGCAACACTGCCGATACAAAGTAGAACACCAGTGAATTTGTACAGCGAAAATCCGAAGTCAATAGCTCATTCCGTTCTACAGTTATAACTCCTGAAAGTAAGGTAATGTGAGCGATTTGTAGTGTACTTAATCACAGCCTACTATTGATTTAGTACAATACCTATATGCCTGATGTATTAGTTCACCTTTCCTCAAATTATTGATACCTTCTCTAAAAGCTTGTTTCAATTGAGTTTTGCAGAATTTAAAAGGAACATTTTTTGTCCTGCTTTCTGTTTTATCATTCAATAAATAATTTTGATACTTTAAAACTTGATTCGGTTCATTTAGTTTTTATCGGCTATGGAAGACTGCATCACTTGAAAATAAATTTTTAATTTTCTGTTATTTTCGAATACACTTATAACCTAAGCTTAAATAAATTATTTTAAGGGAATATAATTTACAAATCCAGTGGCGTAGTCAGATTTTTATTACAAAATCGCGTCCACCACAAATCGCTCACATTACCATACTTTCAGGAGTTATAACTGTAGAACGGAATGAGCTATTGACTTCGGATTTTCGCTGTACAAATTCACTGGTGTTCTACTTTGTATCAGCAGTGTTGCCAGATTTTAAATATGTCTATAATCTAAATGAAAATTATAATCAAATACTTTGTTTCCAAAATTGAAGTTGTTGTAACTTCGTTGTTAACGAATATTTTTTTATGAAATTTCCATGGTTTCCATTCATAACGACTACGAATCCAGTGGTGTAGTCAAATTTCAAAACAAAAATTGCCTAAAAAATTTTTGCCGTTTTTGACGAAGAAAAAAACCATAGAGTGCCTTGGAAATGAAACTAAAATTATGAAAATTTGTGTCTACATATAGTTTTTGATGCTCAATATTACAAAAATTTTTTGAGAATGATTGAAAACTGCGTATTCTACAGGGGTGGTTCTATTTTAAATGGGTCACACTGTACGAAATTACGTCAAAGTATAATTTTCTATAAAATCAATTAAAGATCTGCCTTCTTTGAATTTTAAATAAACATCGAAATTTTGACAGTTCACTCCCAAAATGACACTTGAGAAGGTTTGAAAATGCAAGAAAATCTTAAAACTTTATTTAAAAAAATACAGTGATCAAAATATTGAATAATTTAAAAAAATTACAAATTTGAATTCTTAGACCAAAAACTCTAGTTTAAAATATAATATTTTTTTCAATAGCGCTATTTAAAGCTTATAACCTGTACTTTAAAAAAGTCTAATTTTTATTAAAATTTTTAATTAAAAATAAAATTTCACCAAAAACAAAACAAACAAAAAAAGCTCCAAAATCCGTGAAATTTGTTGTTAAATAAACTTTGATAACTTTATACAAAAAAAGCTTACCTAACCAACATATATTCATATAACGACCTCAAACAAAGTATACGCAGCGTAACATTTTTTTTTCTTTGTTATTATAAGTGTAAATTGTATCAAATAAGAAAATATTACGTGTTTTAGTTAATTGACGCAATATCCATTCTCATAAATGAGTTCCTGCTTAAATTCTTGTTCAAAAGAAAAATATAAGTTTATCTTTTGATGTACTTTATATTAGATTGAAAATATCATATTGAATGTAAGAAAGAGATAGAACACGAGAGAACAGTTGATCGTTAAGTTTAGTGCTCATCTGACGCTCTACGTATACTAGTGGAGTAATACTAAATTTTAGCTTCCGAAAGTTGGGGGATGGTGGTTTTTACTGTACATTAGTGATGATGTTGGGAACAACATATAAAAAGGTACCAACCGTAAAGTATCTGCTTGTGTGTGTGTGCTTGTGGCTCAGTGGAACGAGCGTCGGTCTTGTGTCAACTGTTTCCACCTGGCGCGGGTTCGATTCCCGCAGCTGGTGAAAAATTTTTTTCAATGTCCCAAGAGTGGTTTCGGATCCCACTATAAAAGGTAAGGTCCCCGTGATCTTAACTCGTACAAGTTTTCATTAACTTCTGAGGGTTGGTCAAACAACTAAGAAAGCGGTTAAAAACAATTTTACAAACAACAAACAAAAAAACAATTAATTATTTAACAACTAAGTTGCCAAATTTAATTCTATATTGGATATTAAAAAAAATTAATAACTAATAGTGCCACTGGAAAACTGGAATTTTACACAATAAGGTAAATAAAATATTCCTTTAAAGAAAAACTGTAACCAATTTTTTAAGGAAAGGGGTTTAACCTTTACTGGCAAAAATGGAATAAATTAAGCTAACATGCGGAAATGTGAGGCGGCGACTTTGAGTCAGAAGTACGCAGCCACGAGCGCTTTACACTAAATTTGTAATAACTTTTGATCTAATTGATTAAATTAAGCTAACAGAAATTTAACTGAAATAAAAAAAATGCAGCTAACGAGAAGTCGTGAAAAAAAATATGTATAGGAATAGTACGTATATGAAATTACGTCTAAGTAGAATTATATCTAAAATCAATGAAAGATCTGCCTTTTTTTATTTTCAAGATAAACATCTGAAACATCTGAAAACATCTGAAACATCTGAAACATCTGAAACATCTGAAGGTATAAAAACTGATGGTGATAAAATTGAAGCCATAAAACAGATATATATTCCAAAGAACACTAAAGAGTTGAGCAGGTTTTTAGGAATGGTTACATATGTTGCCAAGTTTATTCCAAATTTGTCCAAACTCACATCAAACTTGAGGGTATTGTTGAAAAAAGATGTTGTATGGAAATGGAATGACATTCATCAAAAAAAAATTGAGAATTTAAAAAACCTATTGATGACAAGACCTATTCTACAATATTATGATGAAATTTTTTTGGCAGTTCTAACAACCATTCAAATTTTGTCATTTTGTGTCATATGAAACACTTTCACCCTATCATGTCAACAACATTACACTGATAATTGCATTCAGTGCAATTATCAATCACTATGACAACACGATTGAGTTTGATAACTTCATTCCAAATAAATTTCAAAATGTCACTTTTTGGCAAAGGGAATGTTCAAAGTATAAATGCGCTAATCAAAAAAAAATTTCCAGAAATATAACCTACAGTCACAAATATTTCGTGCAAACTTTTGCAAGAGAAGTACTATAATGACTATAATATTATGATTGACCCCTTCAACAATATCGTATTTAAACCAGCCCGAGATGCCCGCGATGCAATCAGGAAGAAACTACAAGCAGATCCATGTCAACGTTAGTCCAGTTCAGTTCCGTTAAATTTGTCTGAAGTTAACAAAATAATATTGCCATAGGATGAAAATACTCCTGAAGGTCTTATGCGTAAATTTCACCATATTGCTGCCGTATCGAGAAAAATAACGATGACTCTCCAACAAATCGCATTGAATACAATCCGGTGTTCAATAAAACGTGCCAAAGTGGTTCTTAAAGCTGCTTACAAGTAGTAAATGGTTGGTTTCCACTAGTGAAAGACAAAGCTGCCCTGTACCCCTTTTTCATGAACTGATATCAAAACGACGCGAATATATTATCTCACCACGACTGTTCTTAAAACTCGACACTGGAAAAATGAAACTGACAAATGGTACGATAATGTACCTGTTGGAAGAAATACAATGAATGGATGGACTAAATCTGCTGCTGAGGCAATTGGCTTGAATGTAAAGGACAAAAAGGTAACATCACTCGAATAGATCAACTGCTGTTAGCGAATTAGCAAAAAGTGGTGTAGAAGAACAACAATTGCTGAAAATTACTGGTCATATCAATCAAAATTCTATAAAACCAAAAACCATACTTAAATCTCGATCAAGAACACCACAACAAGATCATAAATATTATGCGTGGTAAATAGATCTTCTATAGTAGAGAACAGCAACGAATCTAATGTTAAGTTAAATTTTAATAATTGTAGTTTCAATAACCATACTTTTCATAAATACATAAATAAATGTTTCATTGTGTTGAGTTATAATTTTTTTGTCAAAAAATTTTCCGCCGAATATCCCTCGGATATTGACAAATGCCTCATAATTTTATGACAAATTTATCAAGCTCGTTGCTTGGTAACAGCCCTCAGCCTTCGGCTTCACGCTGTTACCAAGGAACGAGCTTTCGATTGTCATAAAATTATCTCGTCTATTATCAATGACCTAGGGATATTATTACTGAAAATAAACCGATAGTTTTGTCAGTTGACAGTTCAAAAGATGGGCTAGGGGCAGTAATACTCCAAAGTGGAATGCCTGTTGCATATGCTTCAAAAAGTTTAACAGTTACACGATACACATCAAAATTATGCACAGATTGAAAAGGAAATGTTTGGAATTGTTTTCGGATGTCAAAGATTTCACCAATTTCTTTATGGTAACTCGTTTTTAGTGGAAACAGATCACAAGCCATTCGGAGCTATATTTCAAAAACCACTGAATAAATGTCCTATGCGTTTACAAATTATCCTACAAAATTATGATTTGAAAGTTAAATATAAAACAGGTGCATTATTGTATTTTGCAGATACTTTGTCGCGTGCTTATTATTATGACAAAAATTTTGATATCATTGAAAATGATTTAGAAGCTCAGGTTGGTATTATTGAATTCAATAGTGTTAGTCCTCAAAAATTTGATGTATTGAAAATAGAAACTGATAGAAGTTATGAATTATATAAACAATGGGTGGCCTCACGATAAAAATCAGGTGACTCAATTGGCAATGCCTTTTTGGAGTGTGAGGGATGAACTATTGCACAAAAAGGGGTAATTTTCAAGGGTAATCAGATGGTCATTCCGAAAACTATGAGGGATGATATCAAAGCTAGGTTACATTACCATCATATGGGCACTGAGAAAACGTTATTACGAGCTCGCGATATGGTCTATTGGCCATTTATGTATAAAGAAATATCTGACACAGTAAGAAATTGTTCTTCTTGTCAGAGATTCCAAAATAGCAGTCAGAGAGAACCTTTGTTGAGTAGAGATATTCCCACCCGTCCGTGGCATACTGTGGCTGCTGATTGTTTTCATCTCGATGGAAAATATTTTTTATTATTGGTAGATACTTACTCGAAATTCCCAGAAATTAGATGTTTAGATAATGATACAACCAGTAAAAGAGTAATTGATGCCTTAAAATCTATTTTTGCCATTCATGGTAAACCAGATATTTTTTATAGTGATAATGCAAATTCTGAATTTCAGCAGTTTCTTGAAGAGTGGGAAGTTGTACATAAAACTAATTCGCCCACATATTCGCAATCAAATGGTTTTATTAAGACTGGTATAAACTATAAAGAAAATGTTTAAGAAAGCTTTATTCGACGGTAAAGATTTACATTTAACACTTCTGGAATACAGAAATACACCAATCAGTCGTGATACTCCATCTCCGGCACAACTTTTATTTGGTCGCACTCTCAAGGGTCATGTACCTGTTAGCGAAAATGTTTTGAAACCTAGGAATTATCATAGAAATATAAATAAAATTTTTGTGAACAATAAATATAGACAAAAATCATATTATGATATAAATGTAAGAAACTTACCTGATTTAAAAACTGGAGATCATATAATGGTTCAATTTGGTAGAGTTTGGGAACCAGCAACAGTTATTAGAGTTGACCGAAATAGGCCTCGATCGTTCGTTGTTAAATTGAATAAAAATGGTAGAATTTCCTTAAGAAATAGGAGATTTCTGAAGAAAATTTCCTCGAATTTTTTCAGTGTCACATTTGATATAGAGTGTAATTGGTCATTGAATTGTAATGATAATGGAAATCAAAATAATGAGAATGTAGAAATGACTATAAATGTAAATAATGATATTTCAGAAAATGAATTAAGTGAAACACCAAATGCTGAAGAGGGAGACAGTATATATAAAACTAATTTTGGTCGTACTGTAAGAAAACCTTGCTACCTTCGGGATTATATATATATATATATATATATATATATATATATATATATATATAGTTTCAGTTCCGATGTTGTAATAATATACTCAAACTTATTTAAATTTTTGATTTTGTTCATTTGGGAAGGGAAAGATGTAAAGATATCATTCTGTATATGAGTTACCTGGGAGAAGGGGTTATTAGAAAAATGTCAAATTTGACATAATTATGATACTGATTAAGAAATAGATATTTGTATTACAAGTATATATTTTACTGAATTCAACTCACAACAGACACGAATAATGCTATAAAGAAATTTCAGAAATTAAAAATAATTTAATGATTGACGTCCATATCTCTTTATCTGAATAATAGTTTCATAAAAGTTCGTTGAACATTCAACATTATACTAACCAACATCAATAATAAAATCCAGAAAAAAAAAACAACAAACTCACCACCAAATGTATGAGATTAAAAATATATTTTCTTTTGAAAAAGAAAAATGGAAAAAGAAAGAAGGGGAAAGCCATTGCCAGAAGGACCTCAAATTACCGACTTATATTTACAATATTGCAGGCTTATATTTACAATGGTGTTAAATAGTTAATATACAATAGACGCAAAGTTCAAATACAAATTAATTTATCAAACTGTTTCTAGTACGAAACATCTACATTTACATATGTACATTTCTTTATATCACAAATTTGTCGTCCTTAGATGGTCTAGTCGCAAGGTTTACATCTTGCAGTGGCTTTCCCCAATTACTATGCAACGCCAGCTGTATATGTACTTAAATCACCTAAGTATCAATCGGTGACATGGAAGAAAACTTCAGGGTTTCATAACTTTCCTGGATTCCTGGGTTGAGGCAGTACCGAATGTTGATGCATCTGCGCGGCGTGAAATTATCGTCCATTTTTCGGCAGTCAGAATGTCGAATCATTCTTATTCCAAATGGGTTCATAGATGATTGAAATGAGTATATATATTGGTTCTTCTGAAATTTGAAATTCAGTGAAATAAGAAATACATTCGATCCAGTAGCGAGATAGAAGTTATGACTGTGAAGAACAGAAAATACAATTGGATACAACTGCTCTCTGGCAAGTTTCAAGATAGAGAGCAGTACCCAAAAATTGGGATAGTATTAGTAATCATTGCGATATTAACGAAGAAACGTTTATGAAACTGCTAACTTTTCTTTTTGAGAATACATATTTTTCTTTCAATGATACAATCTACAGACAAACTTATGGAATGGAATGAAATGGAAGCTTCAATTTCACCTATCCTTGCGGCATACGTAATGGATGACTTGTTGGACACAGTACTACCATTTAAACTTTTTTCATCAAAAAATATGTCGATGACATCATGTTGTCATTGCCAAAGTATAGGTCAGATGAGATTATCTTTACCTTCAACAACTATGACCCACACATCCAGCTTACTATAGAAACCGAAAACGTCGAACAATCCGTACCATTTCTGGACACCAGATTCGTACGTTCCAATGAGAACAAAATACTGATAGATTGGTATCGGAAAGATTGCAGTTCTGGAAGATATTTGAACTATTTGTCCTACCACAAACATTCGGTTAAAGTAAATCTGTAAAGCAAATAAAAACAGGGTTCTAAGAATCTCAAATGTAAGTTTCCACAAAAAAAATCTTAAAAAATCCTCTTAAATCTCTTTTTAGACAATTATTACCCTCCAAGTTTAATAAAAAGTATATTGTTCAACACATCACCTATTATAGAACCACAACATAGTCATATAAGTCTTAATATATCGAATAATAACACAATGACTACTATCAATACTATCCCCAGTATTTTTACCTCCTTACCATACCTAAGAGATATTTCACCCAGACTTGCTAGACTTTTCAAAGCCATAGAGAATATCAAAATAGCTAACAAAACAGTTCTTACAGTTAAGTCCATATATTCCAAAGTGAAAGACAAAGTTCCAATTCTAGACAGCAGGCATGTTATATATAGTAGGTATACCTGCCAAAATTGCAACAAAGTGTATATTGGTCAAACTGCAAGATTATTAAAACAGAGATTAATATCCCACAAAAGTGATTGCAGGCACCATCCAGAAAGATGTTAACAAATTTGACCATCATATGAACTATGATGATGTAAAAATACTGACTCAAAAACCTCACACTGCTAAGAGAACTTTTCTAGAAATGGCTTTCATATCACAGGAAAAAAATCATATGAACAAAAAAAATTATGTCAATCACCTAAGTGAAATTTATTCCTTCTTACTAGCAATGGAAAATACAGAATTTTCTTCAAATCAATCTGATCTCAATACTAGTTATTAATATATCACCAAGTTGGCCCAACCTTCAGTTGGTACTAACAATAAAAGTTACTATAATACTCTGGCCAATCATGGCAAACCATATCAAAACTTGTTAGTTAACAATTGTATAACTTTTTGAAAAATCAACATAAGAATTTCTTTCCAACGGGACTTTATTCTTTCAAGTGTTTTGATGTCAGCATCACTTTTTCAAACGTTTAAATTGATATTTAATACTATAAAAACATGATTTTATGTGGTATACTGTCTTCAGCGGCCGTGCGCCCAGTCCGTAACAGCCGCGCGGAGCCCAATTTGAATTAAAATTATAAATAATGGAGATAGAGTTCCTGGAGTGGGAACTTTTTTATTGGAAATTTCCTCCTCTTCAAGAATAGTTATTTCAAATTCCTCAATTGATAATAGTTTTTGAATTATTAGCGAACAACTAAATGACTTTTGTTTTCCCTCTTAATTTGTTAAAACAATTGCAATATTTCATGTGCTGTAAAATCATCGAAATACATTTTTCTACACGTCATTCCGTATCCATTGAGCTATCGCTCATATTTTTAGGAGCTTTATCAATAATTAACACCATTTTGAACTTGTTGATCAGACTAATATATGAGTATGAAATTGATTCCATAAATGATAAACCCTAACATCGGTAGAAAAAATTCACTGACACCCTTGAAAAATAAGCCATGTATGAATGTGCGATCAATCATTGAAATAATTTCCCCATTGAAAACATTCAGCTGCATCAATAAATTGCCTTGGTATGATCACGAAATATACGAGTCTGCTAAGAATAGGGATAAAGCATACCGATCATTCAAAAATTGCACACTGGTTATTGAGAAAAGAACATCCTGGAAAGAATATAAGTACTTCAGAAATAGAGTCGTTAACAATTTAAAAATAAAAAACGCGAATACTAAAAATAAAATAGACGGCAATATGTCTAACCCAAAAAAATGTGGCAAACTTTAAAAACCTTACTAAAACACAAAACACAAAATATACTCTTTATAGTTGATGGTACACGCACAAATTCCACAACTGATGTTGATAAAGCTGAAAACTTCAACTCATTCTTTATCAACAGTATATTAGAAATAAAATCAACCATTCCTAATTCAGAAAGCTGGTCAAATACTGATATTTCCATTATTAATAGTCAACTCAATGAATTCAGACCACTTAGCCTAAATGACCTGAAGAAAATAATAACTAGTTTAGATAATAAGTGCGGTTATGATATTATGAATAGCAAAGTTTTGAAAAGTGCTTTTCAAGTCATTGGTCATGTTTTATTGAATCTCATAAACACCTCACTTCAAACAGGGACATTTCCTCAAGAATTAAAAACTGGCACAGTGATTCCTATCCCTAAAGTGAACAATACGAAGAAATCAAGTAATTTTCGACCCATAAACACATTACCACCATTGGAAAAACTCCTTGAATTAGCTGCATACAACCAAATCAAAGAATATTTTGAAAGCAACCATATAATTATGGAACATCAGTCAGGATTTCGTCAAAATATTCTTGTGAAACTACTTTACAGTTCACAATGTCCAAGTGGAAACAAATAATGGATGAAAATAAATATATAGTAGTAGTAGTATAGTTTTCCTTGACTTCAAACGTGCCTGAAACTATTGAAATCGACATTTTGCTTGGAAAAATGAAATACTATGGGATATGTGGGACTGTAATAAAATGGTTCACAAGCTATCTCACCAATAGATCACACAGGACGAAAGTGAATGGGAAAATCTCATGTAATAGGGATATAAACACAAGTGTTCCTCAAGGCAGTGTTTTAGGACCTTTTTTGTTCATACTCTACTTGAATGATATAAGGACTATTGGTGATATTGAATTCATGAAACTTTTTGAGGATGACACACTTGTAGCAGCAAGTGATGAAGATCTGAATATTGCTATAGAGAAAATGAATGGCTACCTGGAAAAAATATCCTTGTTTCTGAACGTGAATGAATTGAAACTTAACCATCAAAAGACTAAAGCTATGATTATAACTTCAAAATATAAGCACAATCAAATAGATGTCCAAGATTTGAATATAGAAATTTATAAAAATAAAAAAAATTACAAAACTTATTGAAAAA